>CM045891.1:48344178-48426678 GCA_025169545.1 Anguilla japonica
ACAGAGCTTGCATTATACCCTTCACTTCATGCTTAATCAGAATAACCTTACATAAGCTCAATATTAAAGTGTACAGCTGAAAAATTTGGTGAGCTACAGACTATTCGCGACAAAGAGATTTTTTTTTCATGATTTGGCTATGTACTCTGCAATTTCATATGTAAATAATACACATGTGGTTAAAGTGCACATTCTCAGCTTTTGTTTAAGGGTATTCTATGCACTTTGATTTCACCACGTAGAAATTGCAGTAATTTCTAAACGAACATTTATCCCAAACTCTATGGAGTTCACGGTATGTAAAAGTTTTCCTGATGTTAGGTTGCCCTGGAAATGTGCGTCTGGCAGGCAAACAGAAAGTGTCATGTGACCGTGGCTTGTGGCGGAGAGAGATGGGAAGATGGTGTAAACAGCGAAACTAGATGAATCAGCCGCTGAGATTCCACGAATAGGAAAGATCTCCCATGTTTGCATCTGGGAGGCGTGAAGGAGGAGGAAAGAATGCGGGGCTTGGCGAGGAGGAGAAGGGCAGAGGTGGGGCGAGGAGGGAGATATGAAGGGTGTGCATCTCTGTGTGAACCCCCCCCCCCCCTTACTCAGGGCTTCGTCCATAAAGGGGAGGAGAGGGGAGGGTAGGGGGGAGGGGAGGGCGCGGGGTGGAGTGGGGCGGGGCAGGATGTGGGATATTGTCAGAGATGACTCTGTGAAGAATTCCAGTCATGTTTTGTTGCAAGTCGCACTAGATAAGTGAATATAATGTAATAATGCTAGTGTTTCTCTCAGGGGAAAGCAGAGAGATATCATTCTTACTGAAATGTATCCTTTGAGAGGTGAAGCCTTGAACTTCCCCCCTCCTCCCCTCCCTCCCACATTCTCTTCTGTATATTGCTAAAGACCAACCCCCCCCCCCCCAACATTCTTTCCAGTATATTGCTAAAGACCCCCCCCCCCCCCCCCCCCCCCCCCCCCCCACAGACATAGCCTAGTATCGAATCCGGTGCCAACTGTGTCTGGCAACCCTGCAGGGTGATGCATTATTGGCCTTTTCCCAGGGAGGGAGGGATTCAGTTAGGCAGAATGACTGCATCTCATTGCTCGCCAGCACCCCCCTCTGGTCAGTTTGGCACCCGCAGTCTGCTTCCTCAAGCTGCTCATGACGGACACTTCCTCCACCTCATGTCTGTGTGAGCTCAGCTTACGGACAGTGATGTGAAAAGAAGCGGTGGCTAATGCAATGCATTTGAGAGGAGGCTGCATGCTCGCCTGCGCTCTGCTGAACTGGATACAGCAACGAGCATGGCGGTAAAACTGATTAGACGTTGTGATCATTTGGGATAAAAAGTGTTATACAAAGCATTAAATGCCCCCGTTACTACCGCCCCTTCTCCCTCCTTCTGCCAGGGTACGACTTCCCCGCGGTGCTGAGCTGGTTCGCCGAGCGCGTGGACCGCATCATCCTGCTGTTCGACGCCCACAAGCTGGAGATCTCGGACGAGTTCTCGCAGGCCATCGGCGCTCTCCGCGGCAACGAGGACAAGCTGCGGGTGGTGCTGAACAAGGCCGACATGGTGGGCACGCAGCAGCTGATGCGCGTCTACGGCGCCCTCATGTGGTCGCTGGGCAAGGTGTTCGGCACGCCCGAGGTGCTGCGCGTCTACATCGGCTCCTTCTGGTCGCAGCCGCTGATGGTGACCGACAACCGGCGGCTGTTCGAGCTGGAGGAGGAGGACCTCTTCGCCGACATCCAGAACCTTCCGCGCAACTCCGCCCTGCGCAAGCTCAACGACCTGGTCAAGAGGGCGCGTCTTGTCAGGGTGAGACTCCTAATGCCAGGCTGCTGAATTTCCCATAAACTCTCTCTCTCTCTCTCTGAACACCTGAGAAGGGAAGATATACTGTTCTGGACCAAAGATCTCCTGATCTCTTGATGGTTATTTGCCTGGTAGGTTATAAAAGCCAACACTGAGGTCCAGGGCCAGGGTTAAGAATAGTTTCTATAAAGGTGCCAAATGCTGCTTTCAATTGATGCCGGGTCATAGTTTCCTCCAAGTCAGGAATACCTTACAACTCGGCCAACCGGCTCGTTGGCGTATTCGTGTGGCTTTATGGTCGGAAAATTGAAAGAAAGATTGAGGCGATTGATTATGCGCCATATGTGTGGCTGCACTTCAACTGTTACACTTTTTTTTGTGGTCAGCCTTCTAGGCTAGCAATCAACTAGCTAGTTATATCAAGCACTCTTTGGTTATTTCAGGGGGTTAAAGACATACTATGCAGGATTTCTTAGCCTGTGTTAACAATCAAAGAAGTATCCTCCTCTGTCTTCAACCTCAACCACTAACACTGAGTAAGTCACTCCACCTAACATAGCTAGCTGGATAGCTAGAGATAACATTAGTATCAGGAAATGAGTGACGGTAAGAAGGCAGATTACAGCTTAATTAATTCCATTATGCTGAAGGTAGTAGTGATTTTATTGTTGTAACTTTAAATTTGAACATTTCATGCCCTCTCAAGTCTCTATTGTCACCAGCTTCAAACTGCTGGTAATGTTACATACAGATCCCACAGAAAACAAACCGACTCCGCCATGGCTTTAAATCTCCTTGGCAAACGTCAGCTGGGGCCACCAAGGGAAGGCAATTCCAAGGTTAACTCTAGTTCTTGAATGAGCCCTATCTGCTTGTCTTTTTGCTTCTCTGTATCTGGACTTCTTCGCTAGCTAGCTCTGCAGCCACACTCCCCCCTCCCCACACAGAAAACAGCGCCACACCCAGAAATATCCCAAACACATTTTAGAATAACAAATACAGGTAAAGGTGCACAAATTCGGCAAAAGTTCGTAAAGACAAAGATTGCCAGTGCAGCGTATATATGCCTTGGCATGATCATTTTATAATATTTTCAAAGTAAAAATCTTGCATGGTATGCCTTTAAGAATGCAAATACCACAGGGAATTGAATGCTGCTGTACTGTAATTATCAAAGAACGTCACTGTGTTTTATATTTATAGCTGTGATTTACTTTGGTGAGGTGGTTCTGAAGTACGGTTTTATTGTATGGAATGTCTTACTGTTCACACAGGACTACATTTTGTTTGACAAAGGGCAGTTACATCACAACCCCAGTTTGTATTGCACCTAGAATTTCCCAGAGTTGATCGTCCAACATAAAGCGTTTGTGTGGACATTCCTGCAGGGAGATTCTTGTAGACCCGTAAATCCAAAAAACAATTGAAAGTAGCTTTATTATTGACTTGTCCAAGAGATTGACTAGATCACTGCAGCCAATCACATTGCAGAAGTTGTTCTCTTTCAGCGTATTAATGCTTGCACATATCGCTATGCGGCAGCATTTCAGGGCTCTTTTTTCCTGGTTTGAAAACTTTTTCTCTACATGCACCCAGACATTGATAGGTAAAGACTAAATAAATACAACGCCCTCTGGGCATTCATAACTCCAAACCAAATGAGGGGTGACCCTGATTAAAATTATTACGTTACAAGTTTTCTGGTAATCATCTTTTGTGTGCTTTTGCATTTTGGGTTCTTCATCTTTTGCATGCACTCCCCCTTGGATACGCCCCTGCGCTCCAGCAAATCATTGCTCGATTTATTTTTATTAACGCATAGGAATATTTTATGTCAGGTTTCCAACACAGATGTTTCCCATATAAAAGCAGATGTCACGGATTTTGGTTCTTGGCGTTCAGGCTTTCTGCAGCTCACCGTCTGGAGAGACTGCAGTGTTCTTGTAGCTGCATATTTTTGAGTTCAGGGTACGAGGGTGCAGCTGACAGGCTACTGAAAATGAAAGCTTTGTTTTAGTCAACTGCAATTGGGTCATCGGGTCTCACCCGGAGAATAGAACGCCTTAATTTCCCCACTGGGGATTGCTAAAGTTATCTGTCTGAGAGCTATGTGTGCTCGGTCTTTTGAACATTCCTGATACTAAAACGGCTGCAGTGTTCTGATACAGCGCAGCTGGCTCAGTGTAGCAGTGTCTGGGGGTAGACATTTTGTTGAATGACCGCCTGAAATAAAGCTAATGACCCGGATTAAAATGAGAACGTTTGTGTACGCAGCACTTTGAGAGGAAAGACGGCTGAATGCGTTTCATAATCTTTCCTCTTCCTGTGTAATGTTGATTTTTTTTTTTCCTTCCAAAAATAGGCCCATTTATTATGGAAGTCATTTGAACACAAGGGGTTAACCAAGGGATAATCATCAGCCCCTGGTCTTGTTGCATGCAGAGAATAACAGTTTAAATGTCTCATCCTTGTTATTTTAAAAATGTATTTATAAAATACTTTTCATTAACCCAAAGAAGCTGTTCAGAGGATAATACATCGAATGACTAACAGAATAGGTGATGCCCTTACAGAAATGTAATACACTGCAATATAATGTAAATATGCAGTGTTTTTAAAAATATATATATATATATATATATATATATATATATCTGGTCAAAGATATGCAATTAGAATGTTCTTATCTGAACATTCTTATACTGATGTAACAATTGCTACTGATAATTGAAAGCAGTGGAGTTCTAGAACACTGACATAATTTTGGGGGAAAAAATATCCAAAAAAAACTACTCTTCAAAGGGATAAAGAAACTTGTTTTTTTAATAAATTTGTTGCTGTACCTTAAAGCAACATGCATTTTTGTAGATGTGTAATGGGGTTATTGATGCTTTATTAGCTATTATATATCTGTGCTATATTCTGCAGTGTCACCTCTTATTTTGTATGCCTTCCAATAAAATCTGTCACCTCCCTCACCCTCCTCTGTCCCAGGTTCACGCTCACATCATCAGCTATCTGAAGCAGGAGATGCCCTCTGTCTTCAGGAAGGACAACAAGAAGAAGAACCTCATCTACGAACTGCCCGTCATCTTCTCCAAGATCCAGCTGCAGCACAACATCTCTCCTGGAGACTTCCCAGACTGTGCTAAGATGCAGGTCTGTGTGTCCCTGAAGCCCAGTAAAGCTCTTCAGTCAAATCTGATCCCACATGTTTAGATTAAAATGTTCTTTATAATAGCCTTGCACCTCTCCTTTAACCCTCTAATGTGTAAGATCACAAATATGTGATTAGAATGTTCTTAACTGAACATTCTAATGCTGATGTCACAATCACTGCTCCTAACAGAAAGCAATGGAGTTCTAGAACACTGACTTAGAATTTTGAAGAAAAAACACTCCAAATAAAAACAACTCTTCAAAGAGTTAACTTGAAATAGCAGTTCAGACAACAAAAAAACAGGCCCCAGGTTTTGAAACATATCTCACCCAAAGCCCAAACCACTAACTGCGTGTCTCAGACTCAGCCCCATCTTTACTGACACTCCCTGCCCTCCTTCCCCTGTTCTCAGGAGAAGCTGGCCGTTCACGATTTCAACAAATTCAAGCCCCTGAAGCCCAACATGATGGCCGCCCTGGACGAGCTGCTGTCCACCGACATCGCCAAGCTGATGCCCCTGCTCAAGCAGGAGGAGATGGACGTGGCGATCCAGGCCGGCGTCCAGGGCGGGGCTTTCCTCGGGAGCCGGGGCGGGCCCTTCCTGGAGGGGGACCCCTTCGCCCCGATGGATGAGGACGGGGAGGGGAGCGACACGGAGGACGAGGACTGGGTGGTGACCAAGGACAAGCCCAAGTACGACGAGATCTTCTACAACCTGTCGCCCAACGAGGGCAAGCTGAGCGGCACCAAGGCCAAGGACTGGATGGTGAGCACCAAGCTGCCCAACTCGGTGCTGGGCCGAATCTGGAAGCTGTCGGACGTGGACCGCGACGGCATGCTGGACGACGAGGAGTTCGCCCTGGCCAGCCACCTGATCGAGGTGAAGCTGGACGGGCACGGGCTGCCCCCGGAGCTGCCCGCCCGCCTGGTGCCCCCCTCCAAGCGCCGGCACAAGGGCTCCGACGCGTAGACACTTCCGGTGGCCCCCGGGGGCCCCCGCCGGCCCTCCAGCAGCATGTCCGTTACACAGCTGGGACTGCCATCTTATTTTTCTGTCTCCGTTACCCTCTTTATCTGTCTCGCCCAGTCTGTCTGTCTGTCTGTCTGTCTCTGTGTCCGTCTGTCTCATGTTCTCGTTACTTGGTGTGTTTGTGCATCTGTTGCCCTTACTCTTTTCCCAAATAGCTTTCTGCCTTTTTATGAGTTACTCCTGCATTTCTCTGTACACTAAAACATAGAGATTTTATGACCTAAGCTCCCTGTATTCCCAGCCCAAGTCGCTCTTTTTGAATTTTCTAAAATCTATACTTCTAATCCAAGCATATTAAACCACGGGCATGGCTATCCCATACTCGCTTATTTTTCTCCCACAAAAACAAGGCATCTAATGCTGACATAGTGTTGGGGGTTTGACTGACAACAGAGTCAACAACAGTATTATGCATGGTGCATTACCTATAATATCGGTCCTCATCAGAGCTGTAGCTACTTGCTAAGCAAATAACTTAAGCCTTCTGCCCATAGCGCTGTTCAGCCGATTACTTTGTCGTTTTGGAGCCACGCATCACGCTGACTGCCAGCCGGACAGTATGTTTATTCACGTGCGGCTTAAAAGCTATTTGAATATTAATTTGCATTGTGGGTGCGCCTGAAAATGCAGGAGCCGACCGGTGACTCGCCTTCACTCCCGTTCTAGCGCGCCTCGCACTCTCCGCGTGACAGCACTGTGTTCGGTTATCCGCGCTTTCCTCTTTCGCTGCTGGTTCAAACAAAGCGTCTATTTCATTTGCGTTTCTTATTTTAATGTGCTTGCGTTTTTTTATGAAGCCGAGAAAAAGTTGAGTTTCATGAATAAAGATAGCATTGTGCGCCTGCCCTGGATATTTTATGAGAGCTTTTGAGTAATGACACTGACTACTGTACACTGCCTCATTGTCACCCATGTTTTCACCATCATTAATGGCCAATAAAAACGTACTGGTGTAATGCTGGTGTGATTATTTGAAGTACATAATATTTGCATATTTCAAACTTTGTATTGTTCACTATGTACAGAGAAAAATCATGGAAAGGGGCAAGAGAAGATGAACAAGAGGGACAATAGAAGATGCACAGACATCCCTGATTGATAAACGTACTAAATAACCTAAGTAAAAAAAAAAATATATAACTCACCACTCATTAGCTCAGGTGGAGAGCTAATTTAGCTAATTGAATCAGGGAATGATTAGGTGTCAAGTTCAAGAGAGCCAGGCTGGGAATTTAGCCAGGACACTGGGGAACCCCCTACTCTTTGCAACAAGTGTCACGGGGTCTTTAATGACCACTGTGAGTCAGGATCTCGGTTTAATGTCTCATCCGAAAGACGGGATCTCCAACTGCACAGTGTCCCCCTCACTGCACTGGGGCATTGGGGTTTAATCGACCAGAGGGAAGATTGTCCCCTGCTGGCCCACCAACACCACTTCCTACCACTGCAGTTTTCAGTTTCAAAGTATTGATTCTGAAAACAGTATATTTATATTATCTTAATGTCAGCAATACCAACATTTGCAGGACGTAAAATATTACTCAAAGAGCCTGTTGGGGGCAGCACAGTGCTGCAGTGAATAGCACTGTTACGTCACGACAAGAAGGTACCGAATTTGATTCCTGACCAAGGGCCTTTCTGTGTGGAGTTTGCATGTTCTCCCCATGTCCGCGTGGGTTTATTATTACGTAGGTGTGAGTGTGTGAGTGCATGGTGTGTTGGACCCTGCAGTTGATTAGTAAACTGTCCAGAGTGTATTCCTGTCTTTTGCCCAGTGCATGCTGGTATAGACTTCAACCCCCCGCAACCCTGACCAAGAACAAGTGCTGTAGAAAATAGATGGATGGATGGGAGGAGCTGTGTCAGCCCTGCTTACTACATTTGGTATAGTGTAATAATCTGAGGAGAGAATTATAAACATGTAACTATATAATTGCACGTGATTATAAACATCTGTCGGTAAACTGGAACAGTACAGCAAACTGTTCAGGGCCATGAAGCAAACAGAGAGCTGTTCATTGGGCTAGACTACACCACTTTTCAGTTTACGACAAAACCACAGCTCTGCACTGTTTATAAAAGAGTTCTGCAAATATTTCCTTATCTGGCCATGAAAACTACTCCAGAATGTTCTTGTGTTCATGTTTCTTAACCATATAGTAGATGTTAGTGGGAAATCATAATACAAATGCATAAATGAACAAATATACAAAGTTATATCGAACATGTAAAATAACTGTTAAAGGAATGCAGTTTCCCCATTTTTAGCTAATTCATTAGGAAAGAGCTGGCAGTAGGTCTGCAGGCTGGCTGTAGGAGTTAAGGCTTGGCACGGAGCTGCACCAGAATTTGCCCTCCCCATCCGAAACCTCAGAACATAAAATGGATCCCCGTGCGACTCAGAGGGACCCTGTTTTTCCTTTATTCGTATTTAAGTGAAAATATGCCTGAGTGTCTGTTTTTTGGTAAATGCTGCAAACAAAACATAATTGACAACACATGCATACACAGATATGCTCCAAAAGTGCTTCGCACAGCACAAACACTCATATAAAGACAACCTTACATGAACACACACACACACACCCAAACTGTTGGTCTTTCAGTGCCAGGTCAGATAAACTCTGACTCACACAGCCTACTGTTAAAACCCACAATTTTCCATTCTCTGCTGTCAGAATACTTTGCGCAGGCGCACGCGCGCACACACACACACGCACACACACGGACACACGGACACACACACACACGCACACTCACACAGCCTCAACGACTCTTCGTCACTCTACAATTCTTTGTGAGTGTTGCTTAGTGCATTTACATTGCATATAATTACTGTAACCATCTGCGGTCCTATGGATCGTATAAGGCTGACTGTGTGTGTCTGAAGGAAGGGGTGGTCTCCTAGCTTACCTCTCTCTCCATGGAAAGAAACACTGGCAAAAAACAGACGACTCATTCACAGTGACTCATACGTGAGGAATGTGGTAGACTGCCCCGGGAGTTTATAGAATCTCTTGTTCTAACATTTACTTAGTCGCTCACTACTTGGACATCTACTTTAATCTTATTCATTGTACCCAAGACATATTTTTATAAGATTTTGGGCATACATACATTTATACTATTAGGGGATCGAACATCTCCTCTCATTCAAATCCAACCATCTTGCTGTGTGATCTGTGTGTGTGTGTGCATGAACACAATGAGCCAGTGTGTGTTTGTGTAAATTGTATTTTATGTGTGATTGTGCTATATAAAGAATTTTAGGAACATATCTGTGGATGCATGTCTTGTTGTGTGAATTCAGTATTTTCTGATAATTAGCTGTTTCTGTATAGAACTTTCCTCAACCAGACAATACCTGGTAGCATTATAATTAACCGTAATGTCCTGTTCTGATGGCCCGGTCATACACAGACCACTCTGCTTTATTCCTTCATTCCATTGAAAGTCGTTCCTATAAAGCTAGGACCAATGCATGTCTTTCAAAATATAATATGGGTAGCTCAACTAGAATTCAGTTTATAGACAACAACAGTGCCACCAACTCGCTTAAATATTGCAAACTCCAACTATGGCTGCCCATAGCGTTCAAGAATGTTCCACCCATTATTTGTGAATAATGTTCCCTCCGTTTTTATTGTCTTGATACTGTTGAAATGACTTTGGTGTTGGATTATGGTGAAATTAATCCTACAATGCTATTCAATGACGTAAGTAGCCGTGTAGGCTACCCTAGAACTGGAAACGAACAAAATGTGGTGAGTTCAGGCAAATTAAGTATACGGCCAATTCCCAGTAGTGTTGTTCCTAAATCATCCAGAGAAATGTTTTGCTAGCCCACAGACGTTCAGGCTATTTGTATTTGTTTTGCTACACACATTTTCTGGCAATCCGTAGCCTATATGATCCTTCAAATCGCACACTTGCGGAATAAACGAGGGTCTCTGTTATTGACGTCACGACAGGGAAATCCCTGTCAAATGCGTCCCCCGAATTCTGTATTCTGGAATCACCTCCCTCCCGCATTGGTCACACCATTCCAGTCCCATTTCATTTCATGAGGGAATAGCGTCACCTGAAGGACAGTTCGATTTCATGGTCCTTCGGCTGAATTTGACATTGTAAATATACGCTATCCAGCTTGCAAACATACAGCTGTGTACTTGTGCTTGCACTCATTTCTATATTTTTTTAAAAAAAAATATTCAAACGCCGTTAAAAAAATACTGTTACCTTCTGTTTCCCGAATAAAAAATAGGTTCGTAACGAAACGGATTTCTCAAAAGAGTTAACATGTTAACATAATTTCCCACTGAAACACCTGAAATCAATTTGTTGGCGATAAATGCATCCTTTAGAAATGGTTGCTTAAATAAATTGGTTGCAAAAAAAATTCTCTGGGATGGTCTTTCAACCTCTGTGGGCTTGAGCATGATGATGTGAAATGTGAAAAGACTTCTAGCATGCATCGATGTATCCTTCACTGTAATGATGTCCCCAAATCACTGAGACAACACCTTGCTAGGGAATTTTTTTTTTTTTTTTTTTTTTTGCGCACAGACGTTTATTTTGGTTTGTTTTGTTGCGCAATTGGCAACCCTTAGATGATCTTTTAGCAGCTGCACCCCGTCCCCTTCATATCTTACACTTTTGCAGCATAAACTAGTCTGTGTTATTGACGTCTCGACAGGGAAATCCCAGTCAGATGCGCACTCTGAATTCTGAAGCCAGTTCTGGAACACCTCACCGCCCTGTCGCACCAGTCCCGTCCCTTTTCTTTTGACGAGGGGAAAGCGCCACCTAAAGGATAATTCGACTTAATGGTTCTTCGGGTGAATTTGACATTTTAAATATAGGCTATCCAGTTAGCAAGAAAAATACAGTTGCACACTTGTTGTGCTTATCAATTTCTACATAAAAAATATTCAAACGGCATTAGAAAAACATTGTTACCTTGTGTAAATAATTTCCCCGAATCCCTCCAAAGAGTTGACGCGCAACGCAGATCAAATGATAGGAATAAACCAACTTCTTTCAGAAGGTGTAGTGAGCGAGTTAGATAATCTAAACCAAGAGGAAACCAAGAGGAACATAACTTTAAATATTAAAGTTAACATACATGTTGACGAGTTGTATTAGTATTCTTAAATGTTACATTTTTATACGAGCTATGTTAATTTATGCTGATATCAAAAATAAACCGCTGTCCCCCCCTGATTGTAGTTGTCTGCGGTTTGTGGGCTTGGAAATGCTTCGCCGGGTGCTCCGCCTGGCGAATTTCGTAACGTTCAACAAGGAACTGACAGGGCAGAAGACGCATACTTTCGCAGGAACAAGTCGTTTAATCAGTAGTACTGATCTGACCCATCCTTTCTCTCAAAAGAGGGCTTCTTCAACTTGCACTATGGTCGCAAAAGTGCACGTCACCTACTGGTAGGTCTGGAGGGTCGGGCTATTTTTAGTATTGTGCATTTCGTTAGCATGACGCTATTGCTAAGTTGTAGGTCAGGTCGTAGATTCCCAGTGGTCAGAATTGGGAAGCACTGTCTGGTGTTGTATCTTGCTAGCATGATTGGTTAACTGTCATCGTTAAAATATAGTCAACGAGCTAAAATTTGCGTGCAGATGAAATAAATGAAATTAATGTCAAGTACGATGAGAAGTCTCAATACGTTCTTGTTGATAAAAAAACAACGTTGATGGTTTCTTGGCTGAAAAGTCACCCGTCCTGCTGTGCTGCATTTCGTTTGGTGAATAGGCTATAGGGCGCGGCAAATATGGCAAACATGAGGATGAGGACAAGGTGCGGTTTCTCACTAGTTTCCTGTTTTTCCACAACGTTCGACATTTTAAAATTTCAAATTAAATTTAGATGTAGATTAAGATAAAATAGATTTGCACCTTACTAGTCATTAATTTTGAGTCAGTGGTTTCACTTTTGTTGTTCTTGGTGCATCATAAGACTTATACTTCGTCGCACAACCATTTCGGCATGTGTTATGCCACAAAAATGAAAGTGCCATACGACGTTTTGCATTTAATACTTCGACAAAGGCCTGTGGGGAGGGTTCCGTTGTTATGGTAACGAGACGCCAAACTGTGATGTTTACGTCTGTGAAAACATTGCGGCGCCCGTTGAAATTATTGAGAAATAGGGGAGGAATAAATTTAATATCTACTTTTGTTTAAAACTTTTGATGCAAACAGAAAAAAGGAACCGGTCTGTCACTCAGATAAACCGTAAATGATTACGTATCCATGACAGTACATTTCGGTGTTTCATTTTGCTGTCTAATCAACACTGTGCGACATAACTAAATTCTACAGGTGCGCGAGCCAAGCAGAATACGTGATTTCTGTTAAGTGTTATGCCACGCTTGTATAAATCAGGCTTTATACAAGGACTAGTTCACGGGTGAATTAGCAACACTAATTTTACTATCTAATTAAGCTGCATGTGGTACTTATTTGCACTTAACTAGTTCACTAGTTGCATACAGTTTTCTTCACTAATTTACTAGTAAAGGCAACGTAGCCTACTCACTAGTTCACGAGTTAAATTAGTTGTAGTAATGCTAATTAGGAGGCGGAAATGTTGGCATATAATGAAGGTTTATATTGGTTATGCAACCCAATTTTCACACGTTAACTAATCAGGACTCAAGATTCTTGGTTGCACCGCCTGCTTCATTTGCATGCAGTTCACTGAACGTTGGTGACTTGTTCTTTAGTGCCGGCACACGTTACGCATCTAGTCGTATTTAAAGGAGTTCTCTGGTTTCCATAGGCAAATCTACAGAGGGTGTGCCCCTGGAGACCACACAGTGTTTACTGCATTTATGCTCGCTGGAGGGAAATTCTTCAGGAACAGGGTTGGGCAGCCCTGTATTAGACCGTTTACGTTTTTGGTACATGCAATCCATCTATAGAGCTGGGTATATATTGATGCCATTCAGGTTAAGTAGCTTGTTCAAGTGCTTTCCCCCACCAAATAAAATGGGAAAGTTACATTACTTAATGCTCAATCTGGCTAACAATAGCAATCTTTAGCATCTGTGCATGCTTGGTTTTTCAGGTCAGGCTGAAATTGCATTATGGTCAGTAATTGCTGATTTGGAGTTCGTTGTGACTTATTGGGAGAAACGTTTTTTTTTAACCATGCACTGAAAATTTTGTCGTTCTCTTTCCAGTGGTGGATGAGGGTACGGGTCTCGTGTAAGTAGCTTCTTATTTTTGTTATGTTCACTGCATCGAGGAAGTGCATTTGATTGTCAGAACTGTAAAACCGTCGATTGATTTAGTGATTTAATTGTCTTCCCTCAGTACAGGAGACTCCAAACCGAACTCGAGGATGAGTTCCCAGAGGAGCTTCAGTTTGTAAGTTGCAGTGTTCAATACAGTAATTCAAATGGTAGCAGCAAAAATGTGTAAAAGTACAAGATATTTTGCCACATTGTATATTAATCACAGTTGACTAAGGTGCACAACAGTTCTTGAAAACAGCTCTTAACGTTAAATGTTGTTGTGAAGAACCTTTAAGCAAACCAGTTCTTAGCACGTTAGGCTGAGGAAATGACCTCATCCGTGGTGTTTTGACAACCATGCTTTCTCATGCATAACTCTGGTCTACGCTCTCTCATCAGACCTACGAGTCCACACCCTCTGTAACCGGGTGGTTTGAGGTGGAGGTTAATGGCCAGCTGGTTCACTCCAAGAAGGTGAGGGGTGGAACACCTTGTGTTGCCAGAAATTGTACCATTATCACACTTTAACATTAGTCAGTTGTGTAGATGGGCAGTTGTGAACAGTGTATTTTTTGTCTTTGAGAGATGCCTGGCATTCTGTTCTGGAATTGTGTTTTAGAAAATGAAATGTGAAATTACAGCATTTAGTACAAAAAAGTCATACAACTCTCATGGAACCTTGATTGTTGTTAATGTGTAGACTGCAACTGAATAACGTCATCTTCAAGAGGGACTGATCTATGTAATGATAACGGAAATAAACAGTGGAATTTCAGTTGAATCCTGACCTAATAGATTTGTACAAGGAAATGGATAGAACTTTGTATTTTGGTCATATGCTTCGATTCTCTCCATGTCATAGTTGTGGTTTTTAAATGCGTCAGCAGACTTGACTTTGCATAATCCCACAAAAAGGGAACCAGATCCCGTTTCTCTGTCAAATAATGCAAGACATCATCTCATAAAAAGCTCACATTAAACACCTCTACAGTGTGTTCTTATGCTGTATCCCACCTCCATCATTTTTATGTAAAGTGCATTGAGTTGCAACTCGTGTATGAAATGTGCTATAAACATAAAGTTTGACTGCTTGATTTATTGCAGTGAGGTACTGCTGTGGATACTAATGTATGTGTGTTTGTGTGTGTGTGTGTGTGTGCAGAATGGAGGTGGCTTTGTGGACAACAAAGATAAGTTGGGCGTGATTGTGAAAGCCATAGAGAAGGCCCTCAAGAAGTGAGAGGGCATTTGGCTTGGAGGTAAAAAAAAAAAAAACAAACTCTCTCTCTCTCACAATTCAATTCAATAATGCTTGGTCGGCATGAACGCATATAAGCAATATTGCCAAAGCAATTCACAATTAAACACATGACAATGACACAGGACACATAATTAATACAGTAGAATTAATACAGAAATAAATAAAAAATCAACAATAAATTCATTCATAAATGCTCTCTCTCTCTCTCTCTCTCATGCTCTCTCTTCTGTCATTTTCCCTCTTCTCTCAGTGTAATGGTCAGTGTAATATTCATCCTTTTTCACCTGTCAGTGCTTAACTTGAGGGACAAAGGTATGAAGCAAAATTGATGTGTCTCTCTCTCTCTCTCCCCCCTCCCCCTCTCCCCCCCCTCCCCCCCTCTCTCTCTCCCTCCCCCCCCCCTCTCTCCCCCTCTCCTCTCCCCCCCCCTCTCTCCCTCTCTCTCCCCCCCCCCCCCCCCCCCCCCCCCCCCCCCCCCTCTCTCCCTCTCTCCCTCGCCCTCTCTCTCTCTCCCTCTCTCAGTCCGGTCTCTCGGTATCGTCCCTCTCTCCGGCGTGGCGGTTAATGATGGTGGCGTTCGAAGTGTCCTGCGACACGGGCGCGACCTGATGGAAACCCCGCTCCGCCTGGGAGACACCACACAGAGCGGCCGCACTCCTGCAAGCTTCCTGCGCGTGATCTTAGGGTGGCCGGAACTTAAAGGGAAACTAATTGCATATTTCAGTAAAAAAAAATATATAAAACGCTTTAAGATCCCTCAGGGGTAGATTAAAAACATTTGGCAAGGGAACTGTTGGGTAACGCCTTTCTGACTGCACGTTAAAAAAATTGGCTCATTGCGAAAAAAAGCTTGATTCAACCTCATCATTTATCTTTTTATTTTTAATTGGCTAAACCTTGTGGGGTAAACAATGATTTTGGAACAAAAAAAAAAAAAAAGCCTTATTGGGTTTGCTTTCATTCCCAGCTTTCCCTTTCCAAATATTTTTTCATCCAGAGCTTTAGAGTAATTCTTTCCTTCTTGGTATTCCAAGTTTTCAGACGATCTCAGTCGATGCAAACTCTGTTAAATGTTGCTACATGTTAATGTGCATGATGTCACTCTTCCAATAAATGGTTTATGCAGCATGTTGGGACGTTTTCATTTCTGTGTTTTTGTGTATAGTCACAATATAATTCTTGAAATAAAAACTAGAGCTATTTGGTTGTAACTGACAAATTTACTGTAGTAGCATGACTCTAAAGTGTGTGTATCCTCATCTCTTTCAAGACATTGTTAAAGGCAACCTTTATGTAAGAGGAGTGATCAATGTGTGTGTGTGTAGTAACTCAAAAAGTGTGCCAGTGCTGAAAACAGTAACCAGGTGACCATCTGAAACACCAAGCTAAAAAAAGGTTTGCCAGTTTCTACTTCAAAGGACAGAGTAACTTGAGTCTAAGGTTTCAATGGCTAAGTCACGCTCAGGCACACCCATCAGGGTAGCTGGTTAAAATCTCCAGCGAGTGATGAGGACGGGGGCAGAATTGCACACATTTCAGGCACCATTTCTGGAAGTGGCTAAGAAGTTAAACACAAATGCCTAAGTGATACCAGACATGAAAAGCAGTTTAGAGTGGGTTCAAAGGTGAATGAAAACACTTCTCTTGTCATTGAGCCTCCACAACTGCAATCTGCTTTGGTGTCATTGCAAAGGGGATAAATTCAGTTATTTTTTTAATCATAGGATAGCAATAATAGATTGCATTTTATATTGTGCCTTTCATATTAAAGTAATTTTTACTGTTGGGAATTGACCCAAATCAACTTGACAATCAAGCAGGGAACATTGAAAGAGGAGCAGCAACTGGTTGACTACCTAGCTACCCAATGTAAACTGCTATAAACATAGTTAATTTATAAAAGCATACATTAATTTGTCATGCAATGCATTAAATTGTGTGTTTTAATTAAGAGCATAAGGATAAATACAGCTTCTTTGGAAATCTGCAGATTTTCAGTGAACCCCATTGTAGAAAAAATATCGAAGGAAGGAGTCGTATTTGGCAACAGGAAAGGTGGATCCAGCCAGGAGGTGGCAACACAGTAGACTGTCTACGTACACTGTATAGGAAGAGAAAAAACTGAACATGATTCATTTACTATAACTGCCGTAAATAGGACGGCCGGTGTCGTACATTTTGCCGAATCACCATGGCGTCCGTATTGAGAGAGACGGCTGGGCTGTACGAGACTTTGAAAAGCGAATGGAATAAGAAAAATCCTAATTTGAGTAAATGTGGGGATATCCTGACTAAACTTAAGGTAATTCTGATAAAGTCACGCGTTTTACGAGATAATTCATTTGCTTATCAATGTATCTAGCTTGCTGTCTAAGATAACGTTAGCGACATTAGCTAGCTAGCTAGCTAGTCTAACTAATGTTTAGACACGTTACGCTAGCATTAGCTGTAACTTTGGCTTGGTCCAACTGGTTAGCGACCTCACGTAAGGTTTGGCTTGTTGTTACTAACTACCCGACTAGTTTGCTAACTAAATTCATTTTATACATTGCTGGTTAAGATACATTCAACGTTGGCTGTCTACATTTAGCTGGCTAGCTAGTTGAGCCTCTCATCGGTTGCTTTAGCTAGCTAGTTAGCTACTTCAGGTTAAATGGATAGCCTAGATGACTTGCTTGCTAGCTAGATAGGTTAACTAACGTAAGTATTCTGAGAGGCCAAGTTGCAGATGAGTGAATATGAATATTTTATCCAGTGATATGCAATAGTTGCTAACAAATGTAGTTAGCTACTATATGTAGCTAGCTTGCGTTTTACATTAGTCTGACTTAGCTCTAGCTGACCTAGTGGATTGTCAATTGGCTTTCTGGCTAATGTTATCTTATTGTCAAATGAATGATATGGGGGACACTCAAAACAAGTGGTTTTGAAGTCAAACAGTTTGAACTAACATAGCTAACCATCTTCAGATATCCGTGTCTGGTGTACATCCGTGAAATCGCGGTCAAAACATATTTTTCAGTCTTGCGCCCCTTATTTATCCATTCTAGATTTCGCTTCTGGAATTAAATTTCTTGCCAACGACGGGGACCAAGCTCACCAAACCTCAGCTAATTTTGGCCCGTAAGTATGTTTTTAATTGACCTGCTGTGACTTCGTTCTCTGGGCGAGGCTGACTGTTTGTCCATTTCTGAAAAATGGTAACCTGAGAATGTTTGCATCAGGTGACGTGCTGGAGATTGGAGCGCTGTGGAGCATCCTCAAAAAAGACATCCCTTCTTTTGAGAGATACATGGCCCAGCTGAAATGCTACTACTTTGACTACAAGTGAGTTTTCCTTTGCTGCTTTCATAGCTTCTTATCATTTCATTTGATCTAGTCTCTGCTCACACTTGATTCTGGTTCATTCAAGCGCTCAACTATCTGAATACTGGCTCATTTTTGTCTGTACAGTCTTTGCAAAGAGATAAAGAGTCGAACCAGTCTACTCAATCCTGAATTTGTCTGCTTTTTTTGTCTCCTGTCAGAAACGAGCTGCCGGAGTCGGCCTACATGCACCAGCTGCTGGGCCTGAACCTGCTGTTCCTGCTCTCTCAGAACCGGGTGTCCGAGTTCCACACAGAGTTGGAGAGGCTGAGCGCCAGGGACATCCAGACCAACGTCTACATCAGGCACCCGGTCTCCCTGGAGCAGGTGGGCGGGCTTACTGTCTCACCGGTGACACCGCAGCCTCACCGGAAGGGCACGGGGTCTAGTCTTTAATAACGACCCTTCAGACACAAGCAAAATCTTCCACATTTGTGTGATTTGCTCTCACATTTACTTGTGAGATGTAGGCTAGTTTGATTATGCTACAAGTCTTGGGAAGAACAACCAAAAATCTGATAGGAATAAAGCCACATTTTTACTGGTTGTATTTTGACACTCGCTGCTTATTTGACAGGATTTTCAGGGGGGAATCTTCATAGATGTGGTGATTTCTATTCCTAAAAGGATTTTAATTGTGTGATTGTCTTATTACATTTGCATTTTAGTACTTGATGGAAGGCAGCTACAACAAGGTTTTTCTTGCCAAAGGAAACATCCCTGCTGAAAGCTACACCTTCTTCATAGACATCCTGCTGGACACAATCCGGTGAGCTGGGGGGTGTTCAAGCATTGGCACTGAGTGGGGCTCTTTTATGTGTGACTATTTTATCATATTCCATAATTACCCAGAAATATTTTTAAAGATATAATTGGCCCTATGTTTCCATGACAACCATCTTCTGCAGTTCGAAAGTGTCGTCTGATTGGTTGGTTCAGTTTGACATCAAAGTGGTTAAATGCCTGTGAAGTGCTCTGTGCCAGTTTGCTTGAATTGATGTGTGTCATAGTGACTCCATTGTGGTTTTGTCAGGGATGAGATAGCTGGCTGCATAGAAAAGGCATACGAGCAGATCCACTTCAACGAGGCCACACGCATTCTCTTCTTCTCCACCTCCAAGAAGATGACAGAGTACGCCAAGAAGGTGAGTGGTTTATCATCTGTCCCTGCCCATCCTAGTGCTGTCAGCCTGTTTCTGATGGAGTGTATGTTCAGCCCATTTGTACGTTTCACTCATGGTGCTGGGCCTTTAGCTCCAGTTAGTCGTACTTGACCAGGTGCCTGTATCACAAAGCAGGATTACTGAGACAGCTGGATAACTGCGCTGAGTAAAACCCGAAACAGCTCTTTCCACTTCAGTGCACGTTCCAGATTTGTTAGGGTTCCGGGTCTTGCTTGGTGCAGTTGTCCAGCTAACCCAGTAATCCTGGATCCTGTTTCACAAATTAGGATTACTGAGTTAGCTGGATATCTGCACCGAGTTAAAACCCAAAACAGCTTTTTTCAGTCCATGTTCCAGATTAGGGATGGTTTCCGGGTTTTACTGGGCGCAGTTATCCAGCGAACTGGGTAACCCTGCTTGGTGATACAGGCCCCAGTCATTGTGAGCAGGCTGGTTTGGCAGTCGCAGTGCTGGTGTTTATCTCCCTGTCTCCGTCCCCGTTCCACAGAGGGGCTGGACCCAGAGCGCCAGCGGCTACTACTCCTTCAGCCCCCAGCAGCAGCGGACGGAGGAAGTGTCCATCCCCTCCACGGAGCTGGCCCAGCAGGTCATCGAGTACGCTCGGCAGCTGGAGATGATTGTGTAGTTTACACACACACACACACACACGCGCGCGCACACATACACATACGCATACGCATACACACGCACACACACAGACAGATACTCCCATGGGCAAAGGCGGACTTTTCAACTGAGGCACTCTGACAGACGCGTAGACCATTGTGCAAAACGTCCTACAGATGCACGCTACCCGTGCTGATCGAACGCTACCCGTGCTGATCGAACGCAAACTTTTTGTTTTCCCTTCGGTCGAGAGTGCGTTTGTGTCTGCTCTTGAATCTACCGGTCTTTCGATATGATTTTGTGTTTGTGCAACATGGTTTAAAAAAAAAAACGTCCCGCATAAGAAACCGTTATCCTGTCCAGAAATGGTTGTTAGGGAAACTGTTGGAATGGTATTTTGTAGTACATCGAACAAAGACCCGTCACAATAAAGCAATATGCGATTTTGGTATGATAAGGGAGATGGCCAAATTAATCTGCTTAAAATGAATGCTAAAGTCTGTAGTCTTGATTCTGATTGGCCACAGGTGCAGTCCAAATCTGTGGAACGATGATGTCATCAGGGCCATTTGTCCTTCGCATTGTAATTTTGATACAGTTCAGCCAACCGTGATGTATGTAATTCCACTTTATCCTCAGAATAGTGTTTGCTGTCCACAGGATGGCTCGCCTCCGGCCCCCCTTGCCTTGTATCCGAGCAACAGTAAATCGCTGTATGTTTTGAGGCTTTTTTTTATTTCATCAACTTTTTCCTAGGCTGTACTCCCGTAGGTTTGGTAATAAAACTGTTTATTTCTACGATGCTCTCACACAACTGTATTATAATACAAAATAAACCTTTTTTTCTTCTTGTACAAGTCATTTGTTGTGTGCTGTGACTTGCAGGGAATTGGAAATATGGGTTCATGTTTAATATTAAAGAAACTATATATACTGGAATGCATATGAAAGTCAAAACATCTGATTAAAGGGAAACTCCAGGCCAAACACTTACATTGTTAGTAAATGTGTAGCAGCAATGTGAAATTCTTTCCAGGGTTTATCAAATTTTTGCTAAATATTTTACTTTATTGCAACTTCCAATTTTTGACTTGCTGTCCTGTCAGGCTTCTTCCAGATCTGCTCCAGTGTGTTCTTTTCCTACATTACCCATAACTACTTTTGCGTTTTGTTAGCTTTTGCGAATGTTAGCTAAAAGGCTAAAATCAAAGTCTCAGATTGTGGCCAAACCCCCAATTACCAGTGAAGCCATGTTGTAGCATACTGGACTGTTGAGATTGCTAGCTTGGCAGAAATCAGTATGTCCTCTTGATAAATGATCAATTTCTCTCAGTAGGAGTATTGCAGAAAGTTGATTGGTGGGGATTCAAGGCAAAACCCCTGACAACTTGTCCCTAATGGGCTGACATTAATATCTGATGCTTATAGCTGGTGCTATAGCGAGTTGAAAACTCATTCTCCTATTAAACTCCATTGTGGCAGCTGTGGCATTATCACCGCATGACTGAAATACTACACAAAATAGGAAAATGGGACCTGGATTATGTTCTGCATCACAAATAGGCGAATTCTAACAAAGGTGTTTTAAGCTGGAGTTTTCTTTTAAGAACTCAAGCAGGACCAGGGCTGGGTAATATAAAAAGTGCACAAGCAGTGCATTGGCGAAAGACCCACTGTGGTGGTCACATGGTCCAATCATAGTAGTAGTGAAAGGTCCTCCCTATTGGTCAATTTACAGTGCGCTTGAATGACGGGCTGAATTGCATGTGGACCAATAGGCAAACATACTGCAAAGCTAATTGACAAATGCCATCATTGGTTCTTGGATGATACAGGCCTGGGACCTTCTGATGATAAGAAAGGAGAGTATGGTAAAATACTTGGAGTTTGAAGGGTTTTGATGCTTAAGAACTGTGGGGAAAGGCCGTTTGTCTAATCATTTATGAGTCTTCCCATTGCATTGTGGGATACAAGGATGTTTACAACCAAAAACAGAATAGCTCCAGTCATAATAAGAAGACTGCCCATCATATCAGCATACACAGTAGGCCTCTTTGGTCTTGAGTTGCAGGAGAGGACGCAGATTTGGGCCATACAGATGGTACTAAGCTGATTTACACGTGTTCTTGGTGTGCCTCGCACACACTTAGTGAAGGGTGCAAGAGAAGGTGGGGAGGGTCAATGTTGGGGTGCACCTGTCACCTCAATTCAACACTACTGCTCTCGTACAGTGACTTCCTTGTCAGGCAATCACACGACCTCACACACCTGTGTCCAAACTGCACAACCAGAATGTAGCGTGCATATTGAAACACATTTTATCATTCATAAAGTGTACTCTAATGCACATTCACCATAATGGGCAGTATAAAGCTCAGTGTTAATCCAGCTCTTCAGTTTATATGAGTCAAGTGTAAAACGGGATCAAATGTACTTGATCACAATTGATTTAACAGTAACTTTTGACTCTGTGGCATTTAATAGACCAAACCAATGAGACCCACCAATAGATGTGTCAGGGATGCTATGTTGCCAGTGCTATGTTGCCAGTGCTCCAAATCACAGCAGGTTACTGTCTTCACGGCATAACTGAATCAGACCACAACAACATCTCTATAAATAAAGCTTTCCAGACCCCCTCCTTGTTCCAGTCTTGACCTTGTTCTTATATCTTGTTTACAGCATTAGTTAGCATTAGACCTGGAGTGTTAAAGAAAATCTAGTTAAAGCTTTGTTGAAATTTGTTCAATTACCATAGTATTGCAGCAAGATTGATGCTGGTCACTTTTTCAAGAATTTGGAGTTTGTCTATTGAATATTGAGATGTATTTTATGGGGTCAATTCTTTTTAGTACAGTCAAGCAGGGAAATGAATTTGAATTAATTCTTTGAAAAATCCCTACAAAACAGTAAATATCAATTAATTTGCTGAATTTAAATCGAATTGACCCAATCCCTGATATGCAAAAAATAAATAGCCTTGAAGCAATTCCCGAAACTGTCAAGAGTCTCTCCTGCACCTTGTACAGGCCTTGATGGTCGCAACGTTCTAATTTTAGGAGAACCCGGAATCAACTTCTTGTAGGCCCCTAAGTGTTCTCAGTTTTATGACTTTTAAACATCCGTAATCGCCATATATCTAGATCTATTATCGTCTGTTGCACCAGTGAAACCAAAAGTATTTCAGAGGTAACCTAGGAACAAGGAACGCTATTTTGTGAACCTTTGCAACTCGTTATTTAACTCGCAGCTAAGATACGATAGCATGTAAGCGCCGATACAGGAACTTCAGAACTATGGACAGTTCCAAACCCCTTTGCTCGCGGCATACGTCACAGAGATGACAACGCAGCGGCTGAGCATGGGTTGGAAAGCAGTAGTCTCCTACGTTTAGTACGTTGCATATTCCCTTTTAAAACAACCACAATGCCCTCACATAGATTTACCTCCTCTCAAAATGTATATCCACAAATATTCAAAAGGGAGTTTCACAAGGTTCACGTCTTCGGTCCACTATCCCTGTCCTTGCATATAGGCCTGTAAGATTCGGTCTGCCGTTCTACACGTAGGCTATACATGTGTGGTTGATGTCAACAGCCTCTAATTGCGTGTGTGTGTGTGTGTGTGTGTGTGTGTGTGTGTGTGTGTGAGAGAGTGAGAGAGAGAGAGAGAGAGAGAGAGAGAGAGAGAGAGACTGTAGATCATAACAGAGTGGATGTTCACGACACTTGTGGCGTTGGTCTGTTTGCAAAAGCAGGACAAGCGGGTTTAATAGCAGGCAGAGGGGACCGTGCCAGGTACAGGAGTGGAAAGAAAAGGGAATGGGAGGAACCGATTGACAGAGAGAGAGAGAGAGAGAGAGAGAGAGAGAGAGAGAGAGAGAGAAGGGGGGTGAGGAGAGGAAAGGAAAGGGAGGGAGGGAGGGAGGATGTTGCTGCCGCCGCTGCTGCCAGCGGAAAATGGCTGCTACAACCTCGAGCCTGTCCTGACACACTGAGAGGACATAAAGATGGAGAGGGAAAAGATAAAGAACTGAGTGTCTGGGAGTATAGAAAAAAGAGAGACAGAGGGTGCGCGAGAGAGCGTGTGTGTTTGCGTGTGTATGAGAGTGCGTGTGTATATGCGTGTATGTCTGTGCGTTGACAGAGGAGGGAACTATAACCAGAGGATACCGGGGGCAGCGAGCTCGAAGCGGTGGGCGACACCAAGCCATGGAGCGCGAGTAAGTCTGCTTTTCTCTAAAATAAAAATTAAAAGCTGAATCAGATCGCCAACCAGACACATTTCGGACACTCCTTTATGTATTCTGGTACATGTTTGACAAACGAATACATACAAGTATGCACAGAGACAAATACCATATTTTCAATCGATGCAGACTATATTGCATGCATCAATGTACGTTCAAAATAGCCTACTTATAATTTAGCTGTCATTCGCATGAACATAAACTGATTTTATTTATTATTTATGTTTTGTTATTTATTGTTATTTCTACCACGGTATGCTCACACAAGCACGACAATGCCGTATGAAAGACAAGTAGGATGTTAGTTAATGTTTGACTGAATAATAATTGGGAAACATCCAATAACCTGTCACGATGTGGTGTGTATGTTGGACTAGAATTAGAGCTCTTAATTTTTGAAAAACATTGGAAAAATATCAAATATGGCGAGTTTTCGGCCGATTCAGAATATCATTCAGCTCTGAATATTAGTAAGGCGACAAGAAGGTGATTTTTATCAATGCGTCTTGGATTCCATTATGATTTTTAAAGCCGAACTTTATGAATGAAATTTGATCTCTCTCGTACTCTCTAAAACACTAGCTTTTTTCTTCTGTCTTGTCACCCTCTGTCTTTCTCCCTCTCTCCATTCTTTCTCTCCGTTGCCCCTTTTTAACGTGTACATTGGATTTCCTTGACGAAGAGGATGCATGCTTAGAATCCGTTTGATTTGGTCCCGTTTCATTCACAAGATCACGGATGCTTGGGTGTGTATGTTCGTCTGGGTTTTATAGGCGGAGGAAAAATAGATTGCAGTATTTTCGCATAACTGATGATCCTCTTGATTCAAAACGGTTGTTAAAATACCCGTTTCGTGCCACTGTCGCCGGTTCACTCGTATGATTGCTTTTAATTTTAATTATTTGTGCATTTGATAGGCTGTAGCCTATTAAACTGCCTCTGGCGCTTAGTGATAGACTGGGCCTCAGCTAGCAAATGGGCGCGTTCATTGATACATCTCGCAAAGAAATGCACTCATTCGTTCTCCTGTACCTACTCTCCATTCAGCTATTCGCTCTCCCCCAACCAATATATTTCACGGGGTCCCAATTTCTCTCGCCTTTCTGTGCCATTCACATATATTTGTCCTCCCAGTTTATCAATCAGTAAACAACGGGTTTTTAACGCCTTGCCGTTTTCAACATAAAACGATTCATGTCACACGTCAATGTCAATAACGCATAACTGTTTGCTTGGAATGAAGTATATTATACTCCTGCGTATTATTATTTTGGACACAATTAGCTGAGAAGCGACTTATAGATCATGTGACCACCCATTCAAAAATGCTGTTGGCTGCCATTGATAAGTGTGTCTCGCTGGCTAGATTGCAGTAAAGGTAAGCAGAATTATAGTGCCAGCAAGATATGGAGATATTTTTTTCTCAGTACGTGCAAATCGTCTAGTACGGATTCAATCATATGTATTGGCTGGGTAAAGCTAATTGAACAGCAAAATATTTATACGTTTTTATTTTAAAATACATTAATAGGCCTATAGACTGTTCGAGCCGTAGCGTAAGAATCTATCTCGTCCTCTCCATCTTACCTGCCAGGCAACTATACAGAAAAATGCAAGATAAAGTCTTAATGATTTTTTTCTTCACTGCGGCTGTTTATTTTATTTAGGAATACATCCACGACATCTGACGTTGCTATATATTGCTGTGGGGTTTTTATCATATTTTATATTAATCTGTCTCGTCATTCTCTGCCTGTGTGCTGCTAAATAAATATCTATATTTTATTAACGGTCTTGCAATAATTACATGTGAATTAAATTTGTATCTGTTTGTTTACCATTAAATACACTTTTAATCGTATTTGAAGCATATTTTGCAAATGTATGTGCCATGTGATTCACGGTTGCGTCGGGTGTCCTTTTCTCTTAAATTGTGTGAAAAAGCCGTACTTGTTTCCTCAACCAGTTAACGTCTGCGTTCACTCCTCTCTCCACTCCTTGACCAGTGTAGTGCGCGTTCGCGCAGTGGTGATGACGCGTGACGACTCCAGCGGCGGGTGGGTGGCCCTGGGAGGCGGCGGCCTCAGTCACGTTGCCATATGTAAGGGGCGGAGTCCGGGAGACAGGGGGCGGAGAGACTACTGCATTCGCGGGGAGAGGCTGCGGGACCGAGCGGTGAGTGCAGCGCTCAAGTCACGTGCTGTGCCTGTCTTCCGTCGACAGACTGTGCCCCTCGCTGTGGCACTCACCTGTGTTCCTTACTTTTGTGTTTTTTGGAGATGCTGCCCTCCATGGCTGGCACAGTGACTCTCCGCTCTGTCTGCAGCCGGTGCTGGAGTGCTTGGTGCAGAGAGGGCTGGTCTATAACAAGGTCAACCCCATCTTCCATCACTGGCGCGTGGAGGACCAAAAATTTGGTCTGACTTTTCAGAGCCCAGCCGATGCCATCTCCTTTGAGCAAGGGCTCCATGGCGTCATGGACCGGCTGGAGAGAGGTACCGTACTGTGAGACAGACAGGGGACTGTGAGAGAGGCGGTAGTGAAGAATGACAAAAAAGATGGCAGCAGATTAAAATAAATTAATTTGAGAAAGATGTGGTTTCACTAAACAAGAGCAAATGCAACATCCAGGGCCTAATGGGCAGAGTCAGTGAAATTTGACATGCTCCTGGGCTCACTGAGGGGCTAAGTCTAATTCTGTCACTCTGTCTCTGTCTTTCTTTGCAGAATCTGACTCTCCATCTTCCTCCACCCCAGAAGAGGGAGACACTGAAGATGACGGCCAAGCTGTGGGTATTTTTTCCCGCACTAAATATGACATTTTTACCGTTAAAAGGATTTTCGGGCGTAACCTGGTGTTTAGCACGCCCGCGTGTTGTCTTAGCATCCGCCTGTTTCCGTCTTCCGATGCGCTCGCCGCTGTCTGCCTGCGTGGCGCCCCTATTTGACAGGAATGACAGCACCCGCACGCGTTTCCTCTCCCTCTCTCCCTCAGTCCCACACGGGCAGCGAGTCGTCGTCCAACAGCCGGAAGGAAATGCTGCCCAAGCCCGTCACCATAGTGACCAGCGAGTCCTCCTCCCCGTGCTTCGTGCTCCCTTCTGCCGCAGAGGATTATGGGTACGGGGCCCAGCATGGCGTCGCCACGCAGACTCCTGCGCAGGTAAGGCCTCTCCTGTCTGGCACTTCGGTGTCGCTCTCATTGCACTTAACATTTACTGATAGGACAATTATTTGTCTTGTCACATGGTATTTTATAATGTTTGGATAACACTTGAAACTGGCATCATAAAACCTCCATATGTAGTAGAAGGACATAATATATTTAGAACACTTTTAATATAATAAATTCGTTTATTGCTAAATAAATTAACCCTTTGAGGTGTAGGGTTTATGGAATGTTTTTTTTTTCTTCAAAATTCTGTCTGTGTTCTAGATTCTAGAACTCCATTGCTTTCAATTACCAGTAGTGATTACATCAGCATTAGAATGTTCAGTTAAGGACATTCTAATCACATGTTTGTGATCTTACGCCTTAAAGGGTTAATACTGTAATGAAGCATGCAGTGGTGAATGTAGGCATACGATGTCACACACCATATAAATATGAGTGCATTCTATGGCTGCAAGTGAAAAAAGGCAGTCAAAACAACACACCTATGGCGATAAATTCATGACATGGGCTTGTATGATGTGCATCATGAAACAAAGCACACACTTTCAATGCAAGCGACATATCTACTGGGTAACACTATGGAGGATCCTTCAAGGGCACTACATAAAGTGTGCTGCTACATAAACACTCATGAGCACTTATGCCATGTCACTGGGTGTTGGGTGTGATGTCACTGTTCGTGATGTTACCATGACAAACCAAATCAGAATTCCATGGTAATGTCACTTAGGACATATGCAGTGGCAGAAGACCACTGATACCCTGGGTTTGGTGACGTTGGTGCTTATGAAGGAATATGTAGCCCTTATGAAGGTGTTATGTAGTTTATATGAAGCTGCAATGTATGTGTTTTTTGTGGGATTCTTCATGCTGTTATCTGATACAGTACAGCTGTCATAATGGAAGTGGCATGACACTGTATGTGTTGAATTGTGCTAAAGATCTCCTTACAGCTGTCATACAGTGTGTGTAGTTTGTGACATCTGTGTTAAAATTGCCTACCATGGCTGGAATAATTCCTACACTAAGTACAATATTAGCATACGATAATAAAATGACAGGTGTTATGTATGTCCATGTTTACATTACCCTGTTAAAATCTTTTCAAGCAGCTGCAGCAAATGCCATTTAATGTACACTGAGGTAGGTTCATCTTATTTTTTAGTTTTTTTTCAAAACATTAAAATGTCCTACGAACCATATAATTTTTATTCTAATAACCATGACAATTATTCTTGAGTGTTATTGTCTAATTAACTAGTCACCAGAAAATGAGTATCTACCTGTCACATATTAGTGACTGGTTCAAACTACTTGAAAATTGGTAAAAGAGTCATTTTTGAAAAACATGCAACATTTTTTTGTCATGTGTACATTACATATATTTATATATCCATGTTTTAGAATTACATTTTTTATCATTTCATTTTCTGAAAATTAAAAATTTGGCCAAAATTTGTTTGGCCAAGTACTGTGACAGTATAACATACTGATAATTTAATAGTAGCCTTACATTAAACGCTGGCATTATGATCTTGTGTCATGTATCTGATACATATAAAATGAGCTTGTTACACCTGTGCCTTAATGACACTGCTGATGCCACTGTCATGACAGGTAATATTTTGCCAACCGTATGTGACAGAATTTCACATTTCCTCACTTGTGTCACAAGCATACTATGTTGTGTGACACATTTTAATGTTGACACAAATCATAGCAGTCTGGTTATGCCATAGATTTCTATGAAAGGTGGTGCTGTTATGTACATGATGAACTTATCTAT
The DNA here is from genome assembly GCA_025169545.1 of Anguilla japonica. Classification (NCBI taxonomy): domain Eukaryota; kingdom Metazoa; phylum Chordata; class Actinopteri; order Anguilliformes; family Anguillidae; genus Anguilla; species Anguilla japonica. Next base: position 48,373,057 of record CM045891.1, read on the forward strand.
GTTTTTGTTGGAGGGTTCAAGTAGTAGTCATTACTGTCTGAATTATAAAGATGCAATCAGATTTCGGGCCAAATAATAACTAGTACAACCTTACCTTTGCCGTTGTAGAAATTAAGACAAGAAATTGTTTTACTTACCATGGAGCACAGATATGTTTTCAAATTTGTATTTCTAGTTTATAAAAATATACCATTTAAAGTGATAGTATTTGTATATATAATTTCTTGGAGCTATGCTGCATGCTAATGGTGTAGCAGAGTTTGCAGTGAGATTTTACAGTTTGACGTGAGGATCTCTCTCTCTCTCTCTCTCTCTCTCTCTCTCTCTCTCTCTCGCTCCCTCCCTCCCTCCCATTTCCACAGATCCACATTAGGCCAGTGCAGCTGCAGCCCCCGCAAACCTCAGCCGCGGTCAGCTCCTCGGTGGCCCCGCCCCTGACCCCGCCCACCCCGGCGGCCGCCGCCCCGTCCCCCCTCTCGCCGCTCTCCCCCACCCTCTCCCTGCTGGAGCAGGGCGACATCAAGGACCTGTGGGGTGCGCGCGGGTATGAGGACTACCGGCGGGCGGAGCTGGCCCGGGCCGGCGGGGGCGGGGTCAGCTCGCAGGACAAGTCGGAGCTGTGCGTGGTGCGGTTCGGCAAGGAGCAGGCGGGGGCGGGCGAGGGCACGGTCACCCTGGACACCAAGGCGTCCCAGCGGCTCTCCTCCTCCTCCTCGCCCACGCCCAACACCGTCACCAGCCCCCCGGCCTCCGACTCCAGCAGGGGCTCGCCCTCCTGCTGCCTCCGCGCCTCGCGGACCCGCCGGCGAGGGGGCGGGGCCGGGCGCGACTGCGGCCTGACGCTGGGCCTCTCGGCCTCGCCCTCCACCAGCGGCGGGGCGGCGGGGGGCCCCGGCGACGAGGGCCCCTGCCCCGCCCCGCCGTCGCCCCGCTCCTCCCGCTGCGTCTACTGCCGCTCCATCTTCAGCGCGGCGGAGAACGGGCGGGGCCGCTGCCGGGACGCCCCGGACCCCGCCCTTCGCTGCCTGCGCCGCTGGACGTGCGTCTGGTGCGCTGAGAGCCTGCTCTACCACTGCGCCTCGGACCCCGAGGGCGAGTTCTGGGAACCCTGCTCGTGCGAGGACCCGCAGGGGGCGCGGGTGAGCCCGCTGTGCTGCGCCCGCTGGGCGGCTCTGCTCGCCCTCTCCCTCCTGGTGCCCTGCATGTGCTGCTACCTGCCCCTGTGCGCCTGCCTGCGCTGCGGGGAGCGGTGCGGCTGCTGCGGGGGGAAGCACAAGGCCGCCCGGTGATCCCGGACGAGAGGGCGGGGGCGGGGGCGGGGGTGAGGAACACCTGGAAACCCCCCCCCCCCCTCCCCGGTCCCCCCCCGCGCGCCGCCATAACTACAGCCCCTGTGCCCTTAAACCTGTCCTCAAACATTCCGCAGACCGTCGCCCTTATTTGGGAAGCCTTTTTCCCCTTTTGCGCTCCACTGTACAGCCAAATCCCTGGAAAGCTCCACTCGCAGCAAAGGATGCTATTGGCCGGGATGTCCTTGGAAGAGTTCTGCTGGACCAATGGAACGCCTGCCCCTCGACGGACGGGGGCCACATGGAGGACCGACCCCCAGGAGATGTGGAGTGAGGATCGGTGGAACTTTGTTAAAAGTTTTTCGGCTTAAAGAGGGGAAGAAGAAAAAAAAAACACGAAACAAAGGATGTTTATGAATATTGTTACTGGTATCTTTATTATTATGTTTTATTAATTTGTCGGTCCCGAGGTGGGTGGTCCAGAATCAGTTATTTTGCAGTGTTTAAATTTTATTTTTATATTTATTTGTTTGAAGCACTCTCCCCCTTTACCTCTGAACTTTTGTACCTCAAGTCCTCAAGAAGTTTCAGATGGGAAATCATAGAGATTGAAGAACTGCTTAAGCAAGAGGGTCAAAGAATGTGGCACAACAGTGTGAGTATTTGAACCTGGTCGACACAAACAGGAAGTGAGAGTGAGACAAGCTGGGCAAAGCCTCTGACCAATCAAAATGAGAGCTGGAGAGGAGGGTGAATGAACAGCAAGCTCAGCCAATCAGAGTGAAATGAATTGACACAGGGTAGGAAGTTTTTCCACAGAATTTTACTGGAGGTTATTATTTTATCACACAGTTACCACGATAAGATCATTCTTATTGCTCTTGCTATAAAAAATAAATAAAATTACTGGTGGTCAAGGCTGGATAGAGCTGGTTTGAGTCAGTTCAAGAGAGAATGCTGGTTCAACTGGTTAAGGAGAGTTGCTCAAAGCTAATCAGGCCCATGAATTTAAAATGTTCTTGGCTGAATATGGAGGTTAATGGGAGCGGTCTTTGGGCCTGGCTGAACAATCAGGTCTGGGCAGTGGTAGATATAACTGGTTACACAGGTGAGTGGAGGGGAGCTAGGCTAACCTGAGAAGCAAAGATTGTCATCACTGGTGAAAGGAACCCCAACAGTTGATATTGACCCTTGATGGCTTGCACTAAGGAGCAGAAAGCCAGGCTTTTCCTTCCCCCTGACAGCTAATCTAGGTCTAGATGCTCTCTCTCTCTCTCTCTCTCTCTCTCTCTCTCTCTCTCTCGAGAATGTCTGGAAAGGTTACGGTTTGTAAGATTAGTTTCCTGCAATCTGATTGGTTCTACCAAGTTTTAGCAAATGTTATTGGTCAGAGTTGTGTTGAACTGCCGCCTCCAATTGGAGGCCCACTTAGACAAGGATGTGATTCGTCAGAGCCGACCGCTGGTTTATTAGCAAAGCACATCCCAGGAATTTGGGCAGACATCTCACATTGGGATGTCAGCCAATGGGCTGCCAGCTCTGCAAGGCTATTAGCCTAATGAGTGAGGGCACTTAGCAACTGCTCCGGAACCCTCTTAACCCACTCAAAATCCAAACTAGCCATTTTGGTTAAACTGTGGATTTAGTTAAGTATTAGTATGCCAAGATTAGTGTTGGGGCCAAATCGGTAAATACCTACAGTGCAGGCAGTTGGAAAGCTCATCATACACTTTGCTCCCTATTGACCAGGAACGTTACGTATCGCCATCCTATCCATTATAATATCTCCTGGCAAAATTGGCATTGGACCATTACGCAAAATTATGAGTCTTTTCCACGCCCGGGCGATGTTAAGATAACGGAAACATTACCCGTTTTACCCAGTTTACTAAAAAACACCAAAACCTTAAAAAAACTTGCTTGGCCAGGTAGTGGATGGCCAAACCCCACCGCCATCAAACGATGGAAGCTTAACAGCCTCGTTCTGTTGAAAGTTGACATTATAATGCGAGTATTATTACGCTTATTTTTTAATACTGAGTAAGCGAATATCATGTTAATGGGAGGAGCCAGGTAAGCTAACAGGAGCCCCCCAAACACAAAAAAGAATACTCTGAGAACGATAAATTTCAGAATTTCTCAAAGTTGGCACAGTCTGCTCGTCCCCATTTTAACTACGGTTTTCCCTTGTTCTGGGTAATATCACAATTGACATTATTTTGTCCTTGACAATAAAAATGACTGAAAGAGATTCAATTTCAGTCCAGTAATGGAGGGTGCGGTTCAAATATCCCTTGGAACATTACTTTTTTATACTGCACATCTCAAATCCATGTTGAAAATCTCTGGCACCTTCCCCCATGTCTGTTGACAGTTGTCTGTTATCGTTAGGTCACATGAAGGTAAACAAATTAAGGTGCCACTAATCTTGGGGGGGAAAACGTTAAAGGTGCTATTCAATCTTGCTACTTTGCAGTTTGTCCTTAATCTTGAAAATGTCTTTTTTCCATCGCATCGCTCTGCATTTTTGGTCACATTTAGCGACGACTGAACTCGTAATATGCAGGTCATGAAAAAGCAACACCTCTAAAAGACATTCTTACATTTGTGTGCTACACTGAGTCTCAAAAGAAGGTCAAGAAGACAAAACGCCGATCGCGTTTTGAAGCATTTGTTAGAGGAGTTATTTTGTCGATGTGGGAGCTACTTTTTATCCAAAAAATGTGGTATTCCAAATTAAGGGCAAAGAGCATTGCCTTGAGATTGAATCCAGGCCTAAACTGGAAAAGAGGGAGAGGGGTAAGGGCAAGACTCAGATGCTTTGCCTGCCACAGGGAACCAAGGAAGGAAATTCAGTGCTGACTTTGCATCTCTTTAAATTCAAGTGTACTGTATTTGTCACAACGGGACAATCTCAGATGTAGAGGTTATGATGATATGTTGTGCTGTTCTCGTCCATCTCCTCCATTTCCCATTGCTCTCATCCCCTTTATCGAAAACAGGGGGGGCGACATCCCAAACACGGCTCATTCGCAAAGCGCCAGTGTGCACGGAGACACACACATACCCATGCACACAGACACACACACACGGGCATGCACACACACACCCACACAGACACACACACACACGGGCACGCACACACATACACATGCACACAGACACACACACACACCTACACATACACACATACACACACACACACACACAGACACACACACACAGGCACACACACACAGACACAAACACATGGGTACAAACACACACACACACAGGGACACACAGACACACACAGACACACATGCACACACAGACACATGTAAATCAACTAGCATGGACACACACACACACACACACACGCAATCTACCACATGCACACGCACAAACATATATGGATATGTGTGTATCTATCTCTATCTCAAACACATATCCACATATGCACAAACAGACATTCACATTTGACAATACAATGAATCGTATAAGTCACACATCTTATAAACGCATATGCAGAACCATACAAAAGAGAAAACCAACGTACAGATATATACATTTAATATAAAAAACACCAGAGTGAGTTCAGGCTTGAAGTCCCCTTTCATTACATCTTAATAAATGTGCCTTTTGATTTAATTTATTTACAATTGATCTCTTTATGTATCTATTTATTTCGATTGTGTAAAATTATTTTTTTTCTGGCAATGGTTTACTATTTCAGTGTTTATGTATTTATATGTTAATTTACATGTAATTATTTAAGTAATACCTGTTTGTTTATTTGCCAATATGTGATAGATATTTATTGATCTTATTTATTGATTTTTATTTTCTTCATTTTGAGGGTTTTTTCATTTCTGTGTCGTCTTACTTTTCTGACTTGGTGCCAACGTGCTGCTTTGAGGTGTTATCTACCATGGGTTTGTATCATTAATTAAACCCCTCTATATTTTAAAGAAACATTTGACCACGAGTTCTATTCTCTTTTTGCATTTCTGAACTTGATGTACACACAAATTATACCAATATCTACCATAATTTGTATGTTCTTTGTATGCATCTTTGTGTACATCACACATATAGAAACAAAAAGGATTTTCCAAATCATGCATGAATGCAGAGGTAATCATACAACACCCACTGCCTTTCCTTTCCTTTGTGTTAAAATGTACGCAACTCCTGAAAATGTACCGCGTACATTCAGGGATTTCACTGAAAGGGAACCCCTCTTTGCCAGACCACTCACATACTGGTTTTGCTTGGGGCAGGAACCGAGGGACACAGGGCTTTATTTGCTCATTCTGGAATTGGAAAAGAAGCCCAGAATTCAATAAGCTAATGGCCTACCTGACAGGCCAAAGCAATAACAACTGCAAGCAACGAGGTGCTGTGCATCACGGAAACACTGAATGCAGTTTCTGGTTCTGAGAAACACCTGCATTGATGTCACTTCTTCAGAGTACAAAAAAAGACACTTGCTTCATACGCTATTAAATATTACCCTTGAAAGTCAAATTATTTGTGATTTTAATAAGTAGGCATGCCCAGCGATGGACTGCCGACCTGTCCAGGGTGCATTCCTGCATCTACCCCAGTGCATGCTGGGATAGGCTCCAGCACCCCCCCCTCCTCCATGACCCTAACCAGGAATAAAAAAAATGGATGGATGGACAATCTGTCAAAAAAAAGGTTCAGTCACATGGTTTCTGTCATCCATGTGACTGATTGGGTATCAGTTGGTGTTTTTGCTTTTAGAGATATTTAATTCTATCGCCTGCCACTTTAATCTTCATTCTCATTTTCTGAAAAAAAAGTCACTGAAGAAACTGAATAACACATTTCATTTTTTTATCTAGGCAAATGTAGCCTTGATTGCAGCTGCTTCGCAGGCACTGAATTCCCCAGACAGAGATACCGCTATCAAATGCAAATTTTTTTTTTTTTTAAAGGTTCGTGGAGTATTTAAGTCGGAGTTGCTCTGGTCCGGAGAGGTGCACACGCGAAAATGAGGGTGGCGATCGTGGCGTTGTTTCTGTGCGTGGTCTGGCCGGAGGGCCTGGACGCCCAGTGCCCTGACCCGGCCCTGCTGAAGGACTCCAACAACGTGAAGCTGTGCGCCCGCCTGTTCGAGAACAGCCACTATTACAACGAGCAGAGCTGCGGCGGCCGCTACCTGGACGTCTACCCCGGCGACGACCAGCCCATCCTCCCGTACGTCTGGAACAACCGCGTCTCCTCGCTGGTGGTGTCGCGGCAGTGCAGCCTCACCGTGTGGTCGAAAACCAAGAAGGAGGGGAAGAAGAAGAAGTTCGGCGCGGGTATCCAGTACCGCCTGAAGGACGTCGGCCAGGGCCTGTTCGGGAACTGGAACGACGACATCTCCGGCTACTACTGCGAGTGCTAGCCGGCGAATAAAAAAAAATAAAAAAACGAAGAAAGAGCGGGAGGAGAAAGAGAGGGCCGTGGAAAGACGGGATGGGGAGGAAGAAGAGAAGAGTGACACCTCACAGAGCAAAGAAAGCCACGCTGCCCTAGCAGGTGTGGACGGAAACGCACAATGAAGTGTAAATCACATTAAACGTCTGCAACTAAGAAAAACGGAGCAAATTGTTTTCATTTTTTATGCTTAACTTAAAATGTGGTGTTCTGTCCGTTTTTATGAGTAAAGACAATTTCCTTGTGGGTCTGTAAATATAGGCCTACTTATTAGTGTTGGGCTCAGTTCAATTCAGCCAGTTCAGGGAATGGACTGAATTTCAGTTCATGAACCGAAATGCCCATAACCTACTGCTTAATGAGGAATTTTATATAAGTGAATTTCAGTTCATTTCCAGAACCCAGTGAAACTGAATTCCACCCAAAGGTGACACCAGGTACACTCATTGCCTGAAAGACCAGAATGTATAACTGATATTATGTTGTACACCCTTGTATCTTTTTTTTAATCATGTTCAAAAACAGGCAAACAACAGAGACGGCATCTACTCCCCCTAGGGGTGGCAACTGTAACAATCCACCTCAAGATTAGCGGACGCCGTAGTCCGACTCTGTACACTGAAGATGGCAATACATCCAATGGCCACACGATAGAGCTATTTGCCCATCGATTCAATTCATTATTTCTTCATTGCACCTGTAATGGACACAATGCACACGCACATTCACCAGACCACACATCAGGAAAGCAGTTCACAGTCAGACTATATTCATACTGTACATCTTATTGAAATAAGTTCCCCGGGTACTGTCTGGGGGGGCAGGTGCTAAAAGGAAGACTACTTATATCAGGTCCTGTCCATTGTGGTTTGGGCCATTACAACTGATCCTGGATTAGAATCAAAATGTTATACTTACACCTTTAGAATGAGGGCTGGGGTGGGTTGGATAATGTATTGTAACCAACAGGTAGAAAATGCTGCAAGATTGAACCATACAAAGCAAAGATAAAGCATATAAACACCAAGTGCTCACAATAGACAAATAACAACTCAACAGCACATGTGAAGCTATGTGCACCTACATAGCTATATTGAGGAAATACATACACTACCAATGCATTATACTGTGTGAACAATTACAAATATCTAAAAGCTTTGGACAATACCAGCCAGCAATATTCAGTGAAATTTATTAACATTATTGTTCTTGTAAAGCCATATTTTTAAAAAAAGTTCAATTAGATATTCTCAAAAAATATCATAAAGATTTAAACAAACATTTATAAAAAAATATAGAAAAAAAAAAATTATTATCAATAACAGCAACAACAACCATAATCTTTCATAATATTCCTTCATGGATTAATTATACTTTTTTTTGCAATATATTTAAAAAGACAAAAGTTCTAAATAGAGGAGAACTACTAGAATTAACAAAGAATATATATCCTTGCCCAATGTTGACTACAAATGGCAGTGCCAAACTGGGGGAAAAATGTGTTCCATTATCATATAAGCTGTACAGTTTACAGTCCAGACCTACGTCAGATATGTGTAAGAAACACTTTAACTCACTGAATGCAAGCAAAAAATTGTTCCAACTGCAATTGCAATCCCAGACTTTTAACAAGCTGTTCATTTTTCTTAATTTGATGCTTTCCATGTTTTGAGGGATTATTTACTCTATTAAGCCTCATTATGTCAGAAATTGCTATGCATTCCATTAAGAACAAAAGTCCCATATTCACATTGTGCTTATTGTGCTGCATTGCAAACAAATACATAAAAGAGGTACATTACTTTAACTGATCAAATTTAAGACTGAGGTGAATCAGTAGGCTCCTAACTGGTGAAAGAGGGGGTCAGCTGGCCACTAATCAAAGACAGAGCAAACGATAACGAGCCAAACCTGCATTGTGCTAATCAGTTTAAGGGGATAAATTATGAAAGAACTTAAACACATGTGTTCAGTAACCTACTTAGGAGGCTATTGATTCGCCAGATTTTAATTTGATCAGTTAAAAAAGTGTTACCTCTTTTTATATAATTGTTTAGCAAAATATCACAATAAGCACAATGTGAACACGAGGCTTTTATTCTTCATGGCATGCAGAGCTATTACTGACATAATGTGGCTTTAGAGGGTAAATAATCCCTCTAAACATGACAAGCATCTAATTAACAAAAAATAACAACTTGTTAAAATTCTGGGATTGCAATTGTGCATGGAAAAAAAACCAGCATACACAGGGGGGCCTCAGAACTGAGTTTGGGAACTACTGTTGTCAATTAAAAAAAAAAAATAGTCAGCAAGGTGTAGCAAATCTACTGACATTGATGCATCAAATAATTAATTTATAGATTTGACACATCAAATAATTAATTTATAGATTTGCTACTGTCCTGAAAAAAAATCTGTAGGCTGTATAACTTTTCCTTGTAGTTGTCCCTTTTTACACTGACCTTGAGAATTCTGTTTGGGTTTTTCCCCTCAAATCCACTTTCACCTTGGGTCTGCACCTGCTGCACTCAGTCCTGCCAGAGGGGGCGCTGTGCCAGCTCTCTCTCCTAGCCCCTGAGAGCCTTTGGCAGTCACCTGGTTTGAGCAGGGCGCAGGTGTTATACACACAGTTGCATAAGAGCGGGTGAGGTAAGAGCGTAGGACAGATGCGGCGGTTCACACGCCCCTCCTCCCAAACCCCGCCCCCCCTCGCCTCGAGTAGCCGCCGCGGAATGGCAGTTTCGCACGCCATCGCAAACCGCCTCGCCTCGCCAAGCCGCCACCCCTCTCTGCCGTCAGCTGGACGACAGAAGCATGCTGGGAAACCGCAACACTTTCAAACAGAACAGTATGCCAGTGCAGTACATTCAAAGACATTCTGACGCACCGTACACAATGGAAATACACACACGCGCGCAAGTCAACATTACATGCAGGAGTCAACATTGCGGCTTGCTTACATGCACTTTTTGTTTGCCCTAGCTTACACACTGTACACACGCTACAACTACTGAGATGTGAAGAAGCAGCTTCCTCCATACTGCTCTGTGTCTATGCTAAAGGAGTTGTGCTAAGAGTGTGTGTGTATGTGTGTAGTGTGTGTGTGTGTGGGGGGGGGGTCTCACTAGTTGCTGATGCGCTCTAAAGCAACAAGATATTAATTAATTCTGTATTAATGAATTGAAGTATCCTGGAACAGTTTAGGTGTTTCCAACATAATATACAGGAGAAGGAATATGGTTTGTTGCACTGATCCTGGGTCAGTGGCTGGGGTCAGAGTATGAACAGAAATCCTCAGCGGACCTGAGTCGGATACTCTGCTATTAAATACTTCAACTTTTTACACACTGGTAAAACTCCTGCAGACTGTTCACAGTTTTAAACCAAGTTTCAAACAATATTCAGAAGACTATTCTTCTTTCATGTGAATGTAGGTGTTTGCTTTAGGAACATGTTTTTTTTAATGTCCTCTTAAAGTGTTTGTCCAGAGCGTGCATACAGTCATAAGGGCTCTGGCTGAAACTGGTCTGTGTGAAGCACAGATAAGCTCTTTATCAGCACGCGAGGTCAGCCACTGCAGCCTGGTAAACAGACTTTACCTCACGCCTCAGACCAGTACTGCGAAATCACCCTTCTCCTTTAAAAGCCAAGAAGTTCTGATAAAAAAAACCCCCACAAGTATCGTCCGCGTAATAAAAAAATGGAAAAACTTAAATTAAAATTCATGTATGACTATAGCATATTAGCTATCTTTGGATTCTGGGGCCAAACAGCAGTCAGCAGACTTATCGCTGAACAATCATTCAGTCAATGACTCAATCAGTCAATAAATCAATCCCTGTTTTTGTAGCTATAGCATCCATTCACAAGTTGTCACAAGAGCTTCACAGTCAGCCTATTTGACTACAGTAGTTTTAAGGCCATGTAGCTTAAGAGGCCCATAACTCAATCAGGGTAGACACACGTATGCAGGTTAGACAGGCCAGAACAGTACGTTTTGAATGAATCTGATTTAAAGCAGCATCTGATCATCTTGCAGTCCAGGGCAGGTCATTTCAGAGCTCGAGAAACTGAAAGTTGCCGCCTCGGGTTCTAAGCATCGAAACTGTGGGTATAATACAGCGCTGTGGGGTTCCCCCCACCCCTCGCCCCCACCCCTTGGGCCAGAAAGGCCTACTGAAGGGTTGCATTGTGACTGACCAGTTACGGCTCCAGCACTCATCAAAACTAATTTTATCCAACTATACAGTCAGTTGTAGGCACAGGCAACAAGGATGATTGGAGGGCTGGGGCATCACTGAATGGAGGGAGGGGAATGAATGCGTTGCACCCATGATGGTCGGCCACAAAAGTGACTAACCTGGAAAAATAAAGCATAAATTCAATAAGCATAAATTCAATAAATTGATGATAAAAATTTTTTTCTTTTCCATTCTTTGCTTTAACATAATTGATATACCGTGTAAAAGATGCAACCATTTTTTGTTTGCCTTGCATTTTTTCAATAAATAATGAATATTTAGCAGCGTGAAGTTAACATTATTTGGAGTGCCAATTATGCTTATCATTGAAAAAGTATCATCGAGGGCAATCATCGGAACATTTCATCTAAATTGTTTCTGACTCCCTGCTTCAACTTTCCTCATTGACACGTACACTTGAAGGAGCATAGGGAATGATTTCTGAAGGCCAAGAAGCAGATTATCCTGTTTTTTGCGATTTCTTTTTGTCCTTAGTTTGTGTTGCATAGTAGATATTCGTGAGCATGCACTGTGACACAATAAAGCAAGATTATTATTATTATTATTATTATATTCAGCAAATCACATTAAATGTCTGTAACTGTTGCCTACTTCACAACTTTATGATCCCGACAACGCAACTTTTGCATAACTGCATTATATAAGTTCGTCGACCGTTACATCAGAAATTTGGCGACCCTGTGCGCTGTGAAAACTCAGAGAAAGGCCCACCTGCTTTAAGAACCTCATTATCGTTACCCTGTAAAAGTTATCAGCGGACGTATAGGCCTTATGTTTGACATACATCACAATCGCAGGCATTCTTTATCTAAGGCTGAGGAGAATATTTAAGTGAGAGCATCCATCGAAGACGTCCACACACAAAACGGAGGTTTTCGCAAACATGAAGGTGCTCGCTGCTCTGCTTCTCTTCGCCGTGTCCATCGCGTGCCTTCACGCGCAATGCCCGGACCCAGGGTCGTTGAAGGATGCCGCTGGCACGAAGGTGTGCGCTCGCATGTTCGAGGACAGCCACTACTACTATGAGCAGAGTTGCGGAGGAGACTACCTCGACACTTACGCGGGCGACGACTACCCCTTTATGCCGAAAAACTGGAACAACCGCATCTCCTCTCTGGTTGTGTCGAGGTCCTGCAGTCTGACAGTGTGGGAACGCAGTAGGAAGGAGGGAAACAGGCGCAAGTTCACTTCGGGGATACAGTACCGCCTGAAAGACGTCGGCCAGGGTCTGTTCAGCGATTGGGACAACGACATCTCCGCATACTACTGTGAGTGTTAACAGCCGAGGGACTGCGCAAAGACAAGGATGGACGTGGAAGAGAAGAAGCGCGACACCCTGCCTCCATATTATCATTGTACGTTTAAAAGACATGCTACATATTCTTCGAGGTTTGCGCACAAATAAAACTTCAACTGCTCTTTTCATTTGCCATCAAAATCCTGGTCTGTTTGGTCACTGCATATTCAAAAAAGAAATAAAATATGATTGAATTGAAAAGCAGGACACTGCCTTGTTAAACAGATAAAAGGTCACTGGGTCGATGGATGCTCGGGAGAAATTCAGAGAAATAGTTGATTGTACCACTTTTGGTTGGGGTAATCGATTGCCCCGTGTAGTTCATCTTAATTTAAAAAGATGTACACAATTATAACAGACTGTATAAAGAAGAATCCCAGTGAACTGCAAGATTTTGCAACAGCAATTAACCCACAGGTAGCTCCACTAGTCCACCGTAAATGGTAATTAACACCACCACAGCGGGTATTTTTCTATTTTATGTGTTCTGCGCACCCAGGCTGCGCGGAGTCATTAATTATTCATTATCGCCGACGGCATCATTAACATGTTTCCCTGCGAAGTCAAGCCATGCTGCTAATTTGCAACGGCTCAACTGATGTACACTGCGTGAAAGCCCCGACTAATTCGGCCCAATTTTTACGCGACACTGTTATGTCTTATCCGTGGTTTTGTAGAAAACCGTCTGCGGTATTTTGTGGACAGTCACCATTATATCTGACTTGGACTCAGAAGCATGCCTTCAAATAGTGAAAAGAAATGTCATGGACAACACCCACAGGCTTCAAAGATCAAATATCTGCCAGATGTATCAACATTATGCAATAAGGCTTTCAAAACCTATGATTAAGCCAATACGAATTTACATTTTTATGGCATTTAACTTTGTGATTAGACAATTATGTACACTGACCACACCCAATATGATGACGTACAAGGTGTGCTACTTTATTATTTGTATTTGGAATGCATGAGACTTCTGCTATGTGAACATACGCATATGCAAATGTATAGGTTATATAACCCAATGACAAAAGGCTTTCCTACACATATGTGACTGTGTTGGCAAGCACTTGTATGGTCGCCACACCTTTTAAACCAGTTTTATTATTTTTTAAAATTATTAATAGGATATCCAAATGATGTTGCACTGTGAATTTCAAATGTTAAGATTCTTGGTAAGAGACCAAGAGAAACAGCTTTAAACTGCATTAACGCAGAATAGAGATGGACCTCTTATTTGCGAAACTAAGTCCTGGTTAATTAAACACAACATGGTCATCACATGCAAAAATGAAACAACTTTCTTTGAAATACGAATGGAGCAGAACTCTCCATATCTGGCCTTTGGGCCACTTTTATAACTTGATTAATGCTTGGACTGGACATATCCATCAAAGTGAATCTTGGTTTTCCTCACAGGGTGAACATGGATTATGTTTGCGGAGCTGGTGGACAGAGTGGAGGAATAGGCCACATGACTTCAATGGCTTTCAAAGTCATGGCTTAAATGTATTTTTTTTAAACTAAATGCATAGGTACACCTTAAGTTCGCTTTGTGAATCAGAAAAGGTGGTTACTGGTGCACTACCATCAATAGTAACATAAATATATTATCCAGTATTCTATTGAATAAACACATTGAATTGTATATGAGTAAACACACCATTTGGCAATACAGAATATGTTGCTAGCTCATGAAGCTAAGTAACTATATGCACCCAACATTGGTCAGACAGTCAGTGTAAAGCAAGGCCATGAAGAGGTTTCTTAAAAGTACTTTGGGCAAAAAAAGGCTCTGTTCTGTTTCATCAGAAAACTATCTACTGAATATGTACAGCAAATGTGCCCATCCTGCATTTTGCCCATTGTGGAGGCCTTCAAATTCCAGCAAAGAGCAAAACTGTCTGTCAATACTGCCTGCCATAGGGCAGGGACTCCCAAACACTGGGGCCCGGACAAATGGAAGATAAATCATTGTATTAAAAATATTTTACATATATTCCCACATTTCGTAAATAGCCTATTTTTGTCTTCCAGTTAAAAATACACAGTGTCCGATTGATACGACCTGGCCAATATTACGACCTACTGTAATTTGTCACGTGTAGGCTATATTGTGGCAAATGCAGGTAAGGCTGAGGCGAAGAGGATGGACATAATTGTGATTTGCGTGAAGAATTAAAGGAAGGTCAATGAATGTGTGGCAAAGTGCGCTGTGTGATGCAAATCGCATACACCATTTAATATTATGTTGAGAAGGGGCTACTAAAAAAATCAGCAAACTACTGCTACACATTAATGGAGCAGTTGTGTTTGCTTTATTTGGATGCAAAATAAACATATTATGAAAAAAATTAAACACACATCTTTTTAGTGGACAAGAGCAACCTTGATTGTAGGCCAAACAGGTGTTTAACTCCCATACAAATGTGCCAGTATCGTTTTAATCGCGTATATATACACCGCATTAAAAGCAGATTTTGTGGCCATTGAGTGTTCACACAGACACGACCAAAATGAGGGTGCTGATCGCTGTGGCGCTTCTGTGCGCACTCGGCCTCCCGGGCTTGAGAAGTCAATGCCCCGACCCCGGCTCCTTAAAAGACCCCGAAGGCACTAAGCTGTGCGCGCGCGTGTTTACAGACAGTCACAAGAACAGTTCTCTGAGCTGCCTCGGCGAGCACATGAACGTGTACCCCCAAGACGACTACCCGCTGCTTTCGCGGAGTTGGAACGACCGCATCTCCTCCCTGGTGGTGTCCCGGTTCTGCACTCTCACCGTCTGGTCACGGACGAAGAAAGAGGGGAAACGGCGGAAGTTCAGGGGAGGGGTCCAACCCCATCTGAAGGACGTGCGCATGGGCCTGCTCAGAAACTGGAATGACCAGATCTCCGCGTTTTATTGCGCGTGCTAGCCGCGTCCAGACCCAGCGGACCGAAGAGGGACACGTGCAGAACGAAGAGGACAGGCATAATTGTGACTCGCGTGAAGAATTAAAGAAAGGTCAATGAATGTGTGGCGACGTGCGCTGTGTGATGGAAATCGCATGCATTACATGTCTGGAAACTGCACGTCTAGTTTAATAATAAAAAAATTAACAAGCAGATGATTGCTGACGGAAATATAGTTGTGTGGTTCATGTCCAACTAAAAAAAACTGACCAGTTCAACATTTTTCATAAAAAGTTTTTTGGTGCTATTTCAAAACCTGATCTTTAATTTCTTTGTTCACTCGCTGCTGGAATTTATCAGTTTATGACCGTTGTACAGCCTTATTTTACCACACCACACCACACGATTAATTATTGAAGAAGGTCAGAGAGTGTCTGTTCTGTATAGCCTACCCAAAGGCAGTTATTAACTGAAGTTATGCAACTGGACTTTATTCTAGTGTTAAGCATGGCCAATGCTTTGATTATACTTAAATACTGAGTGCATGTAGCGCCTCGATGATGTATTAATTTTCGCAAAGACGAAATAGATTGTTGTGCATTGAACAATAACATGACACAGCAAATATGCATACACCAATGCAACAATAAAATAAACAGATTTTATTTTAGGAACTTTTATTGGTTAGGAACTGTGATCAAACAGAAGAAACAAACCCCGTTTGGCAGTAATTAATCCCACACACGCGCACCAAGCCCAGATCTGGCCACTCCCCTTTCGGCTGAGTGTCAACACTGTTAAGGTTTCACATGCTGCACCTGCTGATCTAAATGTCACACGCAATACAGACTTTCCTCCGATCTGCTTAGCATTCCCTTCTGACATTAATGACGCATTCATACATAAGTGGTTCCTGGGTATGAACCTGCGTCATAAAGGACCACGCCACATCACTGCGTAAAAACCATTTCCAATTCTATGGAATATGTATTGTCAGAAGGATCACCTTTCTAATCCTTTAAGTGATTATTTCAAGTCGAAGGTAATGCTAAATATCATTGTCACATAAGTTAACTGGTTAAATCTGAAGTGTGCCCCCCGGCCCAAAAAAAAAAAGTCAAGATACAAAATCTTTCTGAAGAACGGTGTAATCGCATTTGGTTAACTCTCATATTTTATATATTAAAATATTTTTTTTCTAATATTTTAATTATAGAGCCTGTAATTCCTTAACTCACATTGTAGAAAGTAATAATGAATAAACCGTAATTAGTAGTTAATATTTAATGTCGGGGCTTTCGCTGTGGGAGCCACCGCGCAGATGCACAGTTTTCTGGGTTTCAGCGACGGGGACGAGGGCGTAAGATAATGGTGATATTATTTGGCTGGCTGCCTCCTCTCCCCGCTGTGCCTTTGGACCAATAAACAGCCAGCAGCATTGCCTAATGAGGCGCTTGGCATTAAGCCACCCGTGAACAGGCTCCGTGCCCCCTGCAGGCCCTGAACTTAAAGCTTGTGATGAGGAGGATTTGAGGGGGGGATGAGTGAGAGAGAGAGGGAGAGCGAGAGAGAGAGAGAGGGAGGGAGCGAGGGAGAGAGAGACAGACAGACGGACAAACAGAGAGAGAGAAAAGCTCATCACCCAATGAGAAGCTTCTATTACATGTAGGTGCTCACACTATTCAGTATGCCCAGACACCTGAAATTTTATTGTCCCAAAATATTTTTAAAAATGCCCAGTTGGTTCCATAGGAAAGTTCAAGGCTTTTCCCAGAATACACACTTTAAAAAAAGCCCGTCTGTCAATGACTACAATACATTTTCATTCTGAAACCTCCTCTGATAATCTTTTTAATCCACGTCATTTGGTGGATATTCTCAGTCAGGCAACCCGAACCACTTTGTCAAAATTGACAATGCGAAAACATCGTGCTCCACTTCACATAAAATCATGCGCTTCCTATAACTTCACAAAATGGAAGTTGCTGTGTTGACACAAACTTGAATTCCAGCAGACCAAAGTGCCAAAGCTTCTGCTTTTAAAGACAGGTGGTAGGACTTCCTGATGATAAACTAATTGTGTGCGCTTGATTAGCAGCACCTGGCTCTAATTGCCTTCTTAATTGATATGGAAACAGTAAGGATACACATTTTCCCACACATGGCTACTGCATGTTGGCCTATTACAGTCAAATAAATTATGACAAAGCAAATTTTTGTGTTATAAATCTCGTGAGGTTAGATTTACCTACTGTTACTGGACTTGAGGACTAGATACGGGTCAATGGCCTAATATAAAGAGTTTTTACTTTTCTTTTCACATCACCGTAGACATATTTTTAAATAGCCTAGGCTATTTTCCTCAACGTTCAGGACAAAATACTTCTTTCATATTTTTATTATAGTTGTGCATGGTAATGTTTTTGCTGCATACTCTCACAGATATGCATAAATGTTTTCAATCTTATTGGCATCTAAAGATGTAGAGTTAAAGTTATTTCAAATTCTCCTTTGCCCCAAGTGTGATATAGAGGTATTAGTACTCAAGGTCATTGGCTGTTTTGATGAAACATGCATACCGTTCATTTTTACCTTAAAATAAGAAGCCATGTTTCCCCCACCAACTTCCTGTCAGTGTTGTCACTGTACTCTGCCTCCTCATCTCAAAGCCTGTGATGTCACTAAATCCCATTGTGATGTCACTAAATCCCACCTGATGTCTTCAGATGCCAGGTGTGGAAGGTAGGGTGTAATGGTTCAGAGGATTGGGTTACACTTGCAGACTGTGCGTGTGTGACTGTGCAATATGCACGTGGGTGCTGGTTAGAGTTGGCATGTGATTGGGTGCCCACTGGAAGCTGTGTTGAAGGGTTACAGCACCTTTGGGTCATACTGAAAATGGGCAGCCTCCCACCCGATGTGACTGTATCTCCTGTCTGTTAAATAAATGTAGAAGCATGTCGTAATTACACTGCAGAAGAAACGCTATTCATTTAATCCGTCGGTACACAGGCCAGTATTCCCATAGTAGTTCGTCACAGCCCAGGGTGATGCACTCTGTGGGAGAAGGTTGCATTTCCACACCACTGAAGCAAGATCCCAAACTGGGGGGGGGGGGCAGTTCTCGCACTAATTGTGAAGAGGAGGCGACCTTTCCAGTCCCGCCCCCATCCCATCCCCCTCACCCCCTCACCCCCTCACCCCCCAACCCCCCAACCCTCCACCCTCCCTGCTCTCTACCTGCCTCCGCAGCTGTGACTTGGGGGCCAGTGAACCAGAGGAGAGCCGCGTGCGGAACGTAAGCTCCACACCTCCATCCTCGGGACCATCGGCTCGACCGCAGCGCACCTCTGCTCTGGGCGGTAAGTGATCCGGCCGCCGCCTGCCGCTAACGCCGCCGCGCGGGGCTAACGCTGGCTGACTTTGCACGGGCACGAGACAAAGATGCGCTGGAACCTCGAGTGTGTTATCTGTGTGCGTCTGCTGCCCTTTATCGTTCGTCATACGCAGGGCGACGAAATGTGCATCGCAGTTAGCTAAAATAAATTGTGTGTTCATTTTTTTAAAATCTGTGAATGTGTGGAAGTAGTGATTTCATCAGCGATGAACTTTGGACTGAAAATTGGCATCAATAGGCACCAAGAAGGAAGCAGATTCAAAGCCCTTAAAGGTTTAAAAAACTCTTTTTGCTATTTTCATCAATTTGGGCTCTTTGTAATCACCTGACTGCATAATAGTAAATACTGTGTTTTCAGCAGAACAAACGGGATAATCCCACAGAGTATCTATATTAGATAACTGAAGGAAAAGTGGAGGGATGTTAAGTATCTGCGGATAACACAAACCTTTAATATAATCCAGACTTCCTAGTGCTCCCATAAAAACATCACCTCATAGCGCACGCAGAATATCAGAGCAGGCAGACATGCACGTCCACAGGTGCTGTTCAAGTCTTTTACTTTTCCACTTTGACCAGGGGCTTTTCACTGCTGCAAAACCAAAAAATAAGTATTCTAGTAGTAATCTCAACAAGCATTTTAGTCTTACCAACTTAAAACTAATTTCTATTAGTTCTTGCTAAATAAGACACAAATATTGCCAATGAGGCGAGATAGTTTGACTCATTTCAAGTTTTGCCAATGTGGTAAGAAATTTTCACTTGTCAAGCACACAGTAACTTAAAACAAGGTAATATTTTTGAGAAAAAAATACAAGACTAAAACACTTGTTTAAACACACTATTATTATTATTATTATTATTATTATTATTAATAATAATAATAATAATAATAATAATAATAATAATAATAATAATAATAATAATAGTAATAATAGTAATAGTAGTAGTAATAGTAGTCTGTATGCACACGGAACGTTAGAGGAGAATTTGAGGGACGGGTGGCAGTATAATGCTGGTAGACCTCTCCTCACCCCCTCCCTGAGCTGTAGCCAGACCCCCACCTTAACCCCCCAACCCCCCACTCCCCCCCTCAAAACCTGCTGTGGAGCTCCTGCAGGGAGAAGGGAGGATAGATGCCATCATTAGCCTCCCCCTGCTAACCCGCGGGAGACCCACTGCTCCCTTCGACAATATCCTTTCAACTGAGAGAGCCATGCACTGCAGCAATGAGGGGGCAGTGGCTGGAGAGCTGGACCGGCAGATTTCAGTTTTGTACCCTGTGTGTCAAACGAAAACTTTAGAAAAAGCAAAACAGCGCTAAATGTACGGAGAACCGAAAGGTTTTCACTGCGCAGAAGAAAAAACGTCCAGAGGGATTTGGGTTCATTCCATTTAAATCCAATTAAAAATAATTGAGCCTTAATTCATTAATTGAAAAATGCCCATAATTATGCATGATCATTTTTTATTAATGGCAGCAAAGAGGTCTATGCGCAATTAAAGTTGTTAGAGGCTGCACTCTAAGGGTCCAGAGAGGAAGGCACCATATTGAGAGGAAGATCTCCAGCTGTGTATGCAAAACCAAGAATTATTATGACTCAGTGGCCTTCTTTTTAATAAGAAATGCATCAAGGCATAACGGTTTGAGAGTTTGTTTTTGGCGTCTTTGGTCTGTTCTTGTACACAGCGCTGTGTAGCAGAAGATGCTAATCTACATCACAGAAACATAACGACTGCAATGCTCATACCCTCGCAACAAACGCAAAGAAAACTTAGCTCAAGAGATTGAGAAAACAACTCTTTTATTTTTTTAAACTCTCCTGGCCATTTGTTCTCCTACCACGTGGAAGATTTTCTCAAGCAAACGAGCACTGCTGGGCGGTGCACCCCAACCTGATTCGAAGGGTTACAGGTGAATTCTGGGATGTACTGTTGCATTGAGGTGAGGTGTTTGTGTAGCAGATTAGCCAGGCTCACCCGAGGGACCATCCTGCTGGCATGTTCCTACATGCTCTTCTGCCCCAGAGAGTTTCAGGGTACAAGGCAGAGCCAGCTGGGTCCAGCAGCCACCTACCCCTCCCTCACACACACGCCCGCACACACACAAACATGTGCATACACACATGCACGCACGCACGCACAAAAACATACATACTCTTAAGCATGCGCACACACACACACACACATGCACACAAACACATGCATACACAAACACACACACATACGCACACAAACACATGTGCACACAAACACACACACAGGCACACGCATGCACACACCCACCCGCACACATACACGCACACATATACTCACACACACACACCGATTTCTGGCCAGGCTGCCGGTTCCTGGTCGAAGTGTCCTTGAGCAAGGCACTAACCCCCACTGCTCTGGCGAATGAGAGGCATCAATTGTAAAGCGCCTGCAGTCCCTCACACACACACACAGTTCCCAGCTCCCTGGTGACACAGACACTGCATGGCCATACCCTGCCTCAAACATCCAGGCCTAGATCAACACCTTGGTGCTAAAAGAGGAATATCCAGGCGCAGATATCAGCGCTCACTGCTGAAGCCTTTGCAATAAATTCAGGAGAGCACAGGTGAGCGAGCTTGTGCTTTCCTCCAAAGCATGTTAGCCAGTCAGTCTCCCACAGCATCATGTCAGATGAAGGCACTTAAGTGCTGCCTATCAGAATGACTTGCAGGTACTGAACTGTCCTGCAGGGGTTGCTGTTGTCCAGACTGGCTGAGACCCTCCATTCCTTGAGCACAGCTAGACTCGATGGTACATCATCCTGCAAGAGTCTGTGTGGCACTGGTGCGGTCCGGATTCGATGCCAAACTGTGAAGCTCATCTATGTATTAGCCCAGTGCCGTGACAGCATATCCATTAGATCACTGCCTTATTAGCATGTGCATAGGTTTGGAGGGAAATAGGGAGACACTTCGACTCCAATATTTTAATTTGAATCAGTCCCCATGCCAGTGATACCTAGCATTTGACGATACAAGACAAGGTATTCTAGCAGCGTGTCTCGCCCAAAGTTGAAACGAAACCTACGCCTATGCTTAGCTGTTTAAAAGTTCAAGATCACAAATATGTGAATGGAATGTTCTTGGCTGAACATCCTAATGGTGATGTAACAATCACTACTGCTATTTGAAAGTAATTGAGCTCTAGAATACTGACTAATTTCGAAGAAATGAAAATCTACTCGTCAAAGGGTTACGAGCTACCCAGCAGCCCCATGCTCTGTGCTTCTGAACCACAGGAGGTTCTGGTGTTACATAACATTTCAGAACTTCCATTAACACAGTATAGTACGAGGTCACAGCCTTAACATGTTTTGAGAAACTGGTGGGGCGGGGGGTATCAAATGTTTTGGTTTCAACAGTAGAGCGATAGAACATTCAGTGTTAGGAACGAAAGATTATGAGAAATTTTGGGATATGAATCTTGATAATAGGACAGCAGGTGAAGCTGCATTGTCTTTTTTCCAGAGTGTAACCAGGGCGTGACAGACAGCAAGGATGTCCAACAACATGGCCAAGATCGCGGACGCGAGGAAGGCAGTGGAGCAACTGAAGCTGGAGGTCAACATTGACCGGATGATGGTCAGTCAGTCCGAGCAGGGCCTAGATCCAGCCAATCAGAGCAGGGCCTAGATCCAGTCAGTCAGAGCAGGGCCTAGATCCAGCCAATCAGAGCAGGGCCAAGATCCAGTCAGCCAGAGCAGGGCCTAGATCCAGTCAGTCAGAGCAGGGCCTAGATCAGAGAAAGGCCTAAGTCCAGTCAGTCAGAGCAGGGCCTAGATCCAGCCGGTCAAAGCAAGGCCTAGATCCAGCCAGCCAGAGCAGGGCCTAGAAGCAGCCAATCTGAGCAGGGCCTAGATCCACTCAGTCAGAGCAGGGCCTAGATCCAGCCAACATTTCTCCTATACTCTTACATACCAAAATAACAACTTTTTTCCCCCTCACAAACAACTTGGAAAGTTTATTATTTTGTGATTCAATGTCAAGGACAAATGTAGAGTGAAGCTGGAGTCAGTGGTGTCAGTCAGTGTCAGACAGAGATGGGGATGAAAGGAAAACCATTATTATCAATGAAAATGTATGATATTAACTATGGAATTAATATGCAGATATGTAAGTGGTGATCTTTGCAAGCATGATCTTTTTTTTATTTTTCAAAGTAAGTTTTCAGTCTGAAAAGGCATTGACGTATTGTATTGACATATCTGTGGCTGTTTTTGCTGGAATAATAGTTGAAACACCATATTCTGTATATTATATTATATTATATTACGCAATCATTCAATTTAAGACCTTCTTATGGACAAGCATGTACAAAGATATAGGGACACTGCTGAACTCTGACCAAAAACAAACCCTAAAAGATAAGGTGGTTGAACAGTTTAAGATGATCTTCAAGCTTATTTTACATGACAGTTGAGCTTAGAGCTCACACTGAGTGTTAAATTTAGATTAAACAAACAAACACTGGTACCGAAAAAAAAATCGTGTCATTGTTCAAATACATACACACCACTCCCTCTCCATTTTTATTGCTCCTCCATGATCTCCCTCCCTCCTTCTCTCTCTCTTTCCTCTCTTTCTCTCCCCCCCTCTCTTTCTCTCTCACTCTCTCTCTCTCTCTCTCTCCCTCCCTCCCTCCCTCCAGGTGTCTAAAGCAGCAGCTGAGCTCTTGGCATACTGCGAGTCCCACGCTAAAGAGGACCCACTGGTGACCCCAGTGCCCTCTTCCGAAAACCCCTTCCGCGAGAAGAGGCTCTTCTGCGTCATTCTCTAACTACGAGATCAACCAACAACAAGAGACATCATTCAAATTCCCACCATCTTTTTTTCTTCTTCTTTTTTTCGGTCCCTCAGAGCACAGCCTATAAATATTCACCTGTTTCTCAGTGAACTTTGTATTTCCAGTTTGCTTTGTATTTATTGTTTGCTCAGTATCCTAGGAACCCATAAGTAACCTGTAAATAAAAATCTGTAAATCATATACGCGTTATGCTGCTTGCACACCCACAGTAATCCGTAGCCCGTCGCTGGAACATAAATGAAACAGGATCACCGATGGTCTTAAGGGTGGGAACATCTCCACCATTTTGGAACCAAAAAATGAGTCGATATATAAAATAAATGTATGAATGTAATTGTAAATGTTGCCAACAATACAAGAATGTGCGTAGAATTTTTGAAAATAAAAGTGTACAATAGATGGGCGAAACAGATGACTCAATGACTGCAATAAAAAACCTGCTGCTTTTTTGGGGCAAAGTTCTTTTTGTCCAGCACTAAGCATAAAAAAGCTGCTCAGCTCTTCCTCATACTTGCCAGGGATTATTTATTAACTTCAGCGTGCAAACCCAATGAATTCACTGCTGAACATACTCATTTTAAGATGACATACTTATTTTATTAAAAGATGAAAAGGTTAAAAGATATTTTAAAGAATGGAAATTGTGGGTCGACAGAAAGGACCTTTGGTTTCTAAATGTTCAATATAAATTAAGCATGAATATGATGATGATGATGATGATGATGATGATGATGATGACAATGATTTGTGATTATAGCAGTGGTATTGATACTATTACAGCAAATAATTACAATCACAAAAAATAAATCACCATCAAAATCAAAACATCAATAATAATCATAATCATCATCATCATCATAAGAATCTCTGAATTTTCACAACACATGGGATATGTTACATAAGCAGGTCAGGATGCATGAAGGACAGTGCAAAATATAGGTTCATTGCAGGTGGTGACAATGCAACAGGTAGCCTATTACCACGGATCACAGGTGAGTCATGCAGGTGAAGGCGGAGTCATCAGGTGTTTTCTCTCCGTGCAAAAGCACAGGTGTTCAGTGAAAAGACAAACAGAAGGTTACTGTCTATCAGCGTCACGGGAATCACGGACTGGGACAGCCCCGGGAAGAGACTGAGCTACATAGGAAAATAGCATCATAAAAAGGTATGCTACGCGACTTTACTGCATCAATGTGTATCTTTTCACATATTTTCACATTTTAATTTTTTTTAATTTTAAATGATTGCAATTGTTTTGTATTGCAATTTGTTTAGCGGAGAGAGAGAGAGAGAGAGAGAGAGAGAGAGAGAGAGAGAGAGAGAGAGAGAGAGAGATAGATAGATAGATAGATAGAGAGAGAGAGAGAGAGAGAGAGAGAGAGAGAGAGAGAGAGAGAGAGAGAGATCAAGCACTAGTGTATATCTTCATAATGAAATACATATTTTATTACCGAACTTCATATCTAAAGTGATGTTGTTAGTTAACCGAAGAGTCCGTTTTATGACTTCCGAGAATGAAAGGTGCAAAGTCTTCTGAAATACAGTAGCCTATGCATGGGTCAGATGTCTGTTAGATGCTGCATTTACCGAATAAAATGCAGATTTTCTGTTTAATTATTATCAGCTTTTTGCAATCATAGTTTGTTGTAATCGTAGGCGTTTACAGGCACGCTTTCCGACCGTCAGTGCAATATTTAAGCTGCTGCACACCGCGGTAAATTTACACTTACATACTGTAGCCTACATTCCAGCTCTGTTGATTCACAAAATATGGATATGGTGTGGATATACCAGCTAGTTCAGGAGCTGAAACAAAAAACTTGTTGTGCTGGATATAAACGCATCATTCAGTGACAAAACACGGGCTGTTCCACGTGGCTGATGTCCTTGTCAAAATCAGCTCTTTTGACAGAAAATTTAGATTTTGAATCTGTAAAGGATACGTTCAAAGAAGGAAGCTCCGACGGTGCAACTAGATTCTGGACAAAAGGACAGCAACGTCTGGACTCACTTGGGTGGGGAAATGTTCCTTTGGGCACACGAACAAGAGAGGATAGACTACTTTGTTCCTCTTAACGCACTGTTATATTAATGTTACACAGCATTTTAAACTGCACCAAACAGAAGACTGCATTGTGTGTAGGCCAACGATCACAGCCAGCACGGTCCACTAAGTCTCTATCGATCCACTTTATTCGCTTTATGCACATACATTATTGGTACCCTGCATCTCCATGAATCTATTCCTTTAATAAATGCATAATTTATCCACAGTACATTCGGGATTATATCTATTTCCATCCTCACATCTTCGTTGCAGCGGATCTTGCAACAATCTTACAGACTAATGGAACTATTATTACGAGTTGCACATCGATCACACCTTTGGGCGTGTAGAAGAGAACAGTAGCGGCTATTTGTAAAATGGGGAGGTACGAGGGTTACACTAGATAACACAGTTGGCAAAGGTGTGGTTTTCACCTGTTACTATGACTCTGAAACTCAAACAGTGATTCTACGTATAGGCCTCACCTCATAGTTCAAGAACAACGGAAGCATCTAAAGTTGGCTACGCAGTACAATAATGTATTTTAAAAGCATAATTATATCTAAATCACTCCCTTCTCAATTATAGTTTTAATCTATAATCGCAGTACAATTCCAAGGTATGCATTTACTTGCAGAACAATAAAAATAAAAATCATAATAAATAAATAAAAACCTCAACGAAAAAATGAACTAAATTGCGACAATATTTACGTAATTTTAACACTTGGCCATTGTATTTTTTTTTAAGTTTTTTTAAAAAAAAGTTAATCTGCTATTAAACGATGGCACTTAATTGGAAGCATACTTGTTGATGTGTCATTTACCTTTAAAATACTATGAGACGTTATGACATTTTAATTAGAGCAAATTAAAAGATTGCGATTGTAATCAGATCAGTATTAGGCATATTATTCATGCTTACATATTAATTACATATTAGCAAAATTAAATGGCAAGCGATTTTCACAAATGTTTCAGTCTGCACAGCCAGTGCTGTGAGCTAAATGTTGCTTGGAAGAAGCTTTATATTTCAGAGCATACTTTAGTGTTTTACATCTCAGTGGTTGGGTGCCAATGCTGGCAGCTGCTGTGGCAGTCTGGTTCCTATTCACTGTAATCCTAATTCATTTTGTCCTTAAATTTCAGACACCAATTTAAGCAGAATTTGCCCTCTTCCTGATTTCCTCTATTACTGCATATTTGTCACACTAAATGGTTTCAGATCTTTAGACAAAATGTAATATGCAGGTACAAAAGGGCAGTCTTCGGCTGTCATTCATGAGCTTATCAAGAAATGTAGCTAAAATGTCAGATAGCATCAATGTTAGGCATAATTAAGTAATTAAGGCCAGAAGTTGACATGGAAACCAAAACCAGATATAACGCTTGTTTCCCATCTCTGCTTTAAATAATTCTATACAGCAGGAATCTCAAACTCAAAGCCATTATGTCTGCAAGTTCTTGATGGGTTCCTGTACTTGGTGCTTAATTTCAGTCACTGATTGGCTGAAGAGTCTTCACACCTTGGCCTAAATTGGCTGAAAGGAAATCACAAAAACCAGCAGAGACTGCATGACTGGACTTTGAGACCCCTGCTATAGACAGTTTGCCAGTTGCGTAAATTAACGACAAAAATGAAAGGAATGGGGACCTGAAGGACTTTCACCCCATTTCATCCCAGGGCTGCCCAATCCTGTTCCTGAAGGTCTACCACCCTTCTTCATTTCAACCCTAAATGAAAATTTGGCAGAGCTGATGCTACGAATTAGCAGCTCAATGAGATCTCCGGCTGTTGAATGAGGTGCTTTGTTAGGGTTGGAGTGAAAAACCCGCAGGATAATAGTTCTCCAGAAACAGGATTGACCAGTCCTGCTCTAAGATAAGATCAAAGCAGAGTACAGTTAGGATGGCATCTGAATCTGAAATTATGTCTCCAGCAGGGGCGAAGGGAAAGATGGCAAACTTCAAGGGTCACGCTCTGCCAGGAAGCTTCTTCCTGCTCTTCGGTTTGTGGTGGTCGGTGAAGTACCCGCTCCGACAGTGCTGGAGGAGGGGCAATCCGCAAGGACGAAGCAGACTCCCGCTGTTCTTCAACCGGATAGACCTCGTGGAGGGGGTGCTCAAGATCTTCTTCGCCTTCGTGGGTGAGTGTTCGGTTCTGAGTAGACCTGGGTCACATACTTTTCTGTGCTCTATTGATCTTGCCTGGTGTAATTGAGCCTGCCAACATGACCAGAAGGCGGGGTTTGTACTTTTCGAGAGAAATTTCATTGGTTCCAATACACAAGACAAGATCAGTAAAGTGCAGAAAAGTATTTGAAATCAAAACAAATACGTATTTGACCCCGGTCTGAGTGGCGGGCACTGAGGTAGCTTTTCGCTAGGGACACCCCAACTTTGACACTCCTCAGGCTCCTAAAGTGTGGTCTATGGAAGCATTTTCTTGTTTGAGCGCGACCGGTTCAGAAATATGGGCTGCTTGCCTGAAAAGCGGGTTGGGGGTGTCTTTTACCGCCCTGAACGACTGCGCTACTTTTTTTTGCCAGGCTTATGGTGAAAGAGGCACGGTGCAAAGCTGACATTTCTGTTGTGCCCCCTCCCGCTCCACAGGCATCATGGCAGAGCAGTTTGTGCCCGACGGGCCCCACGCCCACCTGTACACCGCTGATTCGTGGGTGAAGCTGATGAACTGGCAGCACAGCACCATGTACCTCTTCTTTGGCATCTCCGGCATCGCCGACGTCCTCTCCACGTCCTCCCTGCCCGTCCCGCAGGGGCTGGACAGCCTCGGCCTCTCCCTCGCCCTCTTCGTCGAAGGTGCTTGTCATCGAAGGCCCGTTGCATACGCCATACTACCTGCTTCTGCTCAGCGCACACCTGAGTTAAACACGTATTTGAAGCCGATATGCAGACCGAGGTCATTTTAACCATAAAATGAATGGAAGATGCAGCAGCTCTGTGTGTATGTATTGGGATTAGGGTCTGAACCAAACTTGACTCACACTGCTACACACAAGCACCCACCTAGCCAGGAACACTTCAAAAGATGGGTTAGCATATTCAGTGTAAAGCTCAGAGAGGCTAACGGAACGTCAGAAGCTAAGGAGAACACTTGACAAGATGTTGGTTCGGTTACCACGTTATTATGAGAATAAGCATTTTGAAATTTAGTTTGACAGTCCTGACAAGAGGTGGAATCAAAACAGATGGACGTATTGTTCTTTTGGCTGTGCTCGTGGAACCCCCTCAGATCAGGGGTTCCATTGGGGGTCGCGCGTTTCTGACAGTCGCTCCTCTCCTCTCCAGGGTTCCTGTTCTACTTCCACCTCCACGGCAGGGAGCCCCTGGACGTGCACGTGCACACCCTGCTGCTGGTGGCCGTGTTCGCGGGAGCCGCCAGCACCTTGCTGGAGGTCTTCATGAGGGACCAGCCGGTGCTGGAGCTGGCGAGGAGCAGCCTGGCCATCTTGCAAGGCAGCTGGTTCTATCAGGTACCACCCTCCTCCTCCTCCTCCCCTTTTCCTGAGCTAGGCACTTAACCTGCATTGCTTCAGTATATATCCAGCTGTATAAAATGGATGCAATGTAAAAATAAAAAAAAGTTGTGCAAGTTGCTCTGGATAAGATAAGAGCTCTCTGCTAATTGCCTGTGATGCAAAGGATTGTGTAGGATAAAGCGTCTTGTCCTCCTTTCAGATCGGTTTCGTTCTGTACCCGCTGAGCGGGCCCGAGTGGGACCAAACGCTCCACGACAACAAGATGTTCGTCACCATGTGCTACTGCTGGCACTACGCCGTGGCCCTGCTCATCACTGGCATTAATTACAGCCTGGTATACATGTGAGTACCCTCCGCTATTACCGCTATTACCGCTATTACTGCGCAGCCAGAGCTTCAGTTACACTGCGAACGCCGGCCAACGGCAAGCGCCGGATCTCAGGCTTCCCCGGCGTCGAGCGCGGTGGAGATACGGTTACCCTAAACCCAGGACGGTCCGTTTAACGGATCTTGATCCGACAGCCTCGTTAATGACCTTCCTCTGGAGCTTTCACTTGTTCTCGGTTAGTTCACCCCAGTGTTCGTACCCCATGTAAAAAGGGGTCCAGGGGTGTACATTAAGGGGCCATCTACTATTAGATTCCATGCCATTTGCCCTTAAATCACAAGCCCAAATCACTTCACTTGATCTGAAATGTTTGACGTCGTGAGCTGTAGTTACCTGTACGTTTCCATGGTGATGCGTCACCGTAATTGGAAGCAAAAACAATGGAATGGAATGGAAGCAAAAACGCCATTTTTTTGTACATGGACGTTAAGATAATTCCTCCATGTTGACTGCTTTGAACGAAAGCCAGTAGAGCTCCAGGAGTGGAGCTGTACGCCTGTGATGTCGACCTACATTGGACCTGTATGGAGCAATAACTCGAATTTCTTCTCTTTGTCCTCTCCAATCGCCCTTGTTGGACCTGCAGCTGTGTGCAGAGGTTCATTGGGAAGGCCAGGGACATGGAGTTTGGACTGCGGAAGACCTGCTCCTCGGACTCCAGCTCCCAGAAGGCTTTGCTTCAGGACTCTGAGGAGGAGTAGGCAGGGAGAGACTGAACATCCTGACAATCCAAAACTCTGGTCCAAACGGCAGGGGAAATCCAGGAACTTCCTTTCAACAGAGCCCTGGTCTCCTGTGATTTGCTTGTTTTTATACTGTGAAAGTGGCACTGTTGAAATGTAAATGTTTTTATTCTTAAAAGACAAATATCATAATGTATATAAAAGACACATATAATGTATATAGCACCTTGTGGGCGCAAGTACACTCAATTGTAAATGCTTCCTTGCGCAACCCTTGTAATTAATTTATGTAAGTCATGCATTCAATGAAATATTATAATTATTCTTATAATGGGCGTTAAATTATTCTTATAACGGGCGTTATTTCAATAAAAAAGTTTTTACGCAGTTTTTTCTCAAAACTGGCATTATTGTCCACACAGCCGTTAAACTTTTATTTTTTTGAACCAGTAACAGATGGAGTTTGGGTTAGTACCAACGCCGCCAGGGTGTGGCTGTACAGGTAGGACCCAAGGGACCACAGCCCGTTGGCTGGCTTTGATCTCTGCAACGGCTAGCCCAAACCCGACGGGCTGGTTCTCTCTCCTGTATAAATGATGCAGCAGCTTGATACCCGAGACGTAACACGAACACGCTAAGCTCGCGCGTCCGCGACGCTTCAGCTCGTGCCGAGCGACGCTCGCTAAACGCGGTCAGGGTCGCTTATCCGCCAGCGGCTGTGGCACTCGCCCACCTCAGCCGACGCCTTTGAGGATTTTCACACAGCGGGTCGCATATCGCACACCTCTATTGTGCCGCGAATTCTCACCCCGGATCAGGAAACATTAATTTGTGACCCAGTTATAGTATCTCTGCTAAAATAAATAAATAAATAAAAAAACCGCAGCTCCACTGTTCCGTGTTTGGAAAACTAATAATTACTTCACGCATGCCATCAGTGTACAGTAGACAGCTGAATACAGAATAAAAGCTCCTGGGAACCACAGGCATTTACAAATGAGGAAATGATATGAAAATCGAGCCTAGCGCTTCTGTTACACCACACCGCAAGAAAATAAATTGCGCATAGGCATTTATCCAGCTGTGACTTTACGATAATTACGAAAGCCACTGGCACTCAAATCTAAAAGCCGGTTGGTGTGTCTGGAGGCGAATGACTTAAGAAGTAGCGTTAAAACAAACAGGGGGGAAAAAAAACCCCCGTTGCGTTAGAGACGCGGAACTTTTGGTAGCAACAATAACATGCAGATGACAGCAGGCTTCCGCGATTGTGCAGGCACGCGAACCACAGCCGGAATTTGCATGTGTACCAATATACATACGGCCCAGGGGCCTGAGGAGAGCGGAAATCCGCGGCTCAGACCAAGCCAAGGTCACCGACAGCCAGAGAGAGCCTGACGCTCAGGTAAATAAACTTTAACTCTCACCGCACTGCGATTAGCTTTCCAACAGGGCACACTGTAGGATGCACACCTTTCCCAGGTCATGTACATGTTTGAAATACTTTTAACGTTTTAAGAGTTTGTGATGTTTGAAATAGGCTAACTCCTACGGATCCATGAGAACCAAAACATTGTCACTGACCAAAATGTACAATCATGTGAATTAAGAATTTGGCAGTGAATATTGGTGAATATAGATGTTTCTTTTAAAATAAACATTTTTCTACACACTAGTGCCTAAATGGTAAAATGTATTTCAAATAACCATTTCTGCATTGGGGTAAAAGGGTCGCACTCATCTTACAAATACAAATGAATCCCCCACATTAGTCTAGTCATGGCAAGTAACAATAAACCACAGTCAAGAACAGTGATCTTCAACCCATAGGATCAGCTGGTCTTTTCTGTTACTTGGCACTTAATTGATAAAGTAAAGTAGCTGATTACAGTTAACTCAACTAACCTAGTTTCTTGGGTCTGCACTGGTTGCTCATATTAAGGCAGAAACAGAAATCAGCAGAACCTGTTGCCCACTTGAACCAGGAGTGAATATCACTGCTGGAGAAGAACCAACCCTATTGTTGTTAGTCATCTGTAAAACCCAGGGCTGCCCTGTCTTGTTCCTGGGGACCTACCGCCCTGTAGGTTTTCCCTCCAACCGTAACAAAGAACTCCACCTTCAACAGTCAGAGATCTTGTTGAACTGCAAATTAGTAGCATTAGGTGCGCCAAATTGCGGTTGAAATGAAAACCTACCAGATGGCAGAGATCCAGGAACAGGGTTGGGCTGCCCAGGTGAAATGGAATGTTCAAAGTCAGTTACATTAGGTGAGGGATCCAAACTCCAGTCCAATAGGACCACCACGTTTCCACGTTTTTACAGTTTCCTTCCAATCAGAAGCTAATTCGGGACTGGGGGGCAATGTTTACGTGGACTTTTTGCCCCAATTAATAAGTTAATTAAGCGTAGAAACTCCAAAAACCATCAGGCACTGGTACTAACTACTCCATTACTGGAGTTTGATTTCCCCACATTAGGTATTCAGTCTTACGTCAGTCAATTCTCATTCTCTACCATTTTAAACATCAGATACGGTCACCCAACTATTTATGAGTTTTTCTGACTGAAAAAAAAGGATTTTTATTGACATCAGAACACCATTTGTCCTTTTGAGCGAAGTACGAGACCGCAAATATGTGCACACATGCGGACAACAGCAACAGACCCTACACTTTACACGTGAAATGCAGGACACCGTCAGTTATCCACTGGCACTGTGGTAACAGACAATGGAACCAGTCACAAATTCTCAGACAGCTACGGTTTCCAAACAATGAGGAAAGAACACAACAGCTCATTTTCCTAATCAGGAAGTGACACGGGCATACGAGACTTTGATACATAGGGCACTTGCTTCTTAGGTCTTCCTGTTGGAAATGACCCGCAAAAACAACCTTCTATGGTACAGAGCAAAACAATGGAAAAATGTTAAGAAACCAAAAGGTCTCTATAAAAGTAGATACAGAAGTTATTTTTTTATATACAGTGCAAATATATGTAGTATCTACTTGAGGACACACACAGAGCGGAGGGTTGCCCTTTCAAACAGGGTCACGGAAACAGAGCAGGCGGTAGGTTTGTCCCAGGGCCAGTCCACAGTGGGGTATAGGTGTGCGGCTCCTGCCAACTTCAGGGCCTGCTGTGACGCTGGGACGGCAGGAGATTGGGTCGCGACCCACAGAGCGCTCCGTGTGGGGGGGGGGGGGGGCAATGGCTCGTCTGCACAGGGGGGGTGTCACTGGGGGTCAGGGGTCCGCTTCGGGGAGGGCGCTGTGGTGACGACCACCGTGGATACGGGTTTGGGGGAGCCGGGGGCAGTGCGCTGCTGAAGCTGCTGGGCTGGGACCGTCTGGATGCGCACCTGTGAGGGAAGAGGGGGCCAGGAACAGCTCCGTTACCATGACACCCATTACACCGCTGGAGGTGAGTTTGTTTCTGACGGGCAAATGTTGATGATGTCATCTTGTATATATAATGGTGTGAAGAGGGGGTGGAGAAGAGTAGCAAAGGGGTGGGAAAGGAGGGGAGAGCAGGAGAAGGGAGAAGAGAGGAGAGAGAGAGGGAATAGGAGCAACATAGGATATGGGAGAAAAGAGGAGAGGAGGAGAGAGCAGAGGAGAGACGAGAGGAGGAGAGAGCACAGGAGGGGAGAGCAGAGGAGAGAGCACAGAAGAGAGGAGAGGAGGCAGAGAAGAGAGGAGAGAGAAGAAGAGGAGAGGAGGAGAGAGCAGAAGAGAGAGAGAGGAAGACTGGGAGGAGAGAGGAGAGGAAGGGAGCAGAGAGGAGAGGACAGGAGAGAGGAGAGGAGGGGAAGACCGTAATGCTGACCTGCGTGGCCTGGCCCTGCTGCTGAAGCTGTTGAAGCTGCTGTGCGGTGACGAAGCTGACCGGCTTGTTCCCGGCGATCAGCTTGGTGCCGGCCGGCATGGTGGTCAGGATGATGTTCCGGCCCAGGCTGCCGATACTGCGCGCGGGCGGGGGGAGAGGGGCACAGGGGGACGTCACCTTACCTTACCCATGCCAAATTTCACTCAAACATCACTGTAACCTTAATGCACTGCCATTTAGCAGTAATTCTAAAGGTCACATTATTTATCCAGCTGTATAAATGGATGCAATGTAAATGTATGTAAAAGTTGTGTAAGTCGCTCTGGATAAGAGCGTCTGCTAAATGCCTGTAATGTAATGTAATGCAATTTAGCCCTAATGCTAAATTTCCCTTAAATATCACTGTGACAAAAGGTGCTAACAGCACAGCCCCAACTGCTAGCGAAGCCAGCTAACAACAGACCCCAGTGACAGAAGAAGGCGGAACCTTCACCTTGACGACGAGCCAGCCAGGAGACGGGGAGATAAACAACAGGGGTCATTACACTTGCCCTTGACACGGTGTCACATGATATCCCCTCCCCTAGCAACACGGCTCCCAGCAGCCAACGCCCCAAAGAACACCCACGCGCACAACCGCGGAGACAAACGTGTTATACAATACGAATAACTCTGAATAATTTACATAATGTTATGCGGGAGTAAATGTAACGCATGAGCTAAAACTTATTTTTAAAATGTGGATGCAACAGACAAACAGAAGAAGAAAAAAAAAAAAAAGAAAAAAAATGCACATGCTTGGACCAATTACATTCATGCTGAATCATGGTGACTGTTGGTGGAACCAGTTGGCGTATCCAGTTCATGAAGGGCGTAAAAAGAAGCCGTTGGTTGGGAAGGGATGGGTGTAGAGAGTGGGGAAGTGGCGAGGGAGACTCACTTAGTGCTGATGTTCCCCTTCAGGATGGGGGTCGTCATGACGCTTTTACTCTTCAGCGGTTGGCTGAGCACGGAGAGGGGCACGGTGATCCGGGCTGGGAGCTTACCCTGAGGGAGAGAGAGGGATATACAGAGGGAGAGATAGAGGGAGAGAGGGAGAGTGACATCAAGGTGGGAGAGAGGGAGAGAAAGAGGGAGTGAGGGAGAGACGGAGGGAGAGAGACATCAAGGTGAGAAAGAGGGAGAGAAGGAGAGAGGGGAAGAGGAAGAAAGTGGCAGAGTGGTAGAGAGGGAGATGGCAGGAGGACAAGAGACATGAGTAAAGGAGGGACAG
The DNA here is from genome assembly GCA_025169545.1 of Anguilla japonica. Classification (NCBI taxonomy): domain Eukaryota; kingdom Metazoa; phylum Chordata; class Actinopteri; order Anguilliformes; family Anguillidae; genus Anguilla; species Anguilla japonica. The sequence goes on from CM045891.1 coordinate 48,408,193, forward strand.
AGGGAGAATGAGGCAGGAGAGATGAGATAACTTTCGGGACCGAGTGCCTGCCATCAAGGTAACTTATGCAAAGCAAATTACTTCCCCCATTTCCAAAAAAGACCACAAGTCAAATGAAGTCATTCAAAATGATCCCTCAGTGATGTAGCTGCCAATGCTTTTCCTCCATTCTGAATGGCAGGAGGCAATTTCGAACATTAGAGAGAGCCTCAAACCGGACACCCCAACAATAACAGACCGGGAGGAGCGAAGGAGAAAGGGCTTCCTCAGAAACCCCCCAAATCACCAAATCTCCGTCACCCTGGAACTGGAGAGTGGTGACGGATACACCCCTGTGGTGCGTTGGAGGGGTGTAATTAAACGAAAGTGGGGCAATTTTACGTTACAGAGAGCCTTCCAACGGTGACGGACCAAACGACCTGCAGATTTGTAACGCGAGAAGACATCGCGTCGCTGTAAATACAGCAACTACAGCTCGACTGCTTCGTACAGACAGTATGCACGGGGGTTTGATGTCACCTCTACATTTGGCCTACATTGCAATGGCCTTTCCCGCCAAAAAATGTCCAACAACCGCTCAGTTGAAGGTGGTAAAAGCAGAGGTATTATGCCCAAACATTTGGGCAACTAACACTTCTGACCATGGGTAAGAACTACATAAATGCCTATATAAATACTGCATAACCCATCTATAAGCAACACATAGGCCTAAGCACTAGTGCCAACTGACGGGGTGCTACGATGTGTATTGTTGCAATTAGCATCAGACACCCATACTAATACAGAATGCCATGGTACACTCAGAAGAAAGGGTTCCAAAAGGCTCCTCCGTTTCCATAGAGGAACCCTATCTAGTTCAAGGGTTCTCTGTCAATCAAAATGGTTCAATTTTGCACTTTTCACACCTACTATAGAGGGTTCCACAAAGAACTAAAAGGGGTTCTCCTATAGAGACAAGCCAAAGAACCTTTTTTTAAAGAGGGCAAAGTCAGTTACCACATGAAGGGTCACAGCACCATGCTACAGCAGTTTGCCAGGACATTAACGACAGTCAACGGTGTGCTTACGAACACGTTACGCGATTCGCATGCGTGCGAGGCATAGCGGGCGTTTCTGGATCGTCCTGACGCTGCTCCCTCCATTGTTCCGCCCTGGCTCACGCCTCGGAGAACCGCTCGCGTTCGTTTGTTCGTTCGTCTTGTCTCCCCCCCCCGAGGCCTTCTGGAGGAGCCTAACGGAGACGCCCGCGGGCTGGGCAACCGCGGCGAAACCAAAACAATTCACGCCGGGACAGCCCGTACAGAGGCGAGACCTGCCGGACCAGTTCTCGGGCAGGGCCGATAAATAAATTAACTGAATACACAACAGGTTCCCGAGCAATCGGACATACCAAACATTGCAATATCGCCGATTACGTTTACATTGTCGTTATGTGTTACGCAGGCATATTGCATACCTTATAGAAACCGATAGTGTGTTTATGCTATTGCTGTTTCAGTGCGTTTTCAATTGGCTGAGAGTTTTTGCATGCGATGAAGGATGCTTTTCAGATGTTCCTGATTAAATTCTGGCTTTGCAACAGCAGATATAGAGGCAGTTACAGGTTCATGGTTTAAATAAAAAACAACAAAAAAAAAAAAACAAAAACAAAAGCAGAGCTCACCCACAGAAACTGTCTAGGTCAACTGAACACATACACTAAAACTGAAATGAAAGCTGCAGAAAGGGAACTATCCCTTGAATTGAAATGAATGCTTTTACATGGCCTGTGTAGCCAGGTCTTGGACTGTTACCATCAGAAGGTTAAGTCACTCTGGATAAGAGTAGTTTTTTTTCACGCCACCATTTGAGTGCTTCTCTTCCCACTGGGGAGTTTTTATTTATTTACTCATTTATTTTATTATTTTAGTTTTTTTGGGGATTCAGGTCTGGTTTTTGCATAATTTTCCTTCTGTTACTCTGTAAAGCGTCTTTGTGACAGTCTTCTGCAAAAAGCGTGCAGAAATATATTTGATTGGAGAATCTGTTAAATGAATGTAATGTGCTGTAGGTTCACAGTGGACCTATCAGACGCACTGAACGCTGGCGCCACCAACAGGAAGCAAGAGAAGAAGATCTTTTAGTGCTGAACTGCCTGTGATGGCGGAAAGGGGCGGGGCTAATGAAAGGGGCGTTCTTACCGGCTGAGTGGACACCACCGTCGCGGTAACGGGAACCTGGCGGACAGTGGCGGCTGCCCGCCCCCAAGGAGAGGGCCGAGGCCGAGGTGGCGGGCCCTATGGTCAGGCCCTTGGCCGCCGCCATGGCGCTGGTCGCGATGGTGACGGCGGTCCCGGCGGAGGCCGGCTTGACGCCGGCGGCGGTCGTCACGGTGATGGCCTGGCCCTGCTTGGGCGGGATGACGCCCAGGCCGGGCATGATGCGGATGGTGGCCGCCGGCTTGGAGTCGGAGGCGGTGGCCGCCGAGAAGGGGCGGGCCTTCTGGTCGGCCACGGTCACCGCCAGGGCGGGCATCAGCCGGATGGAGCCGTCGCCGGCGCCCGCCTTCACCAGGGTGGCCCCGCCCGCCGCGGCCAGGGAGGCCCCCGCCTTGAGGTCCCCGGGGCCGGCGGGGGCGGGGCAGGAGGAGGAGGAGGGCGAGGACGGGTGGGACGGGGTGACGTGCAGGGTGGCGGAGATGCCTTTGGCGCCCCCGGTGGCGGCGCTCAGCATGTCGGGCGTGAGCTTGACGGTGGTGACGGGCGACTTGGTGAGCGTGGCCATCATGTCGGGCGTGATGCGCAGCACCGTCTGGCCCTTGGCGTCCGTGGTGATGGAGGAGGGCGGCAGGCGGAGCACGTCCTTGCCCTGGATGCGCAGGTTGGTGGCGGTCAGCGGGATGCCCCCGCCCCCCTGGGACTTGACCCCCAGCTGCCCGGTGATGGCCACCTGCAGGGGGGGGGGGAGGGGGAGGAGAGGAGAGGAGGGTGGAGAGAGAGAGACTGTGAGCTGTGCCGAATGGGAGGACGTTTGGTGGGTAGAGAAGCGAGTGGGAATGTGAGGAAGGGGGGGGGGGGGGGGCATTTAGACTGTAGGTGGAGCTAGCAGAAACATGAAGAAGAGGGCGGGGTGGGGCCCGAAACATGAGGGGTGGGGCTTCAGAGAGCCGGAGGAACTTGAGGAGGAGACAGAAGATTGTCACCCACCTGCTTGATGATGTTCTGGCTGGTGACGCCCTGGAGCACGGCGGGGGAGGCGGGGTTGTGGGCGGGGCTGCCGGGGGAGCTGGTCTGGGGCTTGGCCACGGTGACGGCGGGCGCCAGGCCCGTGACGGTGAGGCCGGCCTGGGCTCGGGCGGCCTGCACCTGCACGGGGCTGCTGCCCGACTGCGTCCTCAACGGCAGCGTCACCACCGTCTGCAGGGGGCGGGACAGGGGGCGGGGTTAGTCAGTCCAGCAGTGACATATGCTTCAAATATCAAATATGTGCATTATGCGAGGGGGAGAAGCATATTTATTTTGGAAGCAAGAATGATTATTTCTCATTCGGATAACAACGCTTATTCTCAATAGACAAGTGTGCTTTTTGTAATTCTTATATTTTTATTTTATTGTTTAACAGATTACTACACAGAAATAGATGTACAGTGGAGGTTTTTAAAAAAATTCTTGCAGGAACAAATGTACAACATGTACCCCAAAAATGCAAATGCAAAGTCCTATTTAGGAACGAATTTTCCAAACGAAAATGGTACAAATGAATCATTACTGGCTAGATGTACAGTTTTATGTACCTATAGAATACCACCCCAGTGACCTTTTTGTACCTTTTTAAGACCTGTTTTCCGAGAGCGTGGGACTACAAATCAGGTACAGGTGAGGACTACAGGTCAGGTGACCGTTTGCCACTCACCTGAGTGATGCCCTTGGTGTGCGCCACGGTGACGGGCACGCGGATCTGGTGCGAGGCCTGGTGCACCAGCGTGGCCTGCTGGGTCCCCGGGGAGGGGGCCAGGCCGGACTGCGCCGTCACCACGCGCACCTGGGGCAGAGAGCCCGCCCCTGGGTGGGCCAGAACTCGAGCCCCAGGCTGCGAGGAGGCCGGCTGCGGGGCCTGGGGGGCCGACTGACTGGCCGAGAGGAGGGTGCCCAGCTGGGGCATGGAGGGAGGGGACACCAGGAGGACGCTGTGGGGGGGGGGGCAAGGGGGGGGGGAGAAGAGCTCTTATTTATTTGTGTCCTCTCAAAGAACAGCTACACAGGTTTGGGCCCCACGCATTTTCACCTAAAAGAGTTATGACGGTCGTAAATAACTCGGCTTCCCTCGAACAGGAGATGCGGAATGAGGGTGGCACGGGAAGTTTAAAAGTTCTGATACGTTTCAAAAGCACCTTCTGCGAGTGCTCGTCTGAGAAAACAAAAGAAAGTTTTGGGGTGCAGTTTATTATCCCGCTTCTGCTTGGGGCTCGGTCTGTCCCACTGTGAACACGAGCTCGGGGGTTCAATTCCAAAACCGGAAGTAAAATGGTCGACAGAGGTGCAGAAAAACTCCCTATGCTTGCAAAAAGCTGGGAAAACCTGAGAGGAACCAGACAAACTGGTGGGAGCCCATTTTTGAGGACTCAGGATGTGGCCCACCCCCACTCTGGAAAGCTCGGGGGGTGCCCCACCCTCCTCTGGAGCGCTCAGGGGTGAGTGAGGTTCAGGGTGTGGTGGAGGACTTTGCACGGTGATGTGTGTACAGCACAGGTTGGTTGTTGTTCACCGGCGACAGCCCCACCCCGACAGGTTGGAATGTTCACCTCCGGCCTCAGCCCGCGGCTAGGCGGCTAGCATTGTTGACCGAAGACACAACGCTGGTGGTGTTGACAACCACCTTCACCTTTCACCCGCAGAGCCTCGCACTTCTTTAGAAATCTGCGCTCAACTCCCACAGACGTGTTTTTCTGGTTGAGCACGGCTACTTTTAACCGTTTGAACGTGTGAACGACGTTACATGTTATTCAGCAGTATTTTTCCTACACACACAGTTGCTGTTCACTAGCAAAAAACAAATCAAGAAAAACTAAATCTGTGATTGGCCAATATACAATGGTGACAGGATTATAATAAATCTGATTGGCCAGTATAGGCTGATGACAAGACTAATGAATATGATTGGCCAGTGTAGGATGATGACAGGACTGTAATGAATAAGATTGGCCAGTGTAGGATGGTGACAGGACTGTAATGAATGTGACTGGCCAGTATAGAATGATGACAGGGCTAATGAATGTGATTGACCACTACAGGATGATGACAGGATTATAATGAATGTGACTGGCCAGAATAGGATGATGACAGGACTCTAAATGAATGTGATTGGCCACTATAGAATGACGACAGGACTGTAATGAAGGTTATTGGTGACTATAGGATGATGACAGAACTGTAATAAATGTGACTGGCCAGTATAGGATGATGACAGGACTAATGAATGTGATTGACCACTACAGGATGATGACAGGATTATAATGAATGTGACTGGCCAGAATAGGATGATGACAGGACTCTAAATGAATGTGACTGGCCAGCATAGGATAATGACAGGACTGTAATGAAGGTTATTGGTGACTATAGGATGATGACAGAACTGTAATAAATGTGACTGGCCAGAATAGGATGATGACAGGACTAATGAATGTGATTGACCATGAAATGTGACTGGCTAGTATAGGATGATGACAGAACTGTAATAAATGTGACTGGCCAGTATAGGATGATGACAGGACTAATGAATGTGATTGACCACTGCAGGATGATGACAGGATTATAATGAATGTGACTGGCTAGTATAGGATGATGACAGGACTGTAAATGAATGTGATTGGCCAGTATAGGATGACGACAGGACTGTAAAAAATGGAGGCAGGACTGGGCATAAGAAAACAGAGCCCACATCAGCGCTGGTGCAGACAGATGGACAGGGGTACTGACCTGGGGCTCGGCTTCATGGGGTCTGGGACACCAGTCTTGGTTGGCGTCCCGGCCGCCGGTGCCAGGGGGGACTTGGGCGTGCCGGGGGTGCTGGCGGTGGGGGTGGTGGGGGTGGCGGGCAGGGTGGCGGTCGGCATGGCGCTGCCGTCGCCCATGACGATCTGCCCCGGCTCACAGGCCCCGGGGGTCTTCCCCCCGCCCTCTTTACTGCTGGACTTCTGCAATGCATCATGGGTACGCACAAACACACACAATTACATGTCTCAACTACGACAGACTCAGATGCACATTCAGTCACACTGCAATAGCAGGAACCTGTAGATCTGGATCAACTAGTAATCCATGAATGCATTAAAGATGCTGCAAAGGTATCAAGCTGTACGTTTATATTTAGGGACACACCTTGATCTAAGAAAGACAGTGCCATGAATGTTCAGATTAAGCATTGGGACAGAGCGTTGGGAATGAGCGTAGGGATTGAGTGCTGGGGTTGAGCGTTGGGGTTGAGCGTTGGGGTTGAGCGTTGGGATCGAGCAGCAGGATGGAGGCACTCACAGGCTTCAGTGCTGGTTTGGGCTTCTGCTGCAGTGCTTTCTTGGCCTTGGCGGCAGCTGCTTGGGCCTGATGGATCCTCTCTGTGGGGCAAGGGTTTTGGGGGGGGGGACGGGGGGGTGGGAAAGAACTCATCAGTTTTCTCACAACATGGCTCCTCTCCCAAGGTTACCTTCCACAGCTCCCCCTCAGACACAACCCACTCATACAACTCCACATGCACAGCGCCCCCTCATGGCACCCAGACTGTAACTGCGCTACTGATCCCGGACCCCCGGCTGCAGGGGAGACCCCAGAGCAGACGTAGACAGTCCAGTGGTCAGAAAGAAAAATCCTGCCACGTTTTTCTTCCACCCATGAACTCAGCCAGCTGCTTTCACTCATTAGTTCGGCCTCCTGGCTGAATAACTGCGCTATTCAGCAAATCCAGTCCGATTGGCAAAAAACAGTGGAGAGGACATTTACTGCGTGAACCCGGATTTTCCACCGGAAAAGCGCAGTTACTGCCCACTATGGATCGCCCGCTACGTAGCGCCCGCTATGTAGCGCACGCTATGTAGCGCTCCCTATGGAGCCCACGCTATGTAGCGCAGTCACAGCTACGGTGAGTCTCTCCCAGTGCAGCTCCCTCATGGCCGGCAGTTAGCGGAGCGGCATTATCGCCGCTGTAATCTGACCCCGTCACGCGATACAGTGGCCCTGACCTCTACGGCCCTCTGACTGCGGCTGTTGACTGACGTTGCAAAGATCTGCGGGTCATTTCCAAGGTGAGGCGAGCGAGAGGAAGAGCGCAAGGGGAAGTGTGTGGACAGTGAGAGGAGTGTGTGGGTATGTATTTGCATGTGTGTGCATTCGTGTGTATGTGTGCTTATGAGTATTTGCATGCGTGCGTGCACTTCTATTTGTGTGTGTGCGCTTTTGCGCACGAATGTGTGTGTGTGTTTTTGTGGCAGGATGGGGCATAGAGTGTGTGCATGTGCATGTGCATGTGTGCGTGTGCATGCACACATCTGTGTGCTTATGTGTGTGTGTGTGTGTGTGTGTGTGTGGGTGAGTGTGTTAGTTGTTGTTGGTGTAGAGGAGGCCTGTGTGTGTTTGTGTATGTGTGTGTGCGTGTGTGCAGGCCGGCTCCTCACCGAACTCCTCCTGGCTGCGGTTGCGGTGCAGGTAGATCCAGAGCTTGCGGCCGATGTCGTATTTCACACAGGGGTCCTTCTCATAGTGCAGCCGGTCCAGAGCCCCGCTCACCACCGTGTTCACCTGCCCAACACCGCCAGAGTGCAGCCAGAACCGTCAACACACAGGCCTCCTCTACACCAACATCAACCAACACACACACTCACACACACACACACACACACACACACACACACACACACACACACACACACACAGGCCTCCTCTACACCAACATCAACCAACACACAGGCCTCCTCTACACCAACATCAACCAACACACACACACACACACACACACACACACAAACACACAGGCCTCCTCTACACCAACATCAACCAACACACACACACACACACACACACACACACACACAGTCCACAGTTTTAGCAGCTGGTAGCTGTTAAAGCAGTGCTGCCGGGGTCACAGTAGCGGGACGTCCCGTCCCCTTACCTGAGCGCTGGTGACATCGGGCGCCAGGAACTGGGAGTCCTTCAGCAGCTCGCAGATCTCCGCCCGCGTCCCCTCGCCATTGGGCAGCCGGGCCGCCGCGTCCCGCACTGAGGGGGGCGGGGGAGGGGCCGTTAGACACCACGAGTTCACATCCGAAAACACACCCCGCACTGCACACCAACCACACAGCTCACGATACCCCTCAACCCAATGTCACCCACAATCCATTTCATGGACCAACTCTGTATAAAATCCAAGCCCCTTCACAACTCTATTTTCCACATCCAAGTACAGTAGATTAATGTAATGGCTCATAATCAGCAGTGGGATGCCTAAAGTGGAATATTTTTTGTGGAATATTCTGTAACAAAGCGGCTCCATCAACTAATACTGAGCTGCCATACTTTGTCATGGAAGAGCTGTATTTGTATTCATCCTGGAGAACCTCATACGCTGGCAGACTGTACGCCATGGTGTATAGAGGCCCATACTGGCCCAGTAGCCACTGCATCCCTTTATATTGAATTTCCCTTTGGGTTAAACACCTGCACTTTCTCGGTATTAATGCCTTGTGGGGACCCAGACTATATGCCCTGGTGTATAGAGGCCCATGCTGACCCAGCAGTGTATCCCTTTATATTTGGGGTTGTGTACTTTCAGGGTAATAATGTCTTGTGGGGACCCAGACAGAGCAGACGATTGCGCTCGCTGGGCTGTTTTGGGAGGGCACCTTACCCAGCGACAGGATGGTCACGTAGGCGGGACGGTCCGAGCGGAGCAGGGAGTGCTCGCGCGCCTTGTTGAGGGACGTCTCCTTGTCGAACACGCCCTTGACCGGCCCCACCACCGACTCGAAGCCGTGCATGCGGAAGGTGAAGGCCTTGTGCGGCTGGTCGTATCGCTGCTGCTCCTGGGAGAGAGAGAGAGAGAGAAACGCGCACCTTAAGCACGCCCTCCTCCCAACACCGCGTGATACGCTCAACTGAACACAGACTGCAAGGGCAACACACTACAAGTGGGTGTGAGATACACTGTGACTTAACACTAAGTATACACAGCAGTATGACACTGCAGGTACCACATGTCACAACCCTCTCTTTAGACCCCACAATGTGTGCAGTTCAGATCTATGTAACAGGGCGGTCCAACAAATGTGTGTTTATGGAGCGTGTGTGAATTGTGTGTGTGAGTGTGTGTGTGGACGTGTGTGTCCATAATGTGTGTCTGTTTGTGTGTGTGTGTCTGTGTATGGGTGTGCATGTTTGTGAAGTGTGTGCGTTTACGTGTGACTGTTTGTGTGTGTGCATATGCATGTTTATGAAGTGTGTGCATGCAATTGTGAGAGAGAGTCAGTGATGTGATGGGTAGGGAGTCCATCACAACACACACTAAAACACACACACACACACACACACACACACACACTGAATTAACTAGCACACAGTGCAAAGAGGGAGGTCTCTTACCTGCTCTTGAAAGACATGCCTCTCCTCCCCTGTGCTGGGTCTCACCACATAGTCCGTCCATCTGTACACGGACAGGAAGTTATTCTCAGATACAGGTTAAGCTCAGACACAGGAAGTTGAAAGGTCCCAGCAGGTTTCTGAGATCATTCAATGATGCATTACTAACCAATTACATAGATGAAGAAGTCTGCTCTTAATATTAGTGAACGAAAATAGATTCTTCTTTTGAGATGGTCAGTGAGTTGCCATATCTTTCCAGCGCATAAAGGGTTAAGGTTAAACCATTTCAAATATAGCACTTGGCTCAGATTAGATTCACACGTCAAAGAGGACCCCAACACTGCATGTACTCGCATGAAAAGGAGCGCTATAAATAAAGTTTGATTGATTGACGGATTGACTCACACTCTGGGGGTGGGCGGAGTCAGCTCGGCCGGCTCCTCGCTCTCCTGCTGGCAGAGACAGTGCCGTTTAACTACGGGGCGCGGCGAACACGCGCGGCGGCCGACGCGCCGCGGCGCCAGGCCGCGCCCACGCGAACGAACAATGTGTGTCTGCGACGCCGCCGCGTTACCTTGACAACCACCTGGTCCTTCGACTCCAGCCAGAGCTGGCAGAGGTCGCTCAGGTCCTTCTCTCCGTCCGGCCCGTGGTCTGGAGGGGGGGGTGGGGGCGATCGAGGAACGAGGGGGGGGAGGGAGAACGGGAGAGCGGGAACGTTAAAAATCTGACAAATACCCGACCCTCGGGATCGCGTGCGGCGTCACGCGTCGCGGCTGCTATGGAAACCATGACGACGACCGCGCCGTCATAAAAGGATAATGAGGCGAAGCTCAGCCTGGACTTACTGATCCATTTCCACTGCTGCGTGCGCTCCCTCAACTCTACCAGCGGTGAAAATCCACTGGGGAGGGACATCATGCCAGCTGAGAGAGACAGAGAGAGAGAGAGAGAGAGAGCGAGAGAAAGAGTATGAGTAAATGTATTCACCTCTAGCTCCACTCACAGGGAGAGATGGGACTGGCGCACTCACGTTTGCTCTCTCCGGAGAGGAACTGCAGGGCAGACAGTACCAGCTCAGACCAGCAGGGGGCGGAAGAGAACCACGGGTTGAGGGTGCTTGCAGGAGAGGCCTGCCACTGTTGAACCTTCTCCTCCAGCTGAAACACAAATGGCCAAAACATCCATATAAGCCTCAGAATCTACACCTATCAAACCCACAATTACATATTTTACACAGATACCAACAGTACTCTTTCAGCATTGAAATGTAATTTTTTCCCTCTAAGTATTCCGACATTTTGAAATAATCAGAACAAAACTAAACCCATTTCACCACAGCCACGTCTCCCATTGGTTTGGCAGGGTGCAGACTGGTACATGCATCCTCCAATCTCAAAAGCCAGCCACACACGTTGTAGCTTCCATTTCAGGATGCTCTAGACCAGGGCTACCCAACCCTGTTCCTGGAGATCTACCGTCCTGTAGGTTTTCACTCCGACCCCAACAAAGCCACACCTCATTCAACAGCTGGGGATCTAGTTGAGCTGCTAATTAGTAGACTCAGGTGTGCCAAATTAGGGTTGAAATGGAAACCTACAGGATGGTAGTGGGTCTGTAGTGGGTGGAGCTCCAGGTTAAGGATTGGGCAGGCCTGTTCTAGAGGAAGCGTGTCTGGGACTGTGAGCTGAGCGGGGCGGTGCGGGGCTCCTTGTACCGTGGTCGTGCTGGCGAGACCCTCCAGGCCCAGGATGTCCTCCAGCAGGTTGAAGAAGCTGATGGCGATCTCCTCCACCTGAGCCGGGCTGTTCTGCGCCTCCTCCATCGGCCTGCAGGGGGCAGCACACGCAAAGGAGAGGCGAGCTCAGAAAAGGACAGGGCACGGTGGAAATGCGCCGCTCATCGTGGAAAGGAATGGAAGACAGGTAAGGAGTTGGTCTTGTAACATAAAGGTTGCAGGTTCGATTCCCCAGTAGGACACTGCCATTGTACCCTTGAGCAAGGTACTTAACCTCCAGCTGAATAATTGCATACCATGTAAATTCTATGCAAAATGTTGTGTAAGTCGCTCTGGATAAGAGCGTCTGCTAAATGCCTGTAATGTAATGTAATGCAATGTACTGGATACTGACTCCTCTTTGACGCTGGGCAGCGGAGGGGGCGGGGCCTCCGGCAGGGCGGCGGTGACCGCGGCATTGGGGGGCGGGGCCTCGGAGGGCATCAGGACGTCGCAGGGCTCCTCCGGCTCCGTTTTAATGGGCCTCATCTTCTTCTTCCTCTTCTCCTCCCTCAGTTTCTTCTTGGGCAGGGCCAGGTCAAACAGGGCTGGGGGACAGAGCACCAGCACACCACTCAGCACGGAGAACACCCGACGCTGCACGGGCTTCACAAAAACGCACAATCACCCGCCTCACGCGAGGCTCTCACTCACCCACGAGCGAACCCTTTCGCCCCACGTTCACTCTGGACATGATGTCACCCAGGTGGAGGTCAGAGGTCATCAGGTCAGGATGATCCTGCGTTTGGAAATGAACACGTTCACTTTAATAACACGCAGCGGGTTTGTTGACTTTTTTTTTTTTGGCTTGGTGGCATACTGTTGTGAAGCTGCAAGGGAAATTAACTCATAAAATGGACCCGTTTTTCCAGTAATTACTGCATTTGATTACACCAGCAGTCAGGGGAGATCGTCTTTATGATTGAAATTTCTTATTTTAAAAATCATTTTAACTCTTTCCGACCTAACCCAATTCTGGAAAGCCAAACTCAAAGCTGACAAACGTCCACGTTTTGGCAACCTCCTGGACCAGACTTGTTTATTTCTATGTATGTATGTTTGTATGCATGCAAGTAAGTAAGTTAAGTAAGTAAGCAACTAAGTAAGGCACTAACTCACTCACTCCATAAGGGGGCGCTATTAGGCAAAGTACCAGGGGGTTACGTAAGAGCGGTGCTTCGCATCAATGACACCGTGTGTCCTTGTATTTTATCAGACTGAAAGGCAGCAGTACAGACCGGCTGGCGTTTCCTCTTCTCCCTGTGTCTCCTCAGGAGGGCTCTCAGCTCCTTCTCCCCGAGGTCCGGCTTCTCTGTGAAGAGCACGGGGCGGTCAGCACCAGCCCCTCCATCCCAATGAAGCAGACGCATCTCAGCCAACACACCGATGCAAAAGTGAGCCCGGCTCTGCGGAGGAGCTCACCTGTGGTCTTCATGTCTGAAGTGGAGAGACTGGGCAGGACCCGGAGGGAGACGGTGGGCGTGGGGGAGGACGGAGAGGGCGGGGCCGGGAGCCAGGATCCCATATCTGCACAGGTAGAGGTCAAAGGTCACTCATCAGAAACCTTCATTACACGTCTACATAGCAGCCACCAAATCATCAGCTGAAGTCAATTGTGAACCATACCAAGCTGTTCCCTGCATTCTGTCAATGTGCAGCCAGAGAGGGGGCTCCTTCTGCCCTCTCCCCCCCCTCCGGGCCACGCCCGACTCACCCTCGTCGTCCGAGGACACGTTGCTGTCGGCGCACTCGCTCTTCACCTCCCGCAGGATTCGGGAGACCCTGCGGCGGGCCCGCTGCTCCTGGGCCTCGCCCCGGGACGGCGAGGGGTAGCGCCGCTTCATGGCCAGGTCAGGCCCGCTGCGACTCGCCCTCTCCAGGAGCTCCTAAAAAAAAATGAAACACTCCGAAAATTATCCTGCGTGCTCCGGACTTCACATTACCAAACCAATTACTCAAGCCCTGCTGAAAGTTCAAGGTTGACTTTAACTAACCCTATATGGTTGGTATCAGCTCTATATCCATACTATAAAGCATACATCCTTAAATGTACTGAGAGTATATCAGCTATGAGGAATTAAATGAGATGTAATAAATCAGCTGTTGAGAGCCATGCAGTACACTGACTTCCTTCTCATCACTTTAGCCAGTGGAAACAGTTTTGACTTTGGGGTTCATAAACCGCTTATAATGGCCATGAACAGTGTTGACTGCATGAAAATATAAACATTCCCTGAGCGCAGTTCATTTCCAAATACATACATACCATCAGTTTTACCAAAAAGTTAAAATCAAGTTAAAATCAAATTTCATAATTCACTATCGACCAGCCCTTTTACAAGAGATTGGCGGGTTGGTGCACGCACCTTCCTGGACACCAGGATGTGTTTCAGGAGCCTGTGGTAGTACTGCTGCAGAGAGTACAGGTGTCGCTTCCTCTGCGACTTGGCGCACAGCTGTCTGTACTTGACCACTTCCGGGTTAAAGTATCCATCTGTGGACAGCCACGGACAGACCGTTAGTTCTAGAAGGGTCAGTAAGAAGCACTTTAGAACTTAGAAGAAAGAAAGGCGCAAAAAGGGGTTTCCCATGTGACCTCTGAATAGCTTCTGAGCGAGGTGCAGGGGGTTCCCGAATCGGAAGTTCTGGTTGTTGAAGAGGTCGCTGATGACAGCGTCCTGCTGGGCGGGGCAGTTGTCGGGGAACTGAGGGAGGAACTGGCGGAGTCGCTGGCGCTGGGCGTCCGTCAGCACGCCGGACCACGTGCTCTCGCTCAGCACCGAGAAGAAAATCTCAGGCTGCAGGGCGGAGAGGACAACGGCAATCACACATTCACTCAGACACAGGAGCTATGCAAAAGGCTTCTAACAGTCATATACTGTAAACAGGCTACCAGACGTATATGTGTGCAATGTGGGTCTGTTTGAAATGGCCCTGCTACACGGATAATAATTTTGATTATTGGATAAGATAACTCACGTCCTCGAGCAGGTCCTCGGGCAGGCTGACTCGGCTGTTTCCCAGCATGCACTCTTCCATGATGCGCCCACCTCTGCTCACCCCAGACTCCAGGGGATCCGTGAGCATGTGATCAAGCGCATCCATTCTCCACTCGCCCTTAAATACGGCAAAATACTGTGAAGCATCCAGTTAACAAGTTGCCCCAAGGAACGACTGTGGCAAAACTTTAAATCAAACGAACCGACAAACTTATAATAGATCAGTGGTAACCAATCCTGTTTATGGAGATCTACCATCCCGTAGGTTTTCATTTCAACCCTAATTTGACACACCTGACTCTACTAATTAGCAGCTCATCGAGATCTCTGGCTGCTGAATGAGGTGTGCTTTGTTCGGGTTGGAGTGAAAACCTACAGGATGACAAATCTCCAGAAACACGGTTGGTTACCACTGCAACAAAGCATACTGAACATGTGGTTAGCTAAATATTAATATTTTGAAATATTACAGCGCTTCCGTAGTCAGCAAGGTGGTTAAACATCAAAGTAAAGCAAATACATTTCATTTTTCAACTAAAAACAACTAGACTAAGTAGACTAGACTTTAGTAGCATGCTAGCGTTAATGCTACTAAATAATTCGAAAGTTTGCTAACTAGTTAGAAGGACAAAAATAAATAAATAAATAAAAACCCAGGGGACAACGCAATTCCGTATCTTTAAGTATCTCCGTAAGGTCTATCCGTGAACTTGCCCCTATAGTTAGCTTACCAATACCAATACAGCTAGACTAGTTAGCTAGCTATATTAGCTGAACAGAAAGCTCGCGACTTACCTTGCTGTCCCTGTTGACAGTTTTACAGTAATCTCTTCAAATATTTTAAATTGGACTTGTATAAACGAAACGCACAATTTCTAATGGAACCAGAGACATAGCAACAAATCTACTCGCTAGGTAGCTCTAACTCCAGTCATTCCGACTCTTGTTACCATTTTAGCTAGCTTGCTAGCTGTATTGTTTTCTTTGCCATTCGTTTACGATCTTGATCACCTGAAATGTAACTGCACGGATGTTACCTAATGGAAATGTTTTTTTTTTCCCTCCAAATTATGAAATGAATACATAGGTAACCAATAAGTAAAGACGAAGACAGAAAATTACCTTGAAATATGGGAAACGAGAATGCCAAGCCTAGCCAACAGCTGCAGACGGGCGGAATGAAAACAAGGACGGACCATTTCCGTTCCTTCCATAATCTTGGTAAGTGTCAACAGGAATTCTTCATAAT
Source organism: Anguilla japonica (assembly GCA_025169545.1). NCBI lineage: Eukaryota > Metazoa > Chordata > Actinopteri > Anguilliformes > Anguillidae > Anguilla > Anguilla japonica. Next base: position 48,423,820 of record CM045891.1, read on the forward strand.
TGCCCGTTTTCGTCTTATATACGCTTTGCTAATGACCAACAAAACACACACACACACACACACACACACACACACACACACACACAACTGTATACTCTTTTTAGTGTACACATCACTATGAACTGCGCATAGGGATAAATTGTGAAATTATGTTTTGCGGTTGGTATTTAAGTTAAAATGTTACTTTCATTGTGATTTTAGTATCAATGTTAACCACCGGTAGGCTATACTGGGCAAATGACCACAAAACTGATTCTACATCTTGTCATCCCCTATCGGACTTTTATTCCCCAGATCGTTACTGCAAAAGAGAATTGAGTGAAATAAAGTGAAATAAATAAATTAATGCATCCTGTTAGTTTGCGATGTTACAGAATTTGGACCTTTCTTCTTAAAAGAAAATGTTCCGGTGTTCATTAGCACCGTGTAATTAACACTACCTCCATTAAACATATGCTCTCTCCTGCTAAGCTGAAAAGACAGAGCTTGGGAAAAAATTAATTTTAAGTAGGCTACAGTGGATTTGAATTGTGTTGGACACTCAAACCAAATCGATATAAGGTATGGTAACCTTAAGCCATTTCTCCAGTGATTTTTCCAGCTAATTTGTTCCAGCTTGGACACGTTATCCTTCTTGTCATACGTAAGTCATTCAAAGACAATCTCTCCCAACCCTTCCGAAAAATAGAAAGTTGTCAAGTATGAAAATTCACACAATGCTACACATTCCACTGTCCCAAACAGAATAAATAGATGAAAATCCAAATGAAGATCAGCATAATTGTACTAGTTGGAATGAACATATTCATGTTTTAACAATATATTACATTCTTGAAAGATAGACATTTTTAAAAATGTTTAGCCAAAGTTTGAAAAGAAGTGAAAGAAGACACAAGAAACCTCTGAGAAATGACTTTATTCAGCATCCAAACACAACAGTGACAGAGGGTCACACAAGACACCGGGCAAGGCCCACCTGCTGATCCCCCTGAAATAAGGCACACTGTGGGAATGCCAACCCCGCTCTCACTGAGAGGGAGAAACACACAAGCACTCATACACGCACACCGCACGCACACACACACAGCACACACACTCTCATACGCACACACACACTCTCTTGAGAGGGAAAAACATGCGTAAACACACACATACACGCACACGTACTCACACACACACAGGTGCGTGCACATACACACACACACTCTCTCTTATATACATGCACACATACACGTATACATGCTTGCACACTCTCTTACGCGCACACATGCGCACACACACACACTCTCTCTAACACACACACACACTCCCTCTTACACACATGCACACATACACACGAACATGAGCGCATGTATACAGGCTTGCACACACTCTCTTACACACACACACGCACTCTCTTACGCGCACACATGCGCACACACATGCACACACTCTCTTACACGCACACACACACTCTCTCTTTCTCTCTGTCATGTGCATACATATATTAAATTTGCAAGGACAAAGGAGACAGAGTCTCATACACAAATACACACACACACAGGCACAAACTATTTTATCACAGCTCACAAACAAGTGGAATGACAAAGGTAATCACCGTACAGGCACACACATCAGAATTATGAGAGAAATTTTGGTTAAGAAATGAATACGTGATGAACCTTTACCCTTACCCCCCAACCTGTAACAAACTGCTCACAGCAGAGCAACATTCAGCATAGAAATACGCATAATTGACACATTTCACTGAAGAAAACACAGAACACCAAAATATATAGATAAATGTGTACGTCAGCTTTGAGCCACTGATAAACTTTCAAACAAGTCCCATAATACAATTTTACTGACAAGAAGATGGCCTAAAACCAAGTGCCTGGAGTACATTCCAATGATATAACATTACTTAACAGAAGAAGGCAATGACTTTTATCAAAGCAGAACTAAACAAGAATCATGTGGTATGGCTTTAAGAGACAGAGTTTAAGAGACACACCTGGCACTAATATTGGTTGAGTTCAAACAGAAACACAGGTGAATTCAATAAGGTACTGTTCATAAAAGCACAACGTTTCCTGAAATATAAATTTCCTGATTTAACCCGTTCTCTCTCATTGTGAGTATGGCAAAGATTGTCTTGGCAGTCCCTTATGGCCATTCAGAAAAAAGGCAATAATAATAAGAGCATATACACCTCATACTGTCAAGATGTTGATTGTGTTTTTCATAACTAATAATGTTTTGCGTTTTTCATAGCAAATTCTAATGGCCTAATGAGATTATTTAAAATACTTAATATTGATCTGCATCGTAATACCTATTAAAAGTATAACAAAAAACAACACACACATTTTTATCTCTCCATATAAAATAGATAATAATAAAACAGTTGCCTGAGTTTAATGCCCCAGCATGCACTACATTCAATATCCTGTCCCTTTATTCACATGTGCTATACAAAGCGTTTCATTGTTTAACTCACTTGCTTACCCACAGTGTGCTGGTGCATGGGGAAAAATCTATTCTCACTGAATAAAATGTTTCAGTGGTACAACGCTTTAACATAACATAACATTAAAACATTCAAATTTCATCAAGAAGTATAAGAATGTGACACATTAAATTAACACGAAAGCGTAACCATACTGCAACTGGTCCAAAAGCAAAGAGATCACATTTTTAAAGGTATTAATTTGATACTCCACATATCAATCCCAGCCAAGTGCTCAGAATGACAAAAAAGTAATTAATTTAGAACTAGAACAAAAAAAAAAAAAAAAAGAACTTTTGTTTAAAAAAACAAAAAAAAAACAAAAAAAAAAAAACATCAATATTTACAACTGATTGAAAAAGAAAATTACA
>CM045891.1:48431678-48484178 GCA_025169545.1 Anguilla japonica
AGCGCGCGAACACGCAAAAAGACGCCTACGCACACGAGTCAGTACAGACCAAGGGGGACCAACGACCCGATGACATAGAATAATAATGACGTGCTAATGACAATGCTAATAATTTATCAGACTCTTTTAAAACAGCCCCGTTTCGTGTGTGTCTGTCACTGGGCCATTCAACCAAGCTGTTATCCTCGATTTGATTGCGAAATGCTTCATCGTCTTTTTTGTTTTCAATGAAAAATTTTTTTTGTTTGTTTGTTTTAATGACACGATTCACACCAGTGGAATGCGCTGTAAAATACGCTATACAAATAAAATTTGATTGATTACTTGCTTGCTAAATCCACAACGTGATGCTCAATTCCTAGAAAGTTTGCCAATCTGGTTAGGTCAGTTCCAGACATGGGCGATGCAAATTCTTGGCACAGGCATGCTCTGGGGCTGTGTTACAGTATGCTGCGGTGGCCATTTAAAGCGGGTTAACGTGGCTTATTTTTTATCGCCTTTGGAATAATAGCATCGTGGCTGATGCGATCGGTGTGGCCGCTGCATGGAGTCTGCTGTGTAAAAAGTTGTGTAAGTTGCTGTGGATAAGAGCGTCTGCTAAATGCCTGTGATGTAATGTGATGACTCGAGTCTCACCGCAGTTCTCTTCGTCCGTGTTGTCTCCGCAGTCGTTGACACCGTCGCACTGCCACATCTTTGGCTTGCACAGAGTGTTCTTACAAGCGATCAGAGAATTGCCACAATCTGGACAAGAAGCACATCCTCCAGTCACGCTCCATGACAACAACATGGCACCTGGAAACTGGCTAGGTGTTTGTGTGTGTGTATGTGTGTTTGTGTGTATGTGTGTGTGTGTGTGTTGTGTGTACGTGTATGTGTGTGTTTGGGTATGTGTGTGCGTGCATGTGTGTGTGTGTGTATGTTTGCGCGTTTGCATGTGTGTGTGTTTGGGTATGTGTGTGTGTGAGTGTGTGTGTGTGTTTGTGTGTGTGTGTGTGTGTGTGTGTATGTGCGTGTGAGTGTGTGTGCATGTGCATGTGTGTGTATGTGTGTGTGTGTGTGTTTGTGTTAGTGTGTGTGTGTGTGTGCGTGTGTGTGTTTGTGCATGTGAGTGTATGTGTGGGTGTGTATGTGCGTGTATGTGTGTGGGTGTGTTTGTGCATGTGTATGTGTGTGCGTGTGTGTGTGTTTGTATGTTAGTGTATGTGTATGTGTGCGTGTGTTTGTGTGCGCGTGTGTGTGTTTGTATGTTAGTGTATGCGTGCGTGCGCGTGTGTGAAGGGCTTGTACATACCGCAGTTCTTCTCATCGCTGTTGTCTCCACAGTCATCCCACCCGTCGCACTTGAGGCTGGGGTTGATGCACAGCATGTTGTAGCACTTGAACTTGCCTGGGCAGGCTGTGGACAGCAGGATGATGTATTCAGACAGGTGGTTTGGGTCATACTGAGCAGTGTCACAAAGAGGGCGTGTGGTAAAGAGGGGTCTGTTACAGAAAGGGTGTGTCACAGAGTGCGTATCAGAAAGGGTGTCTCTAGAGGGTTGTGTTGTAAAGAGGGTCCGTTACAGAGAAGGTGCATCACAAACAGGTGTGTTTCAGAGACTGGACGTCAGAGAAAGGGGTGTGTTCAGGAGATGTGTCGCAAAAGTGAGTCCCTCTCCTCCAGTGAATGTGATACTGAACTTCAGAGAACAAAGGATGTCAACACTCAGTAGATGTAAAGCTGTAAAGTCTGCTGCCTTTCAGGGATCTGGACTTACGATTGGAGGGCTCGAAGGCCTGGAACTCGGCCAGGAAGCCCTGGTCCACGTAGTACTTGTCTGAGTTGAACGTAACCCTCATGGTGTTGGAATTGCTGGTCATCACGGTGTTCCTGAGCTTTCCTCCGCATAGTCTGAAACCCAAAAGGACAAGCGGATTCTGGACACTTGCAAGTCTTCAAACAGAACAGCTTGCAAACCGTGAAATGGAAAATACATTCTTACTTTTTTTTAAAATAACTCTTTCCAAGACAAATGAATTACAACAAAGATGAATTGGTAAAGCACAAAATCCCCAGGGCTCAAGCCACAACAAGGTAACTGACCTGACTTGGTTTATCTCCACATAGTCCTTAGGACATGTTTTGGGGCTGACTCCCGGCTCAGCCAGGAAGAATTTCTTGAACTGGACCTTGATATATTGCCCCATTGGGACCTGAGTGAGAACAGCGGGAACTTAGCTTTCACCATCCTTCTCCTCCACCTCTAACACTATATCCCCCTTACCCTCCATCTCCTCAACCTCCAACTCCATCTTTGCCTTTATCTCCATCTCCTAAACCTCCAACACCATCTCCCCCTTTACCTCCATCTCCTAAACCTCCAACACCACCTCCCCCTTCACTCACCAGAATCTCCTTTAGTTAAGAAAAAAGGAAATAGTCAACTCCTGCTTTCCTTTCATATCTGGTTAGTCTATCAAGTCTCTTTATCTGGTGGTTCTGTAGATTCTGGGATGTCACCCATCAGTGCCTACAGTGACAAAATTATTGATGACATCACAACCAAAAAAACAGAATGTTTCTATGCTAGTTATACCTAAAGCTTACAAAATTTTACTATTCCTGTTTGGGAACAAACAGCACCATTAATTAAAACACTAAATACATTCCTTACCTCAATGTCCCAGACACAGTTAATAGAAGGGGGGTAGTGCCCGGGATAATTAGGAGATTTGAAGGTGCCAGTAAGTCCTGTCAGTTTACCACCACATGCTGCAAAAATAAAAAAAACACACAAAAAAGACATTTAATGGGTGTGTTCAAGGACCCGTGGAGTCTGCCAAGAATATTATTTTTCTCTCTTTCAATTTTCTAGAAATTTGGAATGGTTAGTTGTTCTGGATCACCATGGTGCCGTCAGGCTGAAGACCACTTCAGCCAAAGCTATGCTATTCACTTTGAACCAGTCAATATTAAACCCAACAGTCCACACAGGGCTACAGGAGAGATCTAGCACCAATGAGAGTCTCACTAGCCATAACGGGTAGCCTGTGGGCACCAACAGATGTGTCTCTGGGTAACCGTGGGCACCATGAACCCACATTATCCCTGACAGGCCCAATTGGGTCCGACTAACGTGTATACCTGGCCGTAGTCAACCAATGATGTAGCTGAGGCCAAGGGATTGAACCTGTGGTTGCAGGGCCAAGATGGCCCCCGTAGTGAGCACCTGTGCTGACCGAGCAGCTCCGGAGGGCATAAACAAGACGGACTGCCGCACTGCAGGGGGTGGCTCTCGTCTGTCTTTACCTAAGGCCTGTGGGATCTGGGTGAAAACGGCCTGGAAGCCTGGGAAGTTCTTGTCCTTGTTGGTGACCATCGTGACCAGCATGACGTTCCTCGAGGAGATGAAGGACAGGGGCTCGTTGGGAGGGTAGGAGCCGCACCTCCTGTCACCACAGAGGAAATGGACCAATCAGGGAAACCTTCGTTCAGGAAGCAGTTTCTTTGACAGAATATAGCATCAGCAAGGTCTTCACGAGAACATATACGGTGCAAATACAAACAAGAGCAGAAGCTCCGCTTCACCGGTGCTTAAACACAATGAGAACACACAGACAAACCGAGGACACTGCTCATCAAGGCATGGTGAACGATGAACACCCGGTGAACACCCGGATCAATGCGACCAGGCCCCTGCGACAGATTCACCTCTGGCCAGGTAAATCTGGCGACCACAGGTTGAAAGCACACCGACACGCAAGGCCCCGGGAGGCGCAAACCAGCACTCACTCCGCCATGGCTTTCATCTCTATGGCGACCAGGGAGTCGTACACCTTGACGAAGTCCTTCCTGCAGTTGTCCTCCAGGGTGAACTTGACGAAGTCCAGCTTGATCCTGAAGCTGGGGTCGGCTCGCAGCTCCCACTCGGTGAAGCTTTCTGGCAGGTACGGTGAGGTTGGGAAGCCGGGGGACTGAATGGTCTGGTTCTTATTACTCTGGGCATGGTAGGAGTATTTGTTCTGGACTGCAACAAGGAAGACAGGCATGACTGTACCTCAGGGAGGGCAACGATGTCAAAGATTTACAAAGTGGTGTGAACCCCTTGGGTTGTATAATGGTTACGGAACTGAATTTACAGCTCAAGGGCTGCAGGTTTTAATCCTAGGTGTGAGACACAGCTGTTTTGCACTCAAACTGAACCGATTCAGTAACTGTCTAGCTGTATAAATGCATGGTATATTTTTTAGAAAGTTGTGCAAGTCACTGCATAACATCTTGCTAAATACATTTTTAAAAAAAAAAAGGAAAATGGGTCTCACTTTTAAAATTCTTCTGGTCCAAGCGGGGATCCACAGCTACAAGAAAGAATAACAGGGGTATAATTAATCAGTGCTGATTAATATTTATCACCAGGTTGTCTTGTGCAGGCACAGATTACCCTTTCGACATAGTTATTTAGTGCCAGATGGAGCGCAACCAAATAATAAAACATTTAAAAAATGATAAATAGACATGAGAACTGTTTTATAATACTAAACGATCACAAATCTTAGTGCAGTGCACAAGACTTATTACCAAATATTTTATCATTTTCTGTCTTCGAATGCTGGCACTGTATTGCATGCAGGGACAGCAAGTCCAGGGGTCAGAAAAGTCCTTCCACCAATGAACTCAGCCAGCTGATTTGATTAATTAGTCCAGGCCGAAGAATCGTGCTAATTAGCAAATCCAGGGGACTGGAACAACATACTGGGGAGAACTTTTACTTTCTGAACCTGGATTTTCCACCTCTGATTGCATCTATAGAAAAACATCCAAAAAATAGACCCTCTGTGCTAATTTCCCTTCTTTTTTTAGTTGCCTACTTTTTCCACTTCTTCTGTCTTGTAGGCTCATGATAAAAAAGTATGACGAAAAAGTTTTTTGCATATAAAGACTTTTGGATATTTTACTCAGTGACTCAGACCCTGAATTGTGGATGGTTTTTTTTTTTAAGGGTATCCCTAATAAGACCACTAACTGAATTTCAAGAAGAGCACAAAGCAGTCACAGATAGCCTGCCTCAATCCGCTGTGACATCACAGACATTTTTTTGCGGGATGCTCGTGTCGCACCTCCGGTCACCATGTTCTGGAACTGCAGGCCGCTTTCCTGCGTGCGGAATCGCCTGGACTTGGACTGCTCGGGCTCGCCCTCGGAGGTCAGGTCGCCGTCCACGACGGACTCCTGCCCCTGCGACACCTCGAACTCCGACATGTAATAGGCCACGACGTTGTCCTGATCGGCGTCTTCGCTGGAATGGGACAGGCGGACAAGGGAGAAAGATGAAGGGAGAGGCGAGAGGAGCTAGGGGCGTTGGACAAAACACCAGACGGAACTCAATATTTGAATATTCTTTGTGCGTAGGCCACTATAAAGGAACAAGACCAGGTCAAAACCTAGTATGCGGCTGGACCGGCCGACCGACGGTGCAACTTCGTAACTCGGCCGACCAATGGTGTAACTTCATCACTCAGTCACTCAGTCACAGACATTCGCATTTATAGGGCTGGCCCCGCTGTTGCGGTCCAGCCAAAAACAAATGTGATGGGAAGGCTTTACGACTGGAACATAAACTATCATTCTGCTGAGCAGGTATCTAAGCTCTAGAGCAGGGGTCAGCAACTCACGGTCCTCGAGGGCCGAGAACTGCTGGTTTTCTACCCTCCTTTTGCCTGGGAGTCAGGTGTGAAGTCAGTCTAGCCAATCAGTAGCACTAATTACCCGGGAGAAAAGAAAACCAGGGCTGGATTTGGATTTGAGGGCCAGAGTTGATGATCCCTGCTCTAGAGGTACTGATAATGAAACAAGTGAAACTCGAAGGACTGTACCTGAAGGCTTGAACAGAGGAACCCACGTAGTATTTGGACACCCGTGGGTTTTTTGTATACATTGCGTTGAGCTGAAAGACAAAGGAGCAGAGCAGAATTCACTTGTAATCCACATTACTATGCAAGAAATAATCAAACGAAGGAAAGATAAATGTTACTGTTCCTTTGTGAGATAATCATAGACCTGGGCCCAGTTCCACGAAGCAGGGATTACTGAGTTAGCTGGATAACTGCGCAGAGTAAAACCTGGACCCCTCCCAAATCTGGGGCATGGACTGAAGTAAAAAGGTGCTGTTCCGGGTTTTACTCAGCGCAAGTTATCCAGCTAACACAGTAATTCTGCTTTATGAAACCGAGTATTCAACTCAGTAATCCTGCTTTGTGAAATAAGCCCCTGAAGTGAACGAGAATGTAAATGTAAACTTACAATGCCATACACTGCAGAGCAGTGACTCCTCCACTCCACAAGAGGTGCATAACTTCCTACTGCCGGAAGGGGCTCAAGACAAAGCTGCAGACTTCTCTTTATTTTGTAAAACTCTGGGTTGGCCCTAAGGAGCTCACTGCTACTAAATTATGTTTTTAGAAAAAGGAGTTTATCAACAGTACCCTGGATTGAGTAGATGTTCTGCACACTCCACAGAGCAAGAACGGGTGCATTGTGGCCAGGGATGAGAAGAATGTATACAGTAAATGTACCTTGTTATAAAATGCAAAATAGAAAATAGCTCCTATCATAAACTAGAGTCAAAATGGTGGAGGCGTAATTTGCTATGCAGGTTCCCAGAGGTATTAAACTTAAAAACAGGTAGGCAACCTGTTTTACATACGAAACGCATACACGCCAATACATGTTTTACAAAAACATATCCGAACTACTACCCCTCCCTGATCACAGCTGTGATTATACCGATGGAATCTTGAAAGTAACTGACCCATCCACTGTCTCAGACAGTTTATTTTTTACATTAATCGGTGCTGGCTACAATGCAGCGAAGACAAAAGGTGGAGTAATCATTTCCCCGAACTGGTTTTTCACGATTAACAAGCTTCTCAGAAAGGTGGCAGCTGGTACCTTTTTTTACTTACATCTGCTTAATGCAGTAGTGTCACCCCTGTGGGCTTCTTAGAAATATAATTACAGAAGCGTATGCTTTTGATCTGCTTAGACAGTTTTTGTGTGTGAAGAAGGATATTTTGGATGTTTAACGGCTGGTATAGGGACCTTTGTGGGGGGTCATGGGTTTCTTTCTAAGTGTCTTCAGAGTTTGTATCTGTGAGGTTTCAGTTACAGTACCTGATTATTCTGCAATACATTCTATTTAATCTAATATATTTTTATTTATATTTAATAATATATTTTTAGTTGAAACTACTTCCTGTGGCATATTCAGCCAGAGACTGCTTCCCTCAAGGAACACATTTCCAGGACAATATAAAAAATAAATTAAAATGTACAGACACTGGAAGCATAACCTTGCTTATAATGTTAAAGCCCATATATCCTGTCTGTGTCAGTTTTGAACTTCTTGCACAGAGGGAGGATGTGTGATTATGCAGGAAGGCACAATATGTCCATCCTGAGTGGTGCTTCCCACTGATCAGCAAGTAGCCATTATACCACTTAATCCGCAATAGAACTTTTTCAGTATAACCAATCAAGTAAAAATGAATCCGGAATTAACTGCAGTAGCTGATTCACGGCAATTGCCGTGCTTGTTAATCAAAACAAAAGAGAGGCTCGGTTTAATTTTAACACAAGTGATGGCACGTTCTCAAACTCCTAAATTTTGTATCTCACCGTTTGCTGCTTCGTGTACAGACCTTTAGAAAGTTATGATAGAACAGAGCATTTATAATGGGCGGTCACAGGTTCGATTCCCAGGTAGGAAGCACCTGCCATACTACCCTTGAGCAAGGTGCTTAACCTGCTTTGCTCCAGTATATATCCAGCCGTATAAACGGACGCAATGCAAACGCTGTGTAAAAAGTTGTGTGAGTCGCTCTGGATAAGAGCGCCTGCTAAATGCCTGTAATGTGATGTGGTGATAAACCAGCTCCTCCCTCACCTGCTCCACCACCTGGGAGGCCAGGTCTTGGAAGGCCGGGCTGTCGGGGTCCTCGTAGTCGTCATGGAACCCCCTGCCCGTGATCTTCATGGAGCCGCTGTACATCTTCTTTACTCTTTCAGCTCTGCGTACTGTGCGGTCGAGAGAGGGACAGAGAGGAGAGAGGAGAGAGAGAGAGGGGGGAGAGAGGAGAGAGGGTGGGGGAGAGGGGAGGGAGAGAGAGGGGGGAGAGAAGAGAGAGGAGAGAGAGAGGGGGGAGAGGGGGGAGAGGGTGGGGGAGAGGGGAGAGGAGAGAGAGAGGGGGGAGAGAAGAGAGAGAGGGGCAGAGAGGAGAGGGTGGGGGAGAGGGGAGAGAGAGGGCGGGGGGCCAAACGCCCGTGTCACCATGGCGCAGTTCTCACGGTGACCTCAGCCTATCTGTTCTGTGTCTCAGCACTCTAGGGGCCAGTGGGGGGGGGGGGGGTACGCCCCTCCAAGAGAACAAAGGGAAGAGAGACATTCCCCTGGGAGAGGAAAGGTGCTGCTGCCAAAATTTGGCTGCACAAATATGTAATTACCTACTACAGCCTGAGGGACAGTTGTGACCCTTAATGTCAATAAATTATAATGGATTGTCATTTGTTTGTTTTATTAATATTATCCTTAAGTTCATTTATTAGTATGTACTTGCGTTCATTTGTTTATAAATGATGCACTCACTGTGTAAATGCCAGACCAGCAGCCCAGTGATGAGAGCCAAGACCACAGCCAGGATCATCATCACCACACCGATGCCGATGCCCTGCTTCTTAGTTGGCCGCCTCCTTCTCTTTTTAGGCTTCAGGGAGGTGGGAATGAACTGGACCGAGGTATCCCCGTCATCCTGCGGGCGGGCGGAGGTCAGGGTTAGGGTGGAGGACAGGGTTAGGTCAGGATCAGGGTTAGGGTGGAGGCCAGGTTTAGGGCGGAGGGCAGGGTTAGGGTGGAGGTCAGGGTCAGGGTTACGGTGGAGGTCAGGTTTAGGGAGGAGGTCAGGGTTAGGGTGGAGGACTGGGTTAGGACAGAGGTCAGGTTTAGGGTGGAGAAACTCAGGTACGAACCCGCTCGGGCAGTGTGTGGGTGGGTGTGTCTAAATGAGCATTACATATAAATACTTTTTATGTACTATATTCACACAAATATGGGTCTAATACATATTTCAGTTACTTTAACTCCAGTGAAACTTGAAAACCCCACTGCAGATCCCTGAGAGTTGGGGAAAAAAAAAAAAAAAACTACCAACTAAACTGCATGATATTAAAGAGGTTTTGTGAAGACAACTATTGAAAATAGTTTATTTTAAAAAGGTCAGTAATGCAAAGCACTTGAAATATCAAATTTTTCCTTATGGATTTATATTGCAATAGCACACCTCCAAAAAATGAGTAGACACTGCAAGAATATAGGGTATGTTAAAAGGTAGAATGTACTGATGTTACATCTACTGCAGCTTGCCTGCACACCCAAAATGGTAGATAACACAGTCAGGATATGCAATGTGCACAGCAATGTAAAGCAAAGAAACCGTGTTTACAAGCAATGGTCAAATTCCACTCCGCAGAGAAATGCTCACTCATTACGTTTATGAAAGAAGGTAAAAGAGGGGCAGACATGATTTATTTGGCTCTCGTACCACTTGTGCTGCCAGCATTTTTATTCAGTAGCAGCCAAAGCAACGCAGACACGCAAAGCAGTGTGGCAGAAATACGATTGTTTAAAGTCATTAATGTGTTGTGCATTAAGCCAACACAGTTGGCACATTAACCCATTCCCCAGACAGATAAACAATCAAATATGGGTATTTTATATTACTATTATTTATGTGTCCATTTGTTGTTTGTCCTTTATCGGCAAATCTATTTTGCATCTCATAAAAACGCACATTACGGAAATATATAACGGTGATTAAAATACAGACAGGACAACAAAATGTGGGGGTCAGGGTGGAGGGTGGGGGGGGGGGGGGGGGGTGCATGCATAGCAGTTGGTGTATGATTAAGTGTGCAGGTATCTAGGCATGTCTTCATATAAAACAGCTGATCTATATTATTACTGAACAAACAAGCTTACTACCTGAGAGAGGGAAAAAACGGTTGAACAGTCTTTAAAGCATTCCCAAAGCATACCTTACTCAACATTGTTACTTAGCCAGTAACTGTATTTCTGTCTTCATCTGTCTATAAAGCAGCATCTGGCTGCCAGTCAACTGAAATTTGGGGTGGGGGGGGGGGGGGGGGCGTGGTCGGGTGTTAGGACGATTCCAAGGGCCTTGACTGACAGGGGCCCTCAAAAAATATTAAAAACAGGATGTTTCTGGGGTGGACTGGGGGGAGTGGTGCCCAATGGGAAAACTTTTCTAAGGGCTTAAAATCCCAAGTGGCACCCCTGGTTGTCACACAGTGATTCATTCAATCTTCCAGCAGGAACAAAAAATAAAAAATAAAAAATGAAAAAGGAAACGCAGCAACATAGCTCACAAGATACTTAAACCTTATGTGACCTCACGGAACAGACATTTTTCTGCATAAATTATAACTGTGAGCACTATCAAACTGATTTTCATAAAGAAAAAAATGGTGTGATGTCACTTCTGTCAGCTATGGTAAACGGGTTAAAGGCATCGCATGGAGTTCCGCTACAGCAGAAACCACATTCCGTGCTTTACAGACTGAGCACGGTTAACTTTCGACGAAGTCCACCCAACCAAACTTGGTAGAAATGGCAAGTATTAGGAAATACACACTGACAGACAGACTGATTCACAGACTGACAGCCAAGCGAAGGAAGCCTGAAACAGTCGAAACGACAGGCAGTTGTTTTCCCCCAGCACAAGCCTTATTGTGTATTATAATCAGGCTGTTCATTCTGTCTGGCAAATATATAATCCAAGTTTTCTTGAGTGTGATCCAGCTAAATTTAAATGGCTTTTGACTGTCTGAGAACCATGGCTTGGCTTACAGAGAGCAAATATTAAAATCCCTTTCTGAATAACTGAACACTAATTCCAGCGACCTCTTGACCTTGAATAGTTCGGAATCACTTGGGAATTGCCATCCTGAGACCTAAAACAAAGCTTTGCTTGAATCAGCATTTCAGAGCAGAAACATGACGATGGGATTCAATTACACGATAATGGCTCATTCAATTAGGAATTCAGAGTTTCTGATCCTGTCCTACTTATTTTTAGCAAATAGTGAGATGAATTTAAAATGAACGTTTCCTTCCGTAGTGCAGGGCAATCGCAGTTACATTACATTCAATCGTTCGGTAGCTGTTCCCATTCAGAGTGACTAAGAAATCGCACACAAGTTTAGGCAAAGGCTTTAAAAAAAAAAAAAAAAAAGGTTTGGCAAAGATCAGTAATGATACAGAGGTACAAGAATGCAGCTTTAAATGCCATAACAAATGAAAGAGGGAATTAGAGGATATAGTGCTATAATGCGTAAGAATGTTGTCCTAAATATTGTAGTATAATTATATCCAGGGGTATTGGGATGGCAGGTATGCCGTTCTGCCAAATTACACCTTGGGTGGGCAGCATGCCCCATGCATATACAGCACCGAGAGTTTGGCACTTTTCAGGGTTTTCCACAGAGATAACCGCGATGACCACAGACTCTCAACCCTTGAAAACATTTAATTTCTGTACCTTCTGACCTCATGGCAACAGGCAGAATTCGCAAACAACTTCACACGTATAGACACGGTATACATGCAAACAGTTTATTACAGTGAATAATTATGCTTTGTACCAGCGCCAGAACCTTCTCATCTCAACCACTGATCTGCTCCAGCTTTGCCCTATAACCCAGATCTTAACCGCGGTGCAGACGCTGCCAGTTAAACCAGTACCAGGACAAATGTTTGCGCAAGCAGTGGGGCGGCACTTGCTTCCCCTCACCGAGGGACCGCGCCCTTCTGGAAAAGCAGCCCTCTCAATTCTGACGTTTTCAGTTTCAGTAGGCCGTGTGACTGTTTTGACAGGCGTGTTACTCTCCCCGCCGCCGGGTCTACCCGTGCCCCGCCTGGCACCGCATTCTTTCGGGAGGAGGGGGGGGGGAACCGTTCCTTCCACTCGTTTTTCCGTGACTCATCACACGCTGCTGCAAAGGTGTATCGGTTTCTGAGAATTCTTGGAGAGTCGCTTGCTCGCTTCTCAGAGTCTCGAAGGTGAAACGCGGGGCGGCGAAGGTGTAGCGTGATGGTTTCGGAACTGTTGACGCCGTACCCTTGAGCCAGGCACATAACCCAAACAGCCTCGGTAAAAAAAAAAAATATCCAGCTGTATAAATGGATTTCAAAACGTACGCAATGTGTTTACGTCCCCCTGGCGAAGAGCATCTGCTGAATGCCGAGATGTAACAAACTGGAAAAGAGGCAGGACGAAATGCAGTGGCAAACATCATGCCAAAGTACTACTGACAACTTTTAATTTGTCCTTTGGATGGTAAAGGAATTAATGATGAAGGACACTGAGTAAATGAAACTGGCAACTGTTTTTAAAGTGTATGGAATTCCAGGCAACGGTCATCCTGGACTTAATACCATTATATTACATCTCAGTAACTCTTTACTTGACCTGCGTATATGCTATAAAGCCTACATAATTCTATCATAAGCATGACATAACACCCATCACATCCAGTCATGACAGCCTGTTGCTGCTTATGACCAAAATATAAAATTTCATGTGTGTGTTAAGACGGTGCATTGATCATAAACTGTGATTAAAATACTGTGACTATTCATGACAGGTGTAAGGGTTATATCAGGCCAGTTATCACAGGTGGGAAATCCAGGTTCAGGAAGTAATAGTCCTCCCCAGCATTTTGTTCCAATCACCTGGATTTGCTAATTAGCACAATTCTTCAGCCAGGTGGCAGAACTAATTAGTGGAATGAGCTGGGGGTGGTAGAAACAGATGGCAGGACTTTTACTTTCTGACCCCTGGATTTTTCACCTTTGCCATTTATACAGGTGATTAATAGGAATTCTGGCTTATTATTTTAATACAATATTACCATTTTAATCATACCGCACAGTTTTGTTCACAGGTCGACAGTCCTTGCCCCTTAGCAACGCCCTCACTGAACGGAAAGCAGGTCTACCTTCTTTATGAGCCAGTTTCTTTAAAAGCTTCAAAAAAAACTATAAACTATGAACTGTACACTCTCCACTTATGTTTTTATTATTATTTTAATTCCGGCTGTTAGAAACGAAATATCGGCCAATCATACGAACAGAGTCGTTACATCTCCAAAAAAAAAAGCCAAAACAACAACAGATCCTCATCATCTCCTCAGGACGCCTTTCAGCCGCACAGTGGGACCAACGGCTTCGCGGGCGGGGACCCGACCTGGTTACGGATAAGTTGCCGGTTTGGGCTCGGAACCCGCAGTTCGGCATTGTTCTTCCGCGTATGTAAAAGCAACACGCTGGGCTGTTATGCTAGTTTACCGCCTCCACCCTCCTCCCCCCCCCCCCTCCACCCCCCCCCCCCCCCCTCCTTCTGGGAGAGCTGGGCCAGTCCAAACCACCTTTGACTGCTTCTGACTGGTTTCCCTACAGACTGTGTTTGCCTGTCACTCTCAGCCATTCAATTCCCCATTCCCTAAAGAGATAGGATCATAATCATACCATGGGGGTCTTTTTTAAACCAATTTCTAGCCCCGGGTATTTTGATTCTTCAAATTTTGTACACCCAGTTGTATCTGCAAGGCCGTCTCATCACAGCAATAACCTCCAGGATACAGGAAATGCACACACACTTATCTCTGCCACTGTTTGAGGCTGAGCACACACAGACGCAGAACGGCTAGCCCAGCTAGCGGCGTCCGTCGGCACAGCCCCCCGATGCTATCAGGCCCGGATGGCGCTTAAGCACACCGTCGCTTCACGCGTCGCGTAGCGAGCGCCAACCGCGGGGCAAAACGGTCGAGATAAAAGCGCAAATTCCCCTTTGTTTCGCTGCCAAAAGAGGGAGAGAGCCGGCTCGGGTGACGGAAACAGCGCAATATCAGAGCTCGAAAAATGGCCTCAAAGAACGCGGTGGAGAAGCCTTTGAGTGGGGGGGGGATGTAATGGGGGGCGGGTTAGCACAGGAAACGCGTCTGGTGAGGTCAGCCAGCGGAAAAAGAGGACGACAGATGCTCGAGCGTATCGCGGAGGCGAAAGCCGTCGAGGCGGCGACAGGCTTTCAGGGCCGAATATTCTCGTGTAATCCTAGCCTAACTGGCAACAGAGAGTGCCAGCTTCCTGCGGTTGCACGGCAACAGTGCACACCTTGCCAGCATCCGTAACGGGGACTCTGTCGACGAGGGCACCCTTCGGGTGTTTCACAGATGAAAACATGACTCAGGCCTGCAAATGGGAGACAAACCTTAGGCTACTGCATGCTGTGTGTATGCAGGCTTTTTGTTTCCAACAGTCACCCTGACTTAATGAGCTAATTGGCTGTACACACCTGGCTCACTCACAGATTAGACCGCAGTGAAATACTTTATGTAGAGACGCAGAAACAGTCTTCGGCTATCAGGTCAGACGGCACAAATGTTAGGGCTAATCAATAAGGCCAGATGTTGATGTGAAACCCAGAAATAAATCAGGGCCTTGTTGCCCACCCAAAGCTAAGGCTGGGCATCTCCATAAATCAGAGCAGAGGACATCCTTTCATTGATGCTTGCCTAGCAGTATCAACACGTGAATATTATAATGAGTTCCTGTTGCCATCGCAGTCCTGTCTGCCCCCCTGCCCTCCCATTGCCCTTCCCATGATACACCACTCATCCTGTATAAACGTAAGCACGGTTTTAACTAGTTAAATCACTTTGAAAAAGAACCAGCCAAATCATGAGAGAAAAGTGCCGCAGCTTCACAGCATGGGAACATCTGTGATTACGATTAGAGTTACATGAGCATCAAGGAGCAAAAAACGGCGTATGGACGCCTGCAGCCAACCTGGGCATTTGAAAGGTCGATGTGAAATCCGAGAAGACGGTGACCGCTCTTTGTTGCGAGGGGCAACAGGTGTTGGGCCTGTGTGGTCGTTAATCTTTTATGAGGTCTAGACTCCAATCTTTTGTGTGACACAAGGGAAGAGGCCCAGAAAGCAGCATCTTGCAGCCACCAAAGATAGTATTAACATGAACGCAAAAAAATTAAATAAATTTAATTGTACGCAAAGCGACACGCAAGCCTATGATTCACAATAAAGTTTAAGACCCGTTCAGCCCTTAGGTTTCAAACCGGATTGTGAAACATTTTGCATATGCAAGCATTCATTCAAACACACGAGGTTTGTGGCAATTTGTTTTTAGATAAAATATTTCCGTTTATTTATTTATTTAAGTTTTTTAACATTTGGATGAAAAGTTAGATGTGCTTACTGCCTAAAATGAGTTACTCGGTTCTTGACCATCGTATGTCCATGGGATGTGTGTCTTTATAACCAAAGACAAAATAAATGGAAAAAAAAAATCTAAAAGTTATTCATTCCTGGTTTAATCTCCTTTCTCACTCCCCTACACGCTTTGATGGACGAGGGAGATTACGAAACGATCGTCATGAACAAGTATCGTAGATCAATTAACAAATAATTCCAATGCCTCAATTGGAATTTAGAAGTCGTCTACAAGTAGAAGTCAACCTGAATGATGACTTATAGTTCAGAATGAACGTGCACATGTGAATATTGCAATGAACCGAATTGGCATATTTTATACAAAGATGATTATGACATTTTATAATACACATATGAGCAAGGTGATGCCAGTTTTATAGTCTATCTCGTCAGCCCAGAAGTGAAACTTGACTGTGATATCAATGAAAACCTATTTATTTATTTTTTTTAAAAGATAAAATTCTTACCGGAGCGCTTGGGCTGTCTTCCATTGCACAATCCGGTTGATCCAAACACCTTTCAGAAACGGACAATAAAAAAAATTGACTTTCTCTGCTTTCTTTCCGTGTTTCCGCACCCCTGGATTAGGCTACGGAGCGCAGGTTTCTATTCCAAGCGACTGTCTGTTGCCGACAGCAGGTGAGACGCAGGTTCACAAAAAAAAAAAAAGAGAAAAGAAAAAAAACCCTTCTCCAAACAAAAAAAGTTAAATGTTCACTAAGGACTAAACACAAATATTATGTATGGTTTTCACAGGACTAAAAATGACATTGTTATTCCTACAAAAGGATGCAATATTTTTTGCCACAACAAGGCAGGCTAAATCTTCCGGGCGTTTTCAGGTTACTGCAGGCGTGTCTCCATCCAGGCAGTGATACAAACCTGTAACTCCCCCCGTGCAGGTGAAACTGTGGGCGGAGCGAAATATCGACTCAATTGGAATATAGGCTTAGCCTACGATGTAATTTTATTATTTATACACACACACACACACACACACACACACATATATATATATATATATATATATATATATATATATATATATATATATATATATATAATATTAGGTAGGCTATTAGACACGTCATTTAGGCTACATATGAAGTGTCTCTTTAGGAACACGAATCGTGAGAAATTGAGGGCGAATCTATTCCTGAAGACCCGATACTCAAAGCTCCAGTAGTAGGCCTTGGCCGTTTACAACGGATTAATCGCAACATTACCCACGGACTAAAAACACGCTCGCGGCGATACTTGTTGAATGTAAGCAAATGACTGCTAACTGTTTGCACCACATAATAATCTGTTATGCAGTGCAGAGTTCTGGAATTAAGCCGCCTCCATGCTGAGTTTGGTTCTCATTCAGTTAAACAAAGCCAAATAATTCACCGGCCTTGGATTGCTCATTAGGTGAAAATGCTAATTTTACTGCGCCCCACATGTTTGGATTACACTGCCGGGAAGCTGAGTATTGTGGGAACAATACTGATCTCTGACATGAGGAACGTACGTGGCATATTGGTAGCTGTTGTACATCTTCAGTAAGTTATCTGTGTTTTGTTAGGCTTCTTCACCTCTGTAGGCCTATCTAAACGGACAACAGAATGTCTAAAATATATAAAATCAACAAATGTAAATGACAGAAGATTAACCTGAATTAGAAAATGTGAATCCCCAAACATTATGCAAAATCCAAATTATAGTGACTAATCGGCAATACAAGCAATCAATCCCTATGACCCTTTGATTTTTTTAGCAGTTGTCTACTGTCTACTATTTTCTTGGCCTACTGTCAGTCACCCAACGCATCTTACACAAGGTAAGACCACGAATCAGGAACCACGATCGGCATACATATGTGTAAATTACAGATAGTAATAATTATTCAAACTCCTTATCTTGAGTGACTCAGGCCCCATCAACACATGACACACAAAATACACGTCACAACAGCACACGTCGTGTAAATGCAGGTGTAAATGCACCCAGTGAAATACGAGGCAGGACAGTCTATGGAAGTAGTAGTGAGTTTATTGATGTGTTCCCCCACATAACTATCATCATTGTCATCATCATCATCATGTAGCTTAGGTTTAGATTTATATATATATATATATATATTTATATTTATATTTTAATTCATTCTTACTTGTCCTGCAATCAAGCAGGCTGTTACAAGATTTGAAGCCGTATTGGTGCATAGAGAGACAGCCACATACATAGGAGTTACCATCACATTAAGAGAAAAGAAATGTAGAAAAAAATAATAAAATAAAAGAAAACAAAAAAAAACTTAAAAATATATAATATTATATCGTAAGAACAATTCACACCACAGGTTGTCCTCCATAAAAGCCATGGTCGCAACATCAACTATACAGGCATACGAAGATATTACTATGAGAAAACAAAACAGATTCAGCTCTCTCTTTTCGTCTTTTACAAGGAGCGTTTTATCAAATTCTCCTTTCGGCTTAACCAGTTCAATGGGCTTGGGGCCGCGTTTTTTGCACTGTGACCACAGCACGGGTACAAGGTTTTAAGAGTAACATGCGGATGAGATCGTATGGGGAACAATAAACACACTATCGAATCAGCTGGAGCGCACTTTTTGGTCATGTTGTGGTCACGGTACCGAAAACGTGAGCCCTCTCCTGTTTGTCTAACCGGGCCCCCAGCTCCCTGTGGTTTCTCTTTGGGTGGCTTTTCCAGCGGCCATTTTGACTTGACCTCACCGTCAGCACGGCAACACCCAGACTAGGTGAACAAAAAAGGCCTGCATCGTGTGTATCGCACACATAGACTTTCGCACGATTTCAGCTTTAATAAAATTGATTTTTTTTCACCCCACAGCTTACAATGGCTTTGTGCAAAACGACGGCACCATTATTTTCCCCCCCTCCCTCACAGATATACACCACTGCAGAACTGCAAGTTTGAGGGCATTTAAACTATGTAAGATCAACGGTAACTACTGGGCCAATAGAACCCTTCATCCGAGACTGATCAGCCGGTGTGTTTAACTAACAAATTCCATTCAAATCTCAAACACACACGAGGAAAAGCGAAACGCTCGAGGAGGTGCTGTACGCGGGACCCGTCGCCGTGACGCCGCAGGGAACGGGGAAGGGAGTGTTAGCCGCGCGGCGCGCGTCGGTGCTTGGGATAGGGGAATGCGAGGATCTCGTTTGCCTGTGCTTGGGATAGGGGGTCGTGGAGCTGGAGGCCAGAACAGCGCACACGCCATGCGTACGCGCGCGCGCGCGCACGCACACGGCATCGATCTTCCGTTCCCTCCCCTCAACCACTGCCGCATCCTCAGAGAGAGAGACAAAAGTGATAGTCGGCAACACAGTCATCGGATTCGTTGAAAGGGGGGAACCAAAAAAATAATTATGACTAAAACACCTACATTTTAGATACATGTTTAGTTTGTAGCTAATGGTAGCAAAGAACAGAAAAAAAATCATTTTGTTTTTCTCTTTTTTTTTTGTTTTTTTTACTATACATTAAAATCAGTACAAAGAACCTTCATATACAAGCAATCTATTAAAAAGGAAAAAAAGAAAGAAAATTAACATCTTTTCAAAATATAGGTCGTCATTTCATGGACACGTCTAAGATGGAACAGAGAAGCTGCATGTCATGTGACTGTTATTTAATTACACGTAATCATCCCAAATGATTCTTTCACTTGGTTTGCCTCGCGTTTTCAAACCGAATTCTCCTGACTGAAGAACTAAAGTAATTTGCCTCGATCTGAAAACAATCACTGTTGTATAATCCATTGATCACACGTTCCACGTGAAATTTTAATTATTTTTTTAAAAACACTATTATCGTTAGATTGCCCTTTCGAGAGAAAAAGGAGAAGAGACAGTCCTACAGTACAACAGTAGAAGTAGTAGCATTTATTCAAGGATTGATTATTTTTTTATTTTTTTTGAAGACTTTTTTTTTTTTTTTTAAACGAGCCAAAACGTTTGCGTTTCTCAGGCGGGGAAGATGATTGGTCGGCGTGAGCGGTCGTGTTATCGGTCAGTAGTGTGTCCTCCCTCCTCTCCCCCCTCTCCTCCCGGGCGCGAAGCTCCAGCCGTCCCTCCCCTAGATCTGCATCTGCTCCAGGTACTTGTAGGTGGGGTTCTCGTAGCCGTGGTTCTGCATCTTGCTGAGGTGCCGCTCCTCCGGGCTCAGCATGGGGTCGACCTGTGACAGACGCGAGACACGCAGCCGGTTACGCCAAGGCGAGAAAAAAAAAAAATGCGCTCGGGGATGCGCAAGGCATCATGGGTAATCCCCTCTTTGTCTGGGTCCGTACATCAAATTCATTGCGCGGTCTAGCTCTGAAAAAAAAAAAAAACGCTTTGCTTTTCAGAGCACGTTGTCGTGCTTTTAACTGCTTATTGATTTCGCACACGTTACGCGCACCACAGTACACGTGTTCTTACTCTGGTTGTTACAGCCGTTTAAAGCCGGGATCTTAAACTCCAGACCTGGGAGGCCACAATGTCTGCTGGTTTTTAGCATCCTTCAGCAACTTTAGTTTTTTTTTTACATTTTTGAAATCATTTACTCGCTACAGAGTTTGCATACCTCATTTCAATAGGCCAAACTGGCTGGTGGTTGAAAAGGAAGCCACAAAAAACTACAGGTACCATAAGCCCCCAGCAGTAGAGTTTGAGATCCCGGGTTTAGAGGCCCCTGATTGGCCGCACCCACCTCCACGATGCCGTGGCTGATAGTTCCGTACTGCCTCTTCCTCAGCAGCACCAGGCTGATAACGATCACCGTCGCTATGGCCACCGCGATCACCAGCAGGCCAATCAGAGCGCTGCTTCCGAAGCTGAACTCATCCCCTAAGGGCCGGAAGGACTCCTGGGGAGGGGAGGGGTAGAAATGAGAGGGAACCAATCAGAGAGAGACACCAGGTGTCTGACAGCAAACACACACAGGGACATAAGAGCACAGGATAGGTAGTGAGAAAGGTAGGAAGTAAGTAGAGAAGAGGAGAGAGGTATATCCTGTCATAGAGGGCATAAAGCCACAGGCTTATTCCAGAATAGTACTGATCTCACTTGAATATCTATGGTATCACTGTTATGAGAAAGGTTGCTAGGCCAATACTAAACCGATACAGTCTTGGCACAGGTCTCTTAGCAACATGCAGCATTCACATTCACAAGAGAGCTGTTAGGAATCAGGCTATTGACACAGGCAAGCATTCTTGAAGTTGCACATCTTGCAGAGATTCAAAGGGAAGGAGAAAGGAAGGAAGACAGAGAGAGGGACAGTGTCGATCAAGAGAGAGAGAGAGAGAGAGATGTGGTAATGGGGGTTAAGAGGAATGTTAAGTTAGGAGTTCACAGATTCAGGCATTCAGCTTTCAGGAGTGTGAACAGTCAGACACAAAACGGAAATATACAGACAGGAACAAACGAAGAGGCAGAAAAACGAGCAAACGCGCGTGAGGGCCGCAACCTCGCACACGTGCACTCCAGCTTCGCACATAACCACAGGACTCTCTATCGCTGTGCACGCCACCGTTCAGCCATAATTTTGTGTTTTAGGACATCGCGTCACCATTTCTCCATGAAAAGCTTAGTAAACCAAGCTTTTCTCGGAGTGAAAATGGTACCAAATCAGACTATAAGCACAGGTTGTTACAACATTTTAGATATTTTTCACCAGTGGGCTAAAATAGCCGGTAGGCTGTCATTGCATGCCATATAAATTGCTTTACCATCATTCAGTGTAAGTGGTGCTTTTACAGTTGGCACCAACAAACATTTTGAGCGTTTTAAAATGTAGAAGCTTGAAGGCAGAGGTGTGAAGATATTCAAGCACATTGCTAAGCGTATACTTGCACGCAGCATACACTGACATTAGCACGTTAGCGTAGCTACATGACACCCATGCTGTGAAAACACAACTCGGATCTTAAGCACATGACTTTGGAAAACAAAGATTTGCATGGTAGGTTCCACCCTGGGTTGACGGATGTTTGAGTTTTGCTCAGGGGAAGGGTTGGGTTTTAATAGTGGGGCCAGCCTCAGTAAATACTACACCCCACCCCACCCCACCCACCACTACACTCTTGGCCCCTCCCCCCCTCCAATTACATCCCCCAGCCAATCTGTTAGCCTACAGTTCCCCAGACTTCTGACAGGGGGCGCTGTACTCACCAGCTCACCATCATCATCATCATCATCATGCATACGGCTGACTCTGTCTGCACCGTAAATCACCTCTTTAACATCCAGAGACTCATCAATCACCTGTCAACAAAGACAGGGAGGCCCGGGTTACACTCTCTGCATGGTGCGTGTGTGTGTGTGAGCACGTGTGTGTGTGTGAGTGTGTATGTGTGTGTGTGTGAGTTTGCATCTGTGTGTGTGTGTATGTTTGTGTGTGGTGTGTGTGTTTGTGTGTCTGTGCATGGTGTGTGTCTGTGCTTGTGTGTGTGCACGTGTGTGTGTGTGTGTGTGTATGTTTGTGTGTGGCGTGTGTGTTTGTGTGTCTGTGCATGGTGTGTGTCTGTGCGTATGTGTGTCTGTGTGTGTGTGCGTGCTTGTGTATGTTTGTGTGTGGTGTGTGTGTTTGTGTGTCTGTGCGTGCGTGTGTGTGTCTGTGCGTGTGTGTGTGTGTCTGTGCGTGTGTGTGTGCACGTGTGTGCGCATGTGTGTGTGTGCATGTGTGCGTGTCTGTGCGTCTGTGCGTGTGTGTGTGCACGTGTGTGTGTGTGTGTGTATGTTTGTGTGTGGTGTGTGTGTGTGTGTGTCTGTGCGTGTGTGCGTGTGTGTGTCTGCACGTGTGTGTGTGCACGTGTGTGTGTGTACTTAGGGGGACAGGAAGGATATATAAATGGACATTTGCAGATGGCTACTCCACTCTTCTGGCGGTTCTTTGTTCCTCTCCATGATTACTTAAGCTCTAGTATCGACAAACAGATTTAGGTTCTGCACTGCGCTGGAAGCACTTTGGGCCCACAAGGAAACCGAGTTACCACAACATCCCGACACACAGTTTAACAAAGGCCCACGAGGACAAACAGGGGAACTAATCCCACGGAAACAGTCAGCGATCTCATTGTGTGATGTTTAAAATTAAACTCTAAATGTCGTCCAGGGACAGAACTGCCAACGAGCTCGAGCTTTTCGAGAGAGAGCGAAAACAAACTGGTGGACAAGTTGGGTGACTTCTGCTTCCTGCGGAGCTATGAAATTTAATATTGCGCAATTTACACTTTTAACAAATGGCACTTCTACCCTTGGGCTCTGTGCGTGTGTAAAAGAAAAGATGACTTTTCATGCAAATGAAAACAAACGAACAACCACCGGAAAAACCACATAGCGTGCGCAATCGCATTCCTGTGCAAAATGCTTGGACATGCAGGACTGGCAGCACACTCCACACATTCAGCCTGAGCTCGGATCGTTACTGTGAGCCGCAGAGGCACTGCTGGGGGAGGCAGCCTCTCTGCGCTCAGTGGGGACGACACAAACAGCGACGTCGGGGGGGTTCGAGTTGAACAGACGATGTGGGGGGGGGGGGGGGGGGGGGGGGGGGACTTACTGCAGAACTCCAGAGATTACTGACGGAGGAAGGAGGGGGTAGTTTGAAGCCTGTAATTTGAGAAGACAGCCTCGTGCTGTCGATAAGTGCTCCCCTACTGCAAGACGCTTTGTGATTGCTTTGGACAAATTGAGTTATTTTGAGGGACCTGGAAGCCTTGGGAAGCTTCCTCTGTTGGCATGGTGACCCCCTGTACCCCCACCCCCCCCCCCCCCCCCCCCCCCCCCCCCCCCCCCCCCCCCCCCACCCCCACTCCCCCGGAGTAGAGATCTGGTTGCTCAGAGACGCCCCCTGGGGGCGGGGCTCTGATCTTACCGCGTTGTTGATCTTGGCCTTGCTGTTGATCACTCTCTCCTCGGCGCCAATCAGACCGTCCAGCCCGGACCCTGCGGAACGAGAGGCGTCAGTTGGGCCCTGGAGAGAGGGCGGGGCCTGGCGGGATGAGTGGCAGGGCGGAGCCCCAATCCGGCTCCGCCCACCACCAGCTTCTGAATGAAGCTCCGCCCACCACCAGCTTCTGAATGAAGTTCCACATCATCTGCTGTGTTTGTCTCTGCTCACATGATACACAGCAAGCAGAGATAGCTCAGTACAGTCACCCTCTGTTCCAGACCTACCGTCCTGTAGGTTTGTTTTCACTCCAACTCTAACAAAGCCACACCTCATTCAACAGCCAGAGATCTCGCCAAGCTGATAATTAGTAGAATCAGGTGTGCCAAATTAGAGTTGAAATGAAAGTCTACAGGATGGCAGATCTCCAGGAACAGGGTTGGGCATCCCTGCATGACTCTATTTGACTGCAGTAATATTCAAAGTATTTCCATAGCCTTTTTTTTTGTTATTACAAGTATTGTCAGACCAGGCAAACTTTGCACATTTTAAATACGAGTATCAGATATGTTGGAAAATGACACCAGACATCACCGTTAACAGCATCAATGAACAAACTCGTTTGTGCAAAAATGTACTTCATGTGAACATAAACAATGGAAGCTGAAATGTAGAGTATGGGTGTGTCTTTGTGTCAAAGTTGAGGCGTTTAACAGAAACAGACAGAAGGGGCAGTATGGAGCAGTCCTTTTTTGGGGTGGGGGGGGGGCAGGGGGGGGTGAAAGAGCAGGATGGGAACAGACAGGTGACGGTTGGTGATGGGGGACGCCGCTGCCCTCGAACCTCCTGCCTCACAGTGATGTTACGCTCACTCCTTTCAGCGAGCGCTACCAGTGAGCCGTTGCCCGCGGTTACGCAACCGGCTGCTGGGGCTGCTGCAGACTCGGCTCTGATCAGAGGGACACGAGACTCCACACATACTCGCGTAGACACGCGCCCGCACACACACACATCCACACACTCACATAAACACGTGCACGCACACACACACATCCACACACTCACATAAACACGTGCACGCACACACACACATCCACACACTCACATAAACACGTGCACGCACACACACACATCCACACACTCACATAAACACGTGCACGCACACACACACATCCACACACTCACATAAACACGTGCACGCACACACACACACATCCACACACTCACATAAACATGCGCCCGCACGCACGCGAACACACATCCACACACTCGCGTAAGCACACATACGCACGCATGCGTGCACACGCGCATAAACACATACACACCCACTCACACCCATAAATGCACACAGACATGCCTTGCCTGCTTAAACAAATACACACACACACACTAAATACACACACTCCGACACACAAACATACAAATGCACACACATACACACACACACACACACACACACGCACACACACACACACACAGCCCTAGTTACAGTAAGTCATGTTCAGGGCGCAGCAGGAAGGATGGAGACAATTGTCCAGCATTAAGCAGGAACTTGTATCAAACAGACGGTTCAGATCTCAGGTTGAAATCTGGATTAAACTGAACCGACCTGCCAGTCCGGGTTGGACACGCAAAAACACTAACACAGCCGCAGTGGCCTTCTCTCAGCCTGCAAGCCTGGCGTATGAAGTGCGAGGGGTTAGCGGTGGCAGCCAGGGGGCGTGACTGATGGGGGAATGACGCCAAGCCCACTGTTCTATACAGACCTGCTACAGAGGCTCGGACAGGGCTAACAAACAGGCCTGGTGACTGAAGCCACACTGTGAAGCATGGGGGGGGGGGGGGGGGGGGGGGGGGACTGGGAGAACAAAGGACGGGCGAACAAAAAAATGAAGGGTCGGGCGAAATAAAACGTGATGGAAAAATACACGAGAGAGAGAGGAGAGGGCGAGGGGGAGATGTGTGGAGGAAGAGGAGGGGGGCGAGAAAAAAAGCAGGAACACCAACCTTTTTTGACGGAGCGCAGGGAGTCGGGCAGAACGCCTAGCCGCGGGGGGGGGGGGGGGGGGGGGACAGAGCGAAAGAACGTAAATGGAGGGAAGGAGGGAAAGAAGAGAGAGAAAAAGAGAGAAGGAGAAAACAAGCGAGCAGACAGAATAAAAAAAGTATGAAAGGTAAAAATAAAGCCATCCGATTGGACGAGAAACTGGCACGAAGGCCCCCTGGGAGATGGTCGGTTACTTAGCAATATCGTTTGAATAATCAAATGACAGGTTTGGGAGTTAAATGGAGCTCTGATGAAGGTCCGTTGGACCAAAAAAACCAAAAAAACTGGCAAACCTGCCGCATTCAAATCGGAGGAGTTCTCTTGAGAGACAGCGTGCGCGAAGCTAGCTATTTCCTAACCTTGCCACTTCCCCCATTAAATCTGAAGGCAAGCAATGCTCACTGTGGCCATGTGCAGGCTTTGTCACGGCGTGGTACATTTTTCAAAGACGACTCTCTCTACGCGCAAATAAACACCGTGGTACCCGGCAGAAAGATTATTTATTTATTTATTTAATCATTTATTTATCATGTTTTTTTTTTCTTTCAAATTTATTGTTTTGGGTTCCCTGCAGTGCCCAAAAAGTCTGAGGAAATTTAAAACGCTCCCCGCCCCCGTGTTCGGAAAGGACTGCAGCGGCAATTCCCCGGAGGGGAGGCTGCCGTAGAAATCTTTCCGCGCTAGAAAGCCGCTTCGGAGAGAAACGACTGCACGCGCTCGGAGGCAGGGGCGGGTGATGTACTGTTTATGTGCGTTAGGCGCAGCGCTGTGCGGCGTGAGGTACACTGTGCGAAACGTGATGCGCTCAGCGC
Organism: Anguilla japonica; assembly: GCA_025169545.1. NCBI lineage: Eukaryota > Metazoa > Chordata > Actinopteri > Anguilliformes > Anguillidae > Anguilla > Anguilla japonica. The sequence continues at coordinate 48,457,785 of CM045891.1, forward strand.
AGGTATCTCAGGAAGCTGGAAGGGTCTGCGTGCTCGCACGCACAAACACATTTCTGTTCACCTGGCACATCCGCTCCTGCCAGCCTATAAAACAGGTTCTGCTTCGCTGGGTTTGTTGTTGAACATTTTCGGTGTGATGCAACGCGGCCCGTAAATAAACACACTTGTGTTACTCGCTCATTTTTAATGTCACATTTGAGGTTGGAGTTATTCTATTTGCAGAGAACAATTTGCATACACGAAAGAAAAAAATATACCAGGTACTCAGGCCTGTTGGTTCCTGTTTTTAGCGCTAACAAATACCTCTCCACCACAGAGTGTGTTGTATGCACCAGATACTAAAACACCTCTCCACCACAGAGTGTTGTATGCACCAGATACTAAAACACCTCTCCACCACAGAGTGTGTTGTATGCACCAGATACTAAAACACCTCTCCACCACAGAGTGTGTTGTATGCACCAGATACTAAAACACCTCTCCACCACAGAGTGTGTTATATGCACCAGATACTAAAACACCTCTCCAAAAGTCTATTATATCCACCACATACACAAACACCTCTCTACCACAGATTGTATAATATACACCAGATATTGAAACACCCCTTTGCCACAGAAACTACATATACACCAGATAATCAGCTTCACATTTTTAACACTGACAATAAAATGATAAAAAACTGACATCTCCCTACTGTCGAAGCTGAAAAATTGCAACATTACATAATTCAGTTCAATAAGGGGTGTGATCGAAAACCATACTGTTGCAACAGACATGCCACAGTATCTATTGCACAACAGCACAAGGCACTTCTGAACCGCCTTCAGTTAAAAAGCCAAAAGGACTGACGAAACGAAAGAGTGTCCGCTGGGTATCGACAAAAGCACGACTCCCTTGCCGGTTATGACTGGTTATGATTCAGCTGGTGACGTCCAATGGGGTGTGAGCTTTAGTCATCAAGCCGAGCATCATGGGATTAGCGCTCCAGTGGGTGTCTAGGACTCCCAGGCTAACTCATACACAGCGCGGAGTCATGTGCTTTTCCTGCTGTCTCTGCTTTAAATACTGCAGGAAGGCAGGCACTACACCCACGGGATGCTAGTGCAGCGTGTGTAGCCTTGCTGTCGATGCTTCTGAGGCGTGTGGCACAGTTTAGATATTAGTGTCCGGATTAGGAAAAAGGAAGGCGAGCTGTTATGTATTGAGCATGTGATCTGGTCAAAGCCAGCTGTTCTGCCTTTTGCAGGGCACTCCCCCCTTCCCCCTCCCCTTCCTAACCCATCCCCTAGGGGTCAGTGTCCAGCCAAGGGGGGTGTGGGGGGTTTTGACTCACCTTCTGTCTCCTGGCGGGACCCCAGCGAGGTGACCTGGAAGGGGCGGTGCAGCTTCCTGTCGGGGAAGGGCACCTCCACGCTCTCCTCCGACGACACGGTGACGTCCGGGTACGACTCGGAGATGGAGGACAGGAACTGGTCCATGTCGGCCTTCTGCTCCTGCAGGAGCTCGTCTGCGGTGGGGGGGGTGGGGGGGGGGAGTGAGCGCTCAGGTTTGGGCAGAGACGCGCGCGCACACGCGGCGAGCAGGAGACTGTGGCGGGACAGGCCGCGGCAAGCCGAACCGTCACCCGCCCCAAAAACCTGCCTTTCCGCCCCGCCCTCTCCCCGATTCGTCTTTAAGGAGCCCCTCTCTTTCTCCAAATCCGCCCGTTTCCCGAACGACGGACGCCGAGCGGCGACCCAGTTCTGTCACCGCGCCCTTTCGTTACCGCCAAAACCGCCACGGTACTGTTTCCTTCTGTTACCCGCCGTGGGGGCGAAAGATAAAACGCTCACTCCCCCCCCCCCCCCACCCCCTGGTGGGTTTCGGGGAAAAATCAACAAGAAGAAGAAGAGGGAACAAAAAAGGCCATGTTGCAAACGGGGGTAGTTTATTCAGTTAATTGCAGGGCAGGGTGCTCGGGAAGAAGGGATGAAGGGAGGCAGGCAGGGAGGGAGGGAGGGAGGGAGAGAGCTAGAGCAGGGAGAGGAGTGAGTCACTCGGCTTTGATTGTTCCAGCGCCGCGCTGGAGAAGCGCGGTAATTTTCCACGTCTCAGCGCGATAATTGCTCAGCGTGCGGACGCGGCGCTGCCGGAGGTGGGGGGGTGGGGGGCGGTGGGGGGGGTTAGCGGGGGGGGCGGGTTCTCTCCGGGGCCGCGCCGGAACCTTCCGCTGGAATTACGGGAGCCGCTCGCTCGGTGGCGCACCTCGCTAAACTTATCGGCGGCGCTAACGGGTTTGCGCTAACGGGCTCGCGCTAACGGGTTCGCGCAGAGCGGGCGCTCACGACTCCTGAAGCCCGGGGGGAGTTTTTAAAAAACCCGCCCACCCTATCCCCTATCCGCTTTCCCTCGATACGAAGAGAGAGATCCGCTACGCTCGTTCTGTCCGTTGGGTAAGGCCTACGGGAGAGACAGAGCTGAAAACGACCCAGCACCCTTCCACTGAGTCACCGAAACATCAGTCAGTCAAAGCAGGGAAAGCATCTGGGGTGGATTTGCTAAGTGTTTATGAAAGAGATGTGACATTCACACACATATATATATATATATAATGGGCAACACCGCGAGAGCTAAACTTGTAGCAGCAGAAAAATGCTTTACCCCGGGGTTCGGTGTTAAAATAGGAAGCATGCACTTCAAGGACCAATCAGATTTGCGTGAGAAAATGCACAGCTGCAATTATGGAGAAAGTACTCGTGGCTGTTTTCAGACCAACGCGGGGAGGGCTTTTATGATCGTATGTGGTTTGGCTTTCCTGCGGTCTGATGCAGTTTGTTTCTTTTTTTTTGTTTTTTTTTTGTGCTTTTTTCGAAGCGGCGCTCACCGATCTCGTCCTGGATCTCCTCGGCGACGTAGGGCACTTTGTAGAGCAGGGACAGGCTCTGGTTCATCCGCTCCTCGATCACGTGCAGGTGCGTCATCACCTGGAGGGCGGGGCCAAACAGGGCGGGGTCAGGAGGGGCCAGCGCGGGGGGGGGCAGAACGAGACCTGGCGCCCGTCCCCACCGACTGACACGGGGGCCAGTACCGGTCACCAACAGCAGGGGGCGCCAGCGCGTCTTCTCCGTCTGGAAACTAACTGCACTGAAATCCATCTGTGTAGATGCTGCACTGCACCACAGATACTCTAACGGAAAACAGATAGGCCGCTTCTCACTCAATCTCCAGCGTAACTGGGAGTACGGGGGCGGGGTTAGCGCGTAATATATAGCTCTAAGGGACCCCCAGCCCCTATGGATGTCAGAAAAGTGCTACACGCACATACATTTTTTAAATTTCTAATTGAGCTGACCTTTCTTTGTCACACTAATGCATTTTATTCTGTGCCCACATTGCTGCTTTGTAGTGAAAAAAAAAAAAAGGCACTCTTTTTCTGAGGAATCACAGGAATTTGGCTCTCTGAACACTCCCCTGTGCGTAAGACGGCCTGGAGAGCTCACGCTGGTGGGGAAGCTGTACACACTTGTGAGCTGGGAGATACAGCGTGTGGTCATACCCAATTAAAATGGCCTTGGCTGCACCCCTCAACTCTGTACTGTACTGCAGCAATTAGCCCTGAACCGTATAGCATTAATCTGTCGTAAGCCACCACAGCAGAGTGGCACTGGTGGCACTGCATGCCTATAATTGACAATATGAGCTGGTTGAGAACACATTTTGTATTAGAAGAATGAGCAGGTCAAGAGCTTCCGTTGATACGGAACATAATTATATTTCAACAACAATGTGGAAATGCCAAACGTTTCAGCCATTCCCTGTAGACTTGTATTAAATGCATTCTGTGTTTTGGGTCAACAGGATAAGTACACACTTAAAACAGTCAATGGGTTTACAAGGCAAAAGGCCAAGTGACGCTTCTATACATCTGCGCCCACAGTCCGTCCAGACAGGATGTGACATCATGTCTGTACTGAGGTGGGCACTTCCTGCTCTGCCCAGTTCCACAGTCCCCCATTCCAACCAACCAAGACAGCTGTGTTTTCTGTGAGAACCGCACAACAAAGGGATACACAGTAAAAAAATAAAAAATAAATAAAAACTTTTAAATTGCACCCTTCTGTAAAAATGCTGTTTTCAGACACCCAGACTGAGTCTGTGTCTGCTCATTTTATAAACAAGAGCATAAAACCAAGGGACACTGTCAGGTGGGACCATTCCAAAAGGGCCCCAGCCTTGGAGTTTTCTTAGGCCGTCCGAGGAAATGACTTCCCTAGTGTTCATTTTGGGCGTAATATTGACTATTCCCATAAAGCTTAAAAAAGAGTTTCACAGCTCCATTTATATGTCGAATAAACACAGAAAAACAAAACCAAGGTGCCCTTTAAGAACAATTCAAGACGGTCAGCCGTTAAGCCGCCACTTTAGAAACCCGCCACCGGAGCTCCCCTTCCCTGCACCCGAGCCCGCTTCCTTGAACCCTCGCTGTGGCGGCGGCGGCGGCGGGCGCGGTCCGAACCTTCCTGCGCTTTCATCTCAAATGGCAGGCTGGCGGCCTGCCCGTTTAGCATCAGGTTATCGCCATAATCCCCCCCCCCCCCGCATCCCGCCGGCTGTGTTGGCGGCGCGTTTAGATGCTAATGTTGCGCGACCACGCTCCGCTGGAGAAGGCTGCTATCCCAGGCTAGCGTTCCGCGCGACCCAAAAAGAGCTAATCAAAATGGCGATTCGACAGAGAAGACGCACTACAGCTACAATTTCAACAATCTAAGCCGCCCGTTCTCAACAAACCAGGCAGTCTCTCTCGCACCTCACGCAGGTACTTTCCCCTTTTTATTGAAGTTTTTTTTTTGATGCCGTGTTGGGCCACCCAGGTCTGGATCAAAGCGCTCGACGCGCAGGGATGTTTGTTTTGGCTCGGCCTTTAGGTGTGAAGGCCCGCAGCCGGAGGACAGGACCTCCCTCCCGAACTCCGGTTTTATCGGCGGAAAGAGTTTGAGAGCCGGCGGTGATCCGTGTCACCACAAACCGCAGAGTGACTCCCCCGCCGCAGTTTGGGATTATAGCCAGATTTCAGCATTTTTTATTTACTTTTTTCCTTTTTTTTTTTAAAGAGAGAACATTCTTTCAGTTGTTTTGTTTTCATCAGGGACACACAGAAAAAGAATTTGGAAAGTCAACATTTTCTGAGTGAAAATAAAAAAGCAGCCATTAAAGGAGGGACTAGGATGGTTAACCCCTTAGATGCCAGTAAAACTTCCGCAGATTACCGACTGTTTTAAAATCTATTTAAATCTCTTTTCACGAATATTCAGAACAGAAAGGCTCATTTATTTAGACTCCACAAGTAACATTTCTTGGTTGAAAACTCTCCCGGATCTGGCATAATGTTTTATAAATTCATCATTTTGCATTTGAAAAGGGAGTTAAAGCACTTTGTGTGCACACTTGACCCAGGGGGTGGGCTGAACCAAACAGAGACTTCGGGGGGGGGGGGGGGGGTTTAGGGGCACTGACCTGGGACTTCATCTGGGCGGCCTTCTCCGGGTCGACGGCCAGGACGTGCTGGTAATGGCGGATGGTGTGCTGGCGGTCCTTGTTCTCTGCGCGGACGTAGCGCCTGAGAGCCTGCAGGATGCGGTGGGGCTGTGGGGGGCGGTGCGGGGGGGCAGACGGACGTTAAAAGGAAACTCGCTCAACACAGCTGCACAGGCTGTACCTTGTGCCAGCGGGGAGATCAAGAGATTTTTAGACAAAAATAACATCACAAAAAGATTCAATAATGTGTACAGAGAAAGCGAGGGAGACCAAGAGCAAGGGAGTAAGAGGAGAGGGAGAGCAAGCGAGAGAGAGAGAGAGACAGAAAGACAGCAAGAGAGAGAAGAGGTAGAGAGGGAGGGAGAGAGTGAGAGAGAGAGAGAAAGAGAGACAGAAAGAGAGAGAAGAGGTAGAGAGGGAGGGAGAGAGCGAGAGAGAGGGAGAGAGAGAGAGAGAAAGAGAGCAAGAGAGAGAGAGGAGGTAGAGAGAGAGAGACATACGTAGTACGTATCTTGCAACTGTTGCAAATATTTATCCAATGAAATGACAGTCTTCACATTAGGGGCCTGTTTAATTATATAACAGGGGTGAGACTCAGGCTTTTTGGACTGTCCAAACACTGGCCTGGGGTCAGTGTGTTCCAGACTCCATCACGTGAGTTTGAATGCGACGCTGATCCGGGGTGAGGGGTTTGGGATAGGGATTGGGACTGGGGGGGGGGGGGGGGGGGGCGATTAGCAGTGAACCCTCACCCTGGGGGGGTCGGCCTGCAGGGCGGCCAGGTAGTACTCCAGGGCGAAGCGGCGGCGGTCATTCAGCATGGCCTCCACCCGCTCCAGGTGCGTCTCCACCAGCTGCTGCTTCTCGCTGGCCGCCTCCTCCTCCAGGGACTCCACCATGGCCTGGAAGTGCTGCGGGGGGAGAGAGGCGGGGCTTAGAGTCACAGCATGTAACTAGTGCAGGGGAGAGAGGCGGAGCTTAGAGAGACTGCTGCAGGGGAGAGAGCTTAGAGTCACAGCACATAAACTGCTGCAGGGAGAGAGGCGGAGCTTAGAGTCACAGCACAGAACTGCTGCAGGGGAGAGAGGCGGGGCTTAGAGTCACAGCATGTAACTGCTGCAAGGGAGAGAGGCGGAGCTTAGAGTCACAGCACAGAACTGCTGCAGGGGAGAGAGGCGGAGCTTACAGGAAGTGCAGCAGGAGCGAGAGGCTTACAGTCGATATGGCCAGAGACGAGACACTCGTACACACACACACACACACACGCACACACACACACACACACGTACACACAAACATAAAGCACACACACACGCACACACACACATACACACACACACACACACACACACGCCGGGAGAGGCCTACCTGGATGAGCGTCTGTCTCTCAGTCTTGGGCAGGTTTTTAGCTTGTCTCTCAGCCTCCTCCCACTCCTTCCTCACCTACAGAGAGAGAGAGAGAGAGAGAGAGACAGGTGAGCAAACTTCCAAAAGGGAGACAAGGAGAACTACAAGGGAGGTCAGCATACATCCTGTTACATATGGGGAGGGAGGAAGTGAGCGATGGAGGGAGAGAGACAGAGAGAGAAAGAAGGAGAGAGTGAGGGAGGCAGGGGGAGAGGGGCGGGCAGCGCTCACCCTTTCCATGCGGTTGCGGTGCCTGATCTCCAGCTGCTCCTTGGCCCTCTGGAAGCGGCTGTGCTCCTTGTCGTCCACCGGCGTCTCGAAGTACACGTCCACGTCGTCGGTGGGCTGGGGGGTGGGCGGGACTGCGGGCACACGGGAGGGAGGGAGGGAGGGGGGGGGGCGGGGTCAGCGTCGAGCGGGCTTTCCAACGGGAATGGACGGACGGACGGACGAAAGGACGGAGGGGTACACAAAGCGGCAGGCCACAGAGAGGAAGGAAAGGCAGCGACAGACTGCAGCGAACTTGCGGACGGAAGTGGGAAGGCCAGAAGAAAAATCCGCAGTAACCCCGACGCTCCAACACGACGGCCTTCCGCGTTCCGCCTCTCTCGTCCTCCCTCCATCTTCCTCCTCTCTTTCCCGGGGGCCTGTTTTTGACGGCCGAGGACAGGGAACAGCGCGGGCCGCTCTCAGTGGAAGAGCACGACGGCTTCGCTCCGGCAGGAAGAAGAACAACAGGAAGTCGTTCTGGCGGGAAGGGGACCTCACGCTGTGAGGTTCGGGCCGGTTGCTACCCGACAACAGCGCCCTCCCCGCCCGCTGCCCGCGCGTGACGGCGTCACCGAGCTTCTGGAATGTTCACAGGGTGGCAAAACATCCCCCCGCGGGCGGGAGAGAACGCTCTGTTTCGGCCGGTGGAGAAGAGCACGGGCGAAATTCACGGCACTATTCCGGGATGACGGAGGTGCTCGGGCAGCTCACAGACTGAATCACAGCCCGAATTCACACTACATCCTGAACCAATGCTGGAACAAAGCAAGTCGTGTCTGAATTATAAATTGAACTGAAGAATTGAATTGAAGTTAGGGCACGGGGGCATGTACTCAAATTGCACAACAGAGGACAAAAAAAATACTCATGACTCATAACTACAATACGTACAGATCGTTTGACATTCAAGAACCGTGTTTCTTTCTTCGTGTATCGTGTTTGACTAATTTTTGTTCCTTTATAAAGTTGGATGACTGAGGGCCCTTTCTTCTTCAGCGGATTCCATGGTAACGGAGCAGAGAGCGTATTCCTCGCCCGCAGTACGGCCGAAACGACCTCACATTTACGCGGCCAGACAGACAGACCGCGTGGCCAGACAGACAGGCCGCGCGGTCAGACAGACAGACCGCGTGGTCAGACAGACAGGCCGCGCGGTCAGACAGACAGACCGCGTGGTCAGACAGACAGGCCGCGCGGTCAGACAGACAGACCGCGTGGTCAGACAGACAGGCCGCGCGGTCAGACAGACAGACCGCGTGGCCAGACAGACAGACCGCACGGCCAGACAGACAGACCGCGCGGACAGACAGGAGAGGGCTGGACAGAGGAAGGACTGAAGACCACAGAGGCAGCAAGCGGAGACGCCACACAGAGAGGAGCAGAGGGTCCTCAGAAAGCCAGTGTGTGAGCGTGTGTGTGTGTGTGTGTGTGTGTGTGTGTGAGGGAATAAATGAGCGTGTGTGTGTGTGCGTGGGAATAAATGAGCATGTGTGTGTGTGTGTGTGTGTGTAAGTCTGTGTGCCTGTGTGTGTGTGTGTGTGTGTGTGTAAGTCTGTGTGTGTGTGTAAGTCTGTGTGCCTGTGTGTGTGTGTAAGTCTGTGTGCCTGTGTGTGTGTGTGTGTGTGTGTAAGTCTGTGTGCCTGTGTGAGTGTGTGTCGGGGGAATAAATGAGCATGCATGAGTGTGTGTGTGTGGGTGGGTGTGTGTGTGTGTCCAGCAGTGGTCTCAAACTCGTTGCCATGGAGGGCCGTGTGTATGCAGGTTTTCATTCCAACCAATTAATGCTGCCTTAATTGAGTCCAATTACTCATTCAGCCACACGCATTTAACTGCATTGAAGCACAGAACATAAGCAAGTTTTTATTTAGACAATGCAGGTCACCATGGGCACCGGGTCACCATAATGTGCAACCCTGCATCCCTAATTCAGCAAAAAAACTGAACTAATTATACAATCAAAACCTGAGACTGGAATAAAAACCGGCATACACACACGGCCCTCCAATGGCACCGAGCTGAGACCCCCTGGCGTACAGCATGTGTGTGTGTGTGTGTGTGAGGCTACAGTGTCATAGCCATTAGCATTATGGTGAGCTCTGCGGTATGCTGTATGTCATGGCTTGTTTTTCCGGAGAGGTGAGCCTCAGATTGGGCCGCGGGACACAGAGAGGGGGCGCGGTGCGGCCCCGGGGGCCCCCCCCCCCGCCGAAGCGCTCGGGACTTACTCAGGCGCCGGCACACGGCCGTGCAGTACTCCTCCGAGTCGAAATTGTTGCGGTTGCCGGCGCAGCCCCCGTACACGAAGCGCACGCACCTCCCCTGGCGGGCGTCGAAGTGCCAGCGGGGCATGGAGGCGCGGCACGGCCCCGTCTCCGCCTCCAGGGAGCACACCGCTGCCGGGGGGGACAGCGGTTAGAGCCGGGCCGCCACACGGGGGCGGCGGAGAGCGCGGCGCCGCTCGGGGCCGAGAACGCGGCGCGGCTACGTAGCTAAGCGTAGCCGACCCCCGACCGCCGTCCGACCGGCCCCCGCACGCCGTTTCGAAAGCGGGGGGTGTCAGACTCCAGTCCTGGGGGGCCCGAGGCGCCTTCTGGTTTCGGGTGCGGTTCGGCGCCGCTGGTTAAATTTAGTCATCGATTGGCTAGTCTCCAGGCACCTTGCTTTCCGAACGCTAAATTAGCAGCTGAAAGGAAACCATGGAAACCCGCAGGCGCTGCAGCCCCCCAGGACTCAACCTTAACACCGTTTAATCTGAACACCGTTTTTAAATGAGATCACCAGAGAACAATATGGAGTTATTGATTCTGAGAGCTGAAATTCATCACACAAATGTCCGAACTGAAGTCTAAATTAATTATGCAACAGAGCTGCTGCAGCTGGAAAAAAAAAAAACAGTACAGGAACTGAAATGTAAAATCTGGCAGGAGGATTCCCGTGAGCCAGAATGTTGGTTTTGGCGCGTAACTAACCTCGAGTCATCAGCCACTGAAGACAATGAAGATAAAGACCTTAATTTGCCGTTACAGTGACTCTGAGTGGGGTTGAGCTTCAGAGAGAGAGGACAGCCGTGTGCACAACTGACCTGTGACCTCCTGCAGCGTCTTGTCTTCGTTGGGCGTGTCTTGGGCACGGGTCCTGGCCTTCTCCTCTTCCTCATCGTCGTCGTCGTCGTCGTCCTCCACCTCCATGTCTTTGTCCTCGAACTCGTACTCCTCGTAGTCCACGTCTTCCTCGTCCTCGTCCTCCTCGTCATCGTCTACGGTTTCGGGCTTCGGGGTAGGCTGGTCCTCCACGGGGGGCTCCCTGCGGGCGAGGGAGGGACACAAACCGTCACGCCGCGGCCAATAAAAAAACACAGTGGGCGGAGCTTCACTCCGGGGTCGGGCCCCTACGACGCACCTCTCCTCCGCCGTCTCGTCCTCGTCCTCGTCCTCCTCGTCCTCATCCAGGTCGGTCACTTCCTGTTCCTGGTCTTCCTCTTCGTCCTCGTCCTCGTCCTCGTCTTCCTCCTGGGAGGGCTGGGGGCGGGGCTCGGGGTCCTCCGCGCGGGACGGGGGGCAGCAGACGTACTCGGTGCCGTGGAAACGGTCCACGCCACAGGGCAGGAGCATGCCGTAGGTGTGAAGAACCATGCTGCCTTTGGCACATGCCTGAGAGAGGGGGGGGGGGGGGGGGGAGGGAGGGAGAAAGAGAGTCATAGAGAGAGGGGGGGGGGGGGAGGGAGAGAGAGAGAGAGAGAGAGGGGGAGGGAGGGAGGGAGGGGGAGAGAGAGTCAGAGAGAGAGAGAGAGAGAGAGAGAGGGGGGATGAGAGAGAGTCAGAGAGAGGGGGAGGGAGGGAGGGAGGGAGGGAGAGAGTTAGAGAGAAAGAAAGAGAGAGAGAGAGAGAGAGAGGGGGGAGGAGAGAGAGTCAGAGGGAGGGGGAGGGAGGGAGGGAGGGAGAGAGAGTCAGAGAGAGAGAGAGAGGAGGGAGAGAGGAAGAAAGAGAGAGATAGAGAAAGAAATAAACATCAATCCCAGCCAGAGGGAGACATTTATTCCATTCAGCATCTACAGAAGAGCTCTCTGAGTGGCTCATTGACCCTAACCCCTCCCAGGAGCTTTCTCTGCTTTAAGTGCTGCATACGTTTAAGCCGAGACATATTTAAAGAACAAAGTCATTACAGTTTAAACACATTAAGCGGACTCCAGGCAATACGCCGCTCGGCCAATCACAGCGCGAGTCTGTTCACTCCATGTCACGCATCGCTCTCTCACTCCGGCATTAATATCAATCTGTATTTCAGCATGTGAAGCCTGGTTTCTATTTTAAAAGACTTTTTTTTTTTTGACCTTACAGAACATTACTTTTTAAATACACCGGGTCTCAGAAGCTCTTAATCCTTTAAGGTTAAGATCACAAATATGTGATTAGAATGTTCTGAACTGAACATTCTAATAATGTTACAATCACTACTGGTGACTGAAAACAATGTAGTTCTAGAACACTGACTTCGAATGTTGAAAAAAAACAATCCGAAAAACCTGCCCTTGAAAGGGTTAAACCTGTTTACGGTGAGGAGAGAGACAGGCAGAGCTGTTTTTAATGCCGGGCTGGTTTAATCGGCACAAAGACCCGCGGTCTGGAGGAGGGGGGGGGGGGGGGGGGGGGGGGGGGGCGGGGGGGGGGCAGCCGAGGGGGCAACCCGGCGCTTTTTGGTCGTGGCAGACGTGACCCCGTGGTCCGGGACAGCGGGAAGGATTGGGATTAACCCGCTAATCTGATTAGAGGGGAAATCCGACGGGGCTCAGGTTGAGACCTGGGAGCGGTCGAGTGGAGCGTAACGGGGGGGGGTGTTCACTCCTGACCCCGGTTTTTGTTTCCACCTTAAAACCGGCGACCTGCTCCGAGCCGGGCAGCCAGGTGAGGGGGGGGGGGGGGCCGCGTAACCGGACACTTTAATCGATCGATTACGTGCTGAGCGACAAACATAAAAAAAAAAAAAAAAAAACCTGCACAGTCTGCAGCTCTCCAAGGGCAGGGGGGCGCACACCGCCGGAACGGGGCCAGGACGCTCTAATAGAGGTCCCCGAACCCGTAATGCGAAAGGGTCGTTTCAAACGTCAGCCAAAACGGCGGGAATCTGAATGGAAATTTCAGGGAGGTGTGGGGGTGGCGGGGGGGGGGGGGGGGGGGGGGGGTGCTCACATGCCGACCGACACAAAAGGGGAACGTACGCACGCGTATAAACATATTCAAGCGCGTATCCACGCGCGCGTAGTTATTATTCAGAGGCCGTGCGAAAGTGCGCCGCTGCAAATTGATTTAAAAATGTGCTGTTCCCTTCGATGTACTCGAACGGAACATAATGCAGTTTGAGGGCATTAAGAACGTTCTGTGGCGGCGCAGTATAATGGGCAGGGAGGCCGGGCTCGTAACCTACGGGGCTGTCGTAATGTAAAAAGCCGTGGTACCCTTGAGCAAGGTACTTAACCTGAATCGCTTCAGCATACATCCAGCTGCATAAATGGATACTCCACGTCGGCGTTAGATAAAAACCCGATGTTGTATTTAAAAAACGGCAACGTTGTACAAGTCAGTTCTGGAAAAATAGCATATGCTAAATGCCAGGAAAGTAATGAATGTGGCGTTTGTAATGTAGGGTGCGACTGCGGGACGGTTTTAATCCATCCCAGAATCCCCGGGGGGGTTACCTCCTTGGCCACGCCGTGCCACTGCTGGTGGCTGACGCAGGTGTCCATGCGCTCCTTGTGGAAGAACTTGCACTTCTCCGGCACCAGAAGCACGTCGCTCACGAACTCGCCCACTGCAGAGGCAGAGACACGCGCAGCGCAGCACGTCAGACAGACAGACAGACAGACAGACAGACAGCCGAGGCCACTTCCCCTCCCGACCCCGCAGCCAATCACAGCTCATCTCCCTTCCCAGGGACACTGAGGACAGCGTGGTGCAGAGTAGAGGGGAGATGACGGACGGGAGGAGATAAAAATCACATGCGGTGTTAAGAGCCTGATTCAAACGGGACGCGGACAGGTCAGAGTGTGTGTGTGTGTGTTGTGTGTGTGTGTGTGTGAGTGTGTGTGTGTGTGTGTGTGTGAGTGTGTGTGTGTGTGTGTGTGTGTGTGTGCGCGTATGTATGTGTGCGTGTGTGTGTGGTGAGCGTATGCATGTGGGTATTTGTGTGTGGTGAGCGTATGCATGTGGGAATTTGTGTGTGTGTATGTGTGCATGGTGTGAGTGTGTGGTTGCGTGTGTGTGCATGGTGTGAGTGTGTGTGTGTGTGCATAGTGTGAGTGTGTGGGTGTGTGTGTGTGCATGGTGTGAGTGTGTGTGTGTGTGCATAGTGTGAGTGTGTGTGTGTGTGTGTGTGTGTGCATAGTGTGAGTGTGTGGGTGTGTGTGTGTGCATGGTGTGAGTGTGTGTGTGTGTGCATAGTGTGAGTGTGTGGGTGTGTGTGTGTGCATGGTGTGTGTGTGTGTGTGTGTGCATGGTGTGAGTGTGTGTGTGTGTGCATGTGTGTGTGAGTGTGTGGGTGTGTGTGTGTGCATGGTTGTGTGTGTGTGTGTGTGTGTGTGAGTGTGTGTAGTGTGAGTGTGTGGTGTGGGTATGTGTGTGTGCATGGTGTGTGTGTGTGTGTGTGTGCATAGTGTGAGTGTGTGAGTGTGTGTGTGTGTGTGTGTGTGTGCATAGTGTGAGTGTGTGAGTGAGTGAGTGTGTGTGTGTGTGTGTGTGTGTGTGTGTGTGCATGGTGTGAGTGTGTGTGTGTGTGTGTGTGTGTGTGCATGGTGTGTGTGTGTGAGTGAGTGAGTGTGTGTGTGTGTGTGTGTGTGTGTGCATGGTGTGAGTGTGTGAGTGTGTGTGTGTGCATAGTGTGAGTGTGTGGGTGGGCTATAATGGTACCCTAGAGGGAGAGGGGTGCAGGAGCGAATGAGGGTGGGAGGATAGAGATAGAAAGCGATTGAGAGAAGAGCGCACAGATGAAGAGATAATGGATAGAGGAAGCGGAGGGAGACAGAGGCAGCTCTCCACAAGCAAGCCTCAGCCTGGCCTGCAGCCAGCGGAGAGAAAGAGAGAGAGAGAGAGAGAGAGAGAGAGAGAGAGAGAGGAGAGAGAGAGAGAGAGAGAGAGAGGAGCTAGAGGAAGGGGAAGTGTTTTGGAAAATGAGAGGGTGCGCTGCACACAGGAAGGTTCCGGATAACCCTGCACACAGCTGCTTCTCAGCCCCGCCCAGGAGGTTCTGCCCCCCCCCCCCCCCCCCCCCCCCCCCACAGCCAGGCAACACAGAGACTGCACCTCCTTTCAGCGGAGTGAGCTGGGTGTCATGGCTGTGGGTCAGATAGGTTTCATCCAAGTCAAGTCAATCGAGGAAATGAACTGAAATTCAATTCACAAACTAAAAAAAAAAAAAAATTATAATAATACGTCACAAGCATTTTTCCTATAAAGGGAACAGGCATCGATTTCCCAAATGGGCTGGGAACGGAACTGGCCGCAGCTCTACAGGATATCCACTGATTATCCACTGATCCCATGCTCGTTTCGGGACATGGGGGTTGGGGGGGGCGCGTTAAAACCCGACGCCGGTTAGGAGTTTTTACGAAACGCAGGTGCTCCGTGAAACGAGATGCCACGCCGTGTGCCAACCGTGTGCGCTGTGCCACCCGTCTGTGAGCACGCTAATCAAGTTGGCCGCGTTCCCCTTTCCTCGTTAGCCGTTAAAGATGGAAGTACCTGCGGTTGTAAACACCGGCCGGCATATGGAAGGAGCAATAACCGCCTGCGTCGATTCGGGAACCGTTAAATGAAAGCTTAAAGAAAATTTAGCGTCATCCCACTGAAGAGGTATCCCAGAAACCCTTGAGAGCAGGAGGAGCCATATTTGGAGACCCAGCCAATTTAGGCCTTGGAATTCAGCCCTCTTTGGCCAATCAACATCTTAAATGAAAACACGCAAAAGGCCAGCAGACACATTGGCCCAACGGAGACCGCAGTCTGACAGCTCTGGTCTGAGTCCTTGGTTTGGCCACCGCTGCAGCAATAGAGAGACATCTTGGAACAGGCCCAGCAGTCAGCCACTGAACACACCCACACTGGGCTTCAGCCAATGAGCAGGGAGGCAGGGAGGTGGGGGGTGGAGCCAGGGGCGGGGCTGGGCCACAGCAGTGCAGACTGCAAAGGTGTCGACCGAGGTCACACAAATCTGCATCAACACTCACCGCAACGGGTAGAGTGCGTAAGTGTTAACGTCAGGTGACCATCGTTTGATCTTTCATCTCCAGACCAACACCCCCCCCTCCCATCTTATCGAATTAACCCTTCTCCCCTCCCATCCTCCCACCCACAACTCACCCCACCACCCACCTGCTCTGGGACATAATCTCTTAAATTAATCCCAGCCGCCTGACTCAAACACGTTGTTGTTGAGCTCATAGAGCCGGACCTGGGCAGAGTGGAGAGAGAGGACAGGGGCGGTAATCCACTGCTGAGCTGCACACCGTGGGACACTGAGCCCCTGGAGTATTGACACTGAGCAGCCAGCCCAAACCCCAATCCCAGCCCAGGGCTGGAGGGGACCCTCTCCTACCCAGAGAGCAGGAGCCACACCACAGCCGGAGAGGCTGAGGAGCTAGGGAGGAGCCAGGCCACTGACCTGTGTGTGAACACACACACACACGCACACAATTATATGTGCACACACACAACCTCAACACACACTCGCATAAATACGCTCTGACATCACAGACACATGCACACACAAATTATTAATGCAATAATGGTAGAGTATATGGCCACAGTTTTCTTTGAGCTTTGTGCATCTTCAAGCAGAAAAGACTGTAATGCAGTGGTGTCAGCCTGGTTCCACTGGGGCCAAGAGCATGCATGTTTTCATTTCTACTAAGTATTACACGAGGTGATTTAACTGTAATAGTGGAGAATCGACCAGGGAAGGAGAGCTCAGAAGTGAAGTCAGCCGGGGTAGGGCTCGGTTGAAATAAAAACCCGCGCGATCTCAGCTCAACGGCACGCGATTGGCCACCCGCACCGCGATGTTCACGGCTCACGCTCTAATTACTTCTCCGTAAAAGATAAAGAGCAGGTGAGCCTCCGCGCCGACAGTTAACTGACGCAACCACCTGAAACTCCGCCGACAGAACAACCCTCAGCGGGCCTGCTGCTGATCTGAGGAAGCGAGGAGAGAGCAAGACTTTCTGCTGTTCTGCCATCCCTGCCATTACACACGGGGGGGCGGCGTTAAATATTTATCAGCCTTCAGGGTCTTCTCTCGCAAGAAGACCTCCCGACGTCCGAGAGCACGCCGACTGCGGTTGGTCTTCGGTGCACATCGCTTTGGGAGACCGTACCCCCCCCACACCCTCCCGCCCCGCCTACCTGCCCGCAGCCGCCCCCCCCAGCTCTGTTTCGCTCCACGGCTCGGCTAGCTGGCCCGATTCCCGCCAAACGAAAGCGCTATCTTATCTCCCGCCTCCCCTGAATGCTACAGGCCTGGTCTACAGGAGCACGCTTTGTGACTCTGAGCAGGTGTGGCTGTGTAATCGTTGGGCTTGGTTCCATATCTGAGCAAACTCCCGGTCCTTTGCATCCGCATACGATCCTGTCCAACGGCCCTCCCGAGCCCTTCAGACCTTCAGCGGTTAGCCTTGCTAGCCTGCTTTTCGTACAGCTCGCTTCTCTGTTGTGGATTCTTTTTTTTGTTTACCAGTCTCTCTCTTCCTTAGGAGGCCGCTGCTTTTCCCTGTGTGCTGTCCTCTACGCTCTGTCCGTCTTAATCCCCTCAAGACCCTTCCTTCCTGTCAGTGTCTCACGTTCACCTCCGCGTTAGTGGGGGGGGGGGGGGGGGCTGTCGGTGCTGCGTCAGCAGACCCAATCCACTCACCTGGATTAGACTGCTACCTCAGCAGGGAGGCTGACCTCCGCTTTCTCCGCTTAGCCTTGACCTCCAGACACCGAGGCGCATGCAAGAGCACGCTGGAAATGCTCGCATGCATGCACAATTGCATGTAGACACGCTGGTGCACATGCACACATACACACGTGCGCACACGCACACACACACACACGCACACACACACACACACACACACACACACACACACACACACACACCCTTTGTGTGCTGAGCGTTGACTCCCACACAGGTCACGTAGATGCTTACTTCAGCTCAAAAGTGTGTGTGTGAGAGAGAAACTGTGTGTGTGTGTGTGTGTGAGTGTGTGTGTGCAGGGACAAAGGCCGGCTTTGGCCTGACAATGCAGAGCCCTCTGGGAGCATCCGGTGCTGAGAGGGCCCGGGGATTCAGCCATTTAAATAGGCAGATCATTCCAGCAGCACCCAGCCCTGCAGCCCCAGAGAGGTGAGGAGGGGAGGGGCCAAACGGAGGAACTCCGCCGAGCTCGGCTCCCGGGGAGGAGCAATAAACGCTGGAATAAGCCCAGGAGCAACTCTCGCAAAAACCGAAGCCATTTTTCAAAAAACAATAACGAGCAGTACAGAGAGCAGATAAAATGAAGCCAGGAGCCTGTGGGGGGAGGGAGGAGGGAGAGAGAGGGAGAGGGAGAGAGAGAGAGAGAGAGAGAGAGAGAGAGACGGAGAGAGAGATAAAAGGGCGTAACAAAGCAAAGTACGGAAAAGGATGGGTAGCCATGGCGATGAGAGTAGAAAGGTACCAGGATGTTCAAACAGGCAGCCGGAAAGGCGTATGGAAAAAAACACAAAAACAAAGGGACCTGCTGGAGGACAAAAGTCCCCCCCCCCCCCAGCAGTGCGTTTCATCTGCGTGCGGTCTGTAACCGCTGGATCTGCACACTCAGCTCGTCCCCCCCCCCCGTCTATATTCACCACTTTCGCCAAAAATAAAATAAAATAAAATAAAAAAATAAAATAAAAACCCCTTCCTTTCCTGCGGGCGCCCTGGAGCCTCTGACTGTCAGCCCATTTCACAGTTGGCTGAGGACGCTAATGGCTTTCCTCATACCGCTAACCGCCGCACTCCGTCACAAGGACCGGAGAGAGGGAGAGGAGGAGGAGGAGGAGAGGAGAGGAGGAGGAGCAGCGGAGAGGAGAGGAGGAGGTCGAGGAGAGGAAGAGAGGAGGAGGAAAAGAGGAGAGGAGGAGGTCGAGGAGATGGAGGAGACCGGCAGGTGGCGTGGGGAGGCTGAGGAGAAGGGATGAGGAGGAGAGGACAGGAGAGGAGAGGTTTCCGCAGAACCCAACGGAGGAAAAAACAATGGGGGAGGGTGGGGGGTGGGGGGGGGGGGGGGGGGGGGGGCAAAGCCAGGAAGAGCCGTGGAAGGCGGGGTCAGGAAGGGGAAGGAACCGAGGTCCTCCGGCCCTGGCAAGCGGCCAGAGGACAATCTCAGCCGGGGGAACGATGGCCTCCGAGCGCCAGCGGAGGAGGACGGTCGGAAACGGGAAGGGATTTCGCTAGCTAGCTCGCCTCCTCGACCAGCTCACCTGCTGCGGCGCGCAGCTCAAACAAAATAAAAACCCAGCATACACTCGGGGCACAGCGGAATGAGTCTGACACCCCTGTCTCAGAGCCTCTACCCGGCCTGTGTTTTACTGTGCCATTACAGAGTTCTGCTTCCCATGAGGAGGCTGTTCCGCAGCACGTTAGCCTCAGTCTAGCACGCATCAGCTAAATCTGTGAATCCGCGCCCGGGATTTTTCAACACCGTCTTCCATATTACCTTTCTGTACCATAGAAGTTCTGGTGGCAACTGCCGTGCCAAGTAATACAAACAATATCTCTCATAGCAGGAGGACCTGCACGGTTCCCTCTCCTTGTGAAGAGTGGTGGATGATGTAACAAAGGCCTTTGCCCAACCGCTGTTTTTTAAAACTTTGAGCCTCCAATCAGAAGGCTGGATCTTACCCAGGCACTTGTAAGGAACGACAATGTGGGCGTGTCCCTTGCACTGCTTCTTGTCCTTCTTGCACCAGTTCTCGATCTTGACCGGCTGGTTGGCTTCCACCACGTTCGTGATCTGCAGCTCAGGGTATATCTGTCACGGAAAAAGGAAGAAGGAAGAGAAGGGGAAAAAAATTACTGATTTTCCAGGAGCCTCTATCGATTGGTTTTTCACTATCTGAAAATAATGCTAGCCCTGCTATGACGTGCTGTATCACAGAGGCACCGCGGGGTGCCTTTGTGCGGTCTGAATAAAGAGTGAGAGGATAAAGAAGCCGGCAATTGGAAAAATGTTTTCGCGATGATGGATGAGGGCATTAGCAATTACACGCCCAAAGATGGATAGATTATGTAATTAAAGGACCAAGATAGGCGAGAGAAAAAATTGAGAGAAAAAGAAAGCGAGAGACAAAAAAAAGGTCAGAACCCATAGTCCTGGAGTTGCATTACAAGGCGGAGACAGACAAATCTGTACCCAATGCACTTCAGTGCTTAGATAAGTGAGCTGGCCTTGTTGTTGCCAGACGTCAATACCATTCTACATAATCCACCAATCAAATTCTGTCCACAGAAAACAGCTGTGCCAGAACCTTCCACTGCTAAAAGGGTGTAGTCGGACCTGGGCCCTGGCTATGTGTATTTATCTATATATGTGTGTATATGCGTGAATATACATGCAAATTAATGAGGGAAAAGAGGTGGATAAAAGAAAAGTGGAAAGTGACACATTTACGTATTTTCCAGGTGGCAGCCTATAAGCTGCTTATCTCTTGGTGTGTGTGTGTGTGTGTGTGTGTGTGTGTGTGTGAGAACATTATGTGTGTTTTTAGATGTAGAGGGGGGCACAATCAGCCCAGAAAGGACTCAGACTATACTGGATAAAAACTGCCTGCACACACTGTCACTCTAGGTCCTTCTTCAGATTACAATTACTGCCACTTTTCACAGGCAATTTCAGCTAATAATGCACAAACTATTTTTGCATTATGCATGGTAAGGAAATGTTTCCTTCATTTCTCATTTTACAATAAAGCCAAAAATTACCTGTGAAACTGGCAATAATTATATTACATGAAAATGTTATTTAATTCAATATATTATTTATTCATTGCATTTTATGCTTATTATTTATACACTTGTCTTTTATAGGTTTTTTCTTTCCGCCATACTTCTTGGGTAAGTCCGCGAACTTTGAACGAAAAAGAATTGCAATTTTATCACTTACGTTCAATTTCCTGTGCAACACTCATTAACGTCCCCCCCGTAACAACATGGTGGTGCGTGAGCGTCTCACCTCCTGGCAGTACTGAAGCAGAGCCTCCTTGGTTCCCACGCAGCTCTTCGCCCCGGAGGGGTCGGGCTCCCAGCGGCCCGTCCGGACGTTGACGTGCATGTTGAGCTTCCCGCAGAACATGGCCACCTGCGGCTCCGCCACGGCCAACCCGGTGCCGGCGTTGGCTGCCAAGGCCTGGACGGAGAAAAGGCACGGTCGATCAACGCGGCCCAACCTTATTGACCCAGGAAACCGAAGTCGTTTTACGCAACGCTGCGGTTCACGGCACCTTCCCCACGGCGATCTCTCCAGGGAGAAAGTGGCCGTCGAACGTGTTGCGCTGGGTGAATTATTTGCATGTAGCCTGCGCGACGAAAAACAAACCCGTAGGTCACCTGTGGAAAAAAATGTTTAACGCCTCTGACCCCCAGGGTGCTTTGGGTTGTGTGTCACGCCTGTGGCCAGTCTGAAGCTGTGAATGATTGCGAGTTATTGTATTTGCGCTTCCTGTGTATGTCCAGGGTGGGTTTCCGGTCCGAGGCCCCGAGGCCCGGGGATTTCCTGGTGGCGAGCCAAGCCGAGGCCCCAGCCGAGGCCCCAGCGCAGCTCCATTCCAGGGCCTACAGCAGCCGAACACGGACAAACAACTGCTAGCGCACAAACCCGGGCCCGAGACGAGACGGCTACCAGGAAGTCCTGTCACAGACGCAAGGAAGTCACCATAGAGTTCAACGACTGTTGAGACAACCCGCCCCGAAAGACCCTTCAGGACAGCAGTGGAGCATGAATCAGGCGCCAAGGTCTCGCGCAACTATATTAAGAGAGTGAAACGCGCTCTTTTCTCTGAAAAATAGCAAGTGGTACTGCAGCCGGGACTTAAACGCCTTTGTAAATAAGGATTAGTGCCACCACCGGGGCTGGGTTTTATTGACGAGAGCTTCCAGGCCGTGACGGCACTAAATGTGCCCGTCCGCGAAGCGACAGGTTGGCGGTGGAGCACATCGCTGTCTCCCTTTAATACCTTCACCATCTGGACCAGGGACACGGAGAGAGAAAGCGAGAGAGAGGGGGGAGCGGTGGGGGGGGGGGGGGGTGACAGGAGAGACTGTTGGGTCAGTGTCTGCCGCGAGGATAATCCAGATAACATCGGGGGGGGGGGGCCGAGGAGGAGAAATCGATGCGTCAGGCTGGCCTGCCGGCCCACGATGCAGTTGGGCCCTCCGTAAGTAACGTGCTCCGAGCTTTCACCGATCCTGGTGTCCTATCTTCCTCTCTCTCACTTCTCTATAATTGCCCCCCCCCCGCCCTCCCCGGCCCTCCCCCCCCCATAGCCACGCCCATTCTAACGGACGAAAAGGCAATTAAACTGTGTGTGTTTTTCCCCTGCTGGCACAAACAGAGCAGGGAAACCAGTGGAGGGAACACAGCTGCTACACGTACATAAACACACACACACACACACACACACAAACACACACACACACACACACACACACACAAAAGGCAGATGCCATACCACTTTCCATACACCATTAGCCCAACAATTCCACCGAAGAACACCTGCCTCTGCTAAAAAGTGCAGATTTTCAATATTTCAGGGATCAGTACTGGAAGTGTTGGTGAAGAAAAATATGCTTTTTTCCTCAGACCAATGATACACCAGTTTCACAGTGATGTCACTAGAGGGTGGCCTCTTCCTCGTGTGCAGGTTGGGCCCCTCCCCTCCCCTCTGGCAGTGGAGGTGAAACCCGCCCTTCTTCCCCGCGGCTCCCATTTGAGGCCCGAAACACTCCGCGGCGGCACATCTCCCGCCCAATTCCGCTCCGGGACGGGCCCCAGACTCGCCGTAACCCGACTGACAGGAGACAGTCACGGTCAGTTAGCCAGAGGGGGCCTGCCCGCCCCCGCGGAACGCCACTGTAATTATCAACTAGAGAACTGACGGGGTCAGTAGCCCGTAGGATCTGGAAAAAAAAAAAAAACTCCATCCGTCGCGCCGGGCCGAGCTCGGAGAAACAGAACGGCCTGACTCCATTTTCTCTTCCAGGTCGGCTGCTCACAGCGGCGTCTCCGGCTAACTTCAATATCGCCGCGCCCCGCAACATGAATTTCTAATTGTGATTTGATGCGCTTTACATCGTACGTATTCATAAATACTGCATACCCTCTGCATTTCTCTGCACTCTGCACCGGATAATGGTCAACTCTGCTGAAAACGCTGTATTGATGTCACAGGCTGATCGCCAATCATGGGACTAATTATGGGAAAGTCTATACGAGAGGATCTTTGACCATTTATTCTAAGACTGACGGAGGACGGAGATGCAATGCATTTTAATCAAGAAATCTGCAAGCACAGCAGGAAGGAGGAACAGGTTTAATTGTGCCCTACAGCATTAAAAAAGGAAATCACAAAATTCATTTTAACCTGGGCTAGTGAACCATGAAGATATAATAACTAGCGATGTGGTATCAACCCGCGACAAATATATATTACATACACGTTTCTCAGGTCATTCTAAGAGGTATCTCTGCACCTGGACACTGCAGTGGGGTAATAAATGTTCAACAGCTGCACAGGCCTGTGTCTGTCCCTGACTGGGCCCTGTTAGAAGCACAGGGTCAGTCAGCACAGGGCTGTGTCTGTCCCTGACTGGGCCCTGTTAGAAGCACAGGGTCAGTCAGCACAGGGCTGTGTCTGTCCCTGACTGGGCCCTGTTAGAAGCACAGACTCAGTCAGCTGCACAGGGCTGTGTCTGTCCCTGACTGGGCACTGTTAGAAGCACAGAGTCAGTCAGCACAGGGCTGTGTCTGTCCCTGACTGGGCCCTGTTAGAAGCACAGGCTCAGTCAGCACAGGGCTGTGTCTGTCCCTGACTGGGCCCTGTTAGAAGCACAGAGTCAGTCAGCACAGGGCTGTGTCTGCCCCTGACTGGGCCCTGTTAGAAGCACAGGGTCAGTCAGCACAGGGCTGTGTCTGTCCCTGACTGGGCCCTGTTAGAAGCACAGGTCAGTCAGCACAGGGCTGTGTCTGTCCCTGACTGGGCCCTGTTAGAAGCACAGGGTCAGTCAGCACAGCACAGGGCTGTGTCTGTCCCTGACTGGGCCCTGTTAGAAGCACAGACTCAGCCAGCTGCACAGGCCTGTGTCTGTCCCTGACTGGGCCCTGTTAGAAGCACAGGGTCAGTCAGCACAGGGCTGTGTCTGTCCCTGACTGGGCCCTGTTAGAAGCACAGGGTCAGTCAGCACAGGGCTGTGTCTGTCCCTGACTGGGCCCTGTTAGAAGCACAGGCTCAGCCAGCTGCACAGGGCTGTATCGGAGCACAGCTGTGTGAAAGCGCTGATTAGGGCTGGGGGGGGGGGGGGGGAGGGGAGGGCGTTTTCGGGGGGGGAGCCAGAGCGAAGCGGGCCGTGGGGAGCGGCTGTGGACCGATGCCCGGTCCTGGCACCGGCCGGCGAGCAGTCCCGCACGGTCATCAGAATGAAAGAGAACGAGGGGGGGGTGGGGGGGTGGGGGTGGTGGCGGTGAGGGGGAGAGGGGGGCATTACAATACAAAGCACCCGGGGGAGGGCAGGGAGCTGGCGGGTCGCCCGGCCTCAGGACAGGAGCTGTCGGCTGGAGGGGGGGGCAGCGGGGGGGCGGCGAGGGGGGGGGGGGGGGCAGATTGCCACTGTACATCTCAATCCTCCAATCCCACTGTCCCGTCTCAGTTTCACCTGTATGTCTGTACTGCTCTCTTACTGTCTTATTTTCATTCTGGGGGGTTGAAGCTTCGTTTGAGGGTGGGGGGTGGAAAGTGAGATGGAGGGAGAGAGACAGAGAGGGGAGTTACTGAGAAGAGGGCAAGAGAAAGAAAGAAAGAATGTGGTGACAAAGATGGGATCTCTGCCCTGGAGTAGCTTAATTAGTCAGAAGGCGCTGAAGGGAGTGTGTGTGCGTGTGTGAGTGTGTGTGTGCGCGCGCGTGTGTGTGTGTGCGCGCGTGTGTGTGTGTGTGCGTGCGCGTGCGTGTGTGCGTGTGTGCGTGTGTCTGCGCGCGTGTGTGTGTCTGTTTATGAGGGGTAAAGTTTTGGGAAAGGAGGGAGGTATTTGTTTACCGGGGGTCATCTCGTGGTCATCTTAACAATTCGACCCACTGCCAAATCCCTGGCTTCAGATTAACAGAAGACACAAACAGAGAAGCATTCACAAGGGGGGAGGAGAAAAATCACCAACACAGTCGGACAAAGCCTTACAATACACAATTTCCGGGCAAATGCTTGTATCCAAGCAACCTGCCACTTTAATTTAGTTTACCATTACCTACCGCACAATACGGATAATGGCGGTCTTTCAGCAAGCCTATCCAGGTTTACTTCATGAAGGCAACAACAGCAACGGCCCAAAACACAATTTAAACCCGTAACCTTCTCGATACAAACGCAGCTCCTTAAAAACAAAACAGGCAGCCCGGCCGGTCTCTTCCAACTCCTTCGGATGTTCACTTATCGAATCCTAACCCGGGACGAAGCGAAAGCACTTTCCCAGCTAAACTGCGCTCGGCCTGGTCAGCACTCTGCCGGAACCTTCCGGAAAAGTCAACATTATTGCAAAGCGACACAAATCCAACCTGAGCAGACTGCAGTCAAAACAAAACGAAACGACCGCTTTTCCTTTCCGGAAAGAAACCAGAACAATCGTGGGACGCATCTCAAAATAAATAGTGGCATCACTAAAGGGTGATTATTAGTTTGGATCATTATTAGTATTAAAATATATGTAGTGTACTTATATGTAGTTCACTAATTTGTTTATTAATACAGCTATTATTAATTTAGTTATCCATTTAATCCATTTAATTTCCACATTGCACTATTCCTGTATAATAACTGACTGGTTTTCATTTACTTCTCTGCTTTGGCAGGCAGTACAGTACCGGACATCCATCTTTCCCTGTAAAGTACTCTGAGATCATAGGAAGCACTACGTAACTGATCTGCATCGCTCCACTAGCCCGCCGTGCCGATAACAAACAAGATCCGCTTTTGAATTTGCATTTGAATGGAGAGCGCGTTGACAGGAAGTGCCTTTGTGAGAAGGGCCTGGTCCCCCCGGTGTGGCGGCCCCACCCCGTTTGCGGGGTCACCCCGGGACTGCGGACAGGTGGTGCGAAACGGAAGGCCCCCCCACCCCCCGTTTTTTCATGGCTGAGACGGGACGCCGGCGCGACCCGCCCGCCCCGCCACGCTCGCTCGCCCCCTCCACTCACCTGGATCGCTACGCAACAGTGCACACACACAGCCGAGAGGGAGAGAGAGAGAGAGGAGAGAGAGAGAGAGAGAGAGAGAGAGAGAGAGAGAGAGAGGAGAGAGAGAGAGAGAGAAGGGAGAGGGAGAGAGAGAGGGAGGGGAAGATCGAGAGGGACAGAGAGATTGAGAGTAAGGCAGAGGTTATTTTCTTATGGTCAATACCACCACAATTACTGCCGTTATCGATTTCGGCCGAGTTCGTTTATTATCTGATATACCCGTTTCAAGCAGCTGTCATTATCGCTATAATGAAATTACTTCAAGATATGACTCAATTAATTTCAGAAAGATGGAGAAAAGGGGAAGGGAGGGAGGGAGGGAGGGAGAAAGAGCAGGGGAGAGGAGGCAAAAGAGAAAGAGAGAGGAGAAAAACAAATAGGACTGAAAAGTGGAAAGTTCCCCTCAGAACTGTTGGTTTTGCGGCATTGCTCTGAATAATGCAGAGTCCCGCGCCAAGAGGGCTTTTTCACCTCCGAATTCTAAGCAGCAGTTGGAGAGAGAAACTGCGGTTGAGAGAAAGAACGAGAGAGGGAGCACTTTGCTCTTAATGAGAGGAGAGAGATGCTGGGGGGGGGGGGGGGGGGTGAATTAGCACTGATGAGGTGGCAATAATGTTTTGCGACCAAGAGAAAAAAAACCTTTCAAGAGATGGAGAGAAAGAGAGAGAAAGGGGGGGGGGGGCAGGGGGGGGTCTAAGTGCTGCTGTGTGTTT
>CM045891.1:48491678-48534178 GCA_025169545.1 Anguilla japonica
ATAGCGGAGAGCTGCACGGTGTGCATTAGCCTGATTAAATTGCATTGGGGGGCTGTGGGGGGGGGGGGGGCTATTTAGCACCTATCATTTCCTCCCAGGTCTCCCCTGTTCCGAGGGTGGGGGGGATTTTTTGGGGTTGTGGCGACGGTGGACCTTCCGTGCGAGCGTTGGCTCTCGGATTGGGCCCTTGGGGCCTGGTGGGGATGGCATGGGGGGGGGGGGGGGGGGGGGTTGTAAGGAGAGCAGGGGATTAGCGGAAAGACTCAGACTCTCGTTCACTGGAGAGCTGACACGCTTAATCTCTCCTCTGGAAGTAGGGGGGCGGGGTTCATGAGTAAATGACTGGGTTCACTTTGACATCTATCCCCCCCCCCCCCCCCCCCTATATCCTATCCTTCCTTTACAACCCCCCCTCCCTCCCCCGACTGCTGGCCAACTGATATACAAGTCCATTACCAGAAGGAATTTCTGCACTGAGAAAGCACACAAAACACACACACACACACACACACACATACATAAGTATACCTATTATATACATGTGTATGTGGGTTAAACTGTGCATGTGTGTGTATTATATATGTACACACACACACACACACACACGCACACAATTTCGGTCTCTTGTTACAAATCTCTCTCTCTCAAAGCTGGATCCTGCACTCTGGGGAAATTAAAAGGAGTTGATATGGGCGAGAAGGAGGAGAAAAAAAAAGCGAGGGAGGATACAGAGGGGAAAAGGGGACAAGGAGAGCGCGCTCAGCCTGAGGGGCTGGGCCAAAGAGAAGGACACGCCCCTCCGGTCCCTGCACTGTAGAGCTCACTGCCGAAGTACTGACTTCCTCCGCAACGTTGCTGACGAATCAGGGTTGAGCGTCGGCCAAGGATTCTCACCACGTCAAAACGTTCTGTTCCTGGATCCCGATCTCTTGCGGAATCTGAAGCGGAATTCTCAGAGGTTGGCCGGGGGAGCGCGCGCGAGTAATCAGGAAGGAAGCGGGGCGTGTGGCCCTCCCGAGCGATGAAGCCAGCCTCCGGCGCCTCATTCCGCATCTCTAAAAACACGCGCACTTTTCACGCGGTCCCTGGGCCCGCCGGACAGCGCCTCCCTCGCGTTCTGGCCTGGATAAAGCTCGGCCCGCGCTTCGGGAGCGCAAGCGAGCGGACGCTCGGCTACCCCGCCGACGCGCGCGTTTTTTGGGAAAGGGCGCCGGGCATGTTGTAAGCGGACGCCGCGCCGGGCGCCGGGAGACGGCGGGAGGAGGTGAACGACCGACTGGGGGGGGAGGGGAGAAGAGGAGGCGCGCTGGGAGTGTTGATAGTCGCCGTGTTTATCAGAGTCACTGGGGAGAGGCCACTCCTTACTCGAGCTCCGACACACTCAGGGAACACGGCCACACTGGGGCCCTGCTGCACAGACACAAACCATAAACACAGAAACAGACCAATAAACACACACACACACACACACGCACACCACACACACACATACACATACACAAATACACACACGCACACACACACACAGACACAAATACACACACGCACACACACACACACACAAATACACACACGCATTAACACACACACACGCACACACACACACACACAAACGCACACACATACACACACACACACCACACACATACACACACACACACATACAAACGCACACACACACACACACACACCACACACATACAAACGCACACACATACACACACACACACCACACACATACACACACACCACACACACACACAAATACACACACACACACACACACGCATACACACACACACACACACACATACAAACGCACACACACCACACACATATACAAATACACACACGCACACACACACACACGCATTAACACACACACACACAAACGCACACACATACACACACACACACACACCACACACACACACAGATCCAAGACTACATTCAGACAAGGCAGACATAGAAACCAGACTCCCACCGACCAAAATACACACGTTTACACAATCAGACAGACATACTGTACACACACAACCGAAATTACACTCAAGGTCAGACGACGAGTCTGCGTTTCAGACCTGCTCCGTCTGCAGCCGGCACAACTGCAGCGCGGCCGCTGGGAGCCCAGGAAGCACACACCCAGTCCTTTGTGCTCAAACTCCCTCCTCAATCTGCCCCAAAACATTTCTGTTTGTCACATGAAAGAAGATGGCCTCTGCGCAGGAAACTGTCTGGGAGGAAAAAAACTGGCGCTGGTACCTTGTCTGACGTCTGTTTTTTTTTCACTTTTGTTTAATGTCTGTATTGTATATCCTTTTCATTTTTAAAAATCGTTCTCTTTTAAGCTCTGTACAACCCAATTCCAATTCAGTTAAATTCAGTTTTAACCCAAATCCTACTGAATTTCTACTGAATGCGGCAAATGAACTTGAACTCAGCTGAACCGAACTCAAACGGGGCGAAATTAGCGGGGAAATGAAGATAAATTAGCGGCTTAGTGGGCTTATTTCGAGCCCGCCGACGCCGCGCCGGGCCGAGCGCCGCTGGATGCCAGTTAGGCTCCGTATCGCCGCCCGCGCCGACGCTGCCGCCGGAACGAGGTCCTCCCGAATAACGAGCCGCTCCGGAGCCTTCCGCTGACGGGTCCCACGGGGGGGGGGGGGGGGATCTGAGACCCCCGAACACGTGTACCGCAGCGAACGGAGCCGCTGTGTTTACTCATCTGACAGGTCAAAAATTCGGAGAGGAAGTACTCGAAGGAATTCTCTGAGGAAAGTGCAGAAGTGCTGCTTCATTCCCCCCCCCCTCTTTCTCTCTCTCACTCTATCTTTCTCATTCCTGTTCTCTCTCTCTCTGAAGTGTACACTTCTCTTTTTTTGGGGACCAGTATGGGGGATTCAAAGTTGTATCAGAAAAGTCCCATGATGCATTGGGAGTGTGTGTGCTAGCCTGCGTGTGCTGTATCAGTGCAGTTTTGTCCAGAGGAAGTTGGTGGTTTTCTTGACCGCATACGGGAAGTGTGTGCTCAGCAACAGGGCCAGCAATGGTCTTTTTTTTTACCCCCCTCCACCTCCCGCCAAACTACACCGGCGGTGCAACCACCCTGGCACCCACCAGGGCGGCAACAGCGAGCAACTCCCTCTGGCGCACGGTTGCCACCGTCACAGCGCAACTCCCCGACGCCCGCGTTCTACGCCCCCGCACGCAGGAAGGGAGGAACGGGATGAAAGGGGCGGAAAGCTGTCGCCAGGCGTCCGGTCGGTTCCGGAACATTCCGCACCTCCGTCGGGTAAACAGGGCCGCGTTTCGCGCGGAGGCGAGCAGCGAGCGACACGGCGTCGCTAGGCACGGCGAGCTGCAGCCAGATAAACTCCGGGCGAAAGCCGGACGGCCGGCCGGGCCGGGCCCCGCACCTGTTTGAGCTTCCCACACCCCAGCACGGCGCTCACCTGTATAAACATCCCTGTGGGTGTGGCAGAGTTTTCACTGCCTCAGAGCAGCCGAGAATAACAAGCCTCGGCTTGAAAGCCCATCCAGCGGCAAACATTCAACGCGCGCACACACAATTCCTTACTTTTCACACGGCGTGAACACACAAACATGCAGCTGTACGTAAAGATTCTCCACACGATGTGGAAACACACACTTTCGCGTAAATGCAGGCACTTTCAACAACAACCAAAGGGGTGCGCGGCTACAAACGACTCAAAACCAAAATATTAATCAAAGGTTAGGCCATTCGGGTTAGGCAAGTCTGGAACTCAGGATGTACCTTAAATTACCTCACACTGGGAAGGAAAAGAGAAGGGGAATGTTTCAATATTACCACTTGATGGGAATGACTCACTTTCAAAACGAATAGAGAAGTGAAACCCTAAGTGAATTCAGAGGAAACTAAAATCAGGTCAGCAACAAGAAACAAGAAAACGCAGAACCCACCTTCCCATTCACAGAAATTTGGTTGTGCAAACGAAGCATGCAAATGAAGGCCGGAATGGGTGTCTATGGCCTTTCTACAGTAAACACGGAATTTGATTCCATTCCATTAACACTGCACTGTGAGTCATGTCCTAAAGTCACACACACACACACACACACACACAGTCACAGGAATACAAGCAAGCACATGCACGCCACGCTCCTCACGTTACACAATATATTTAGTCATTATCCTGAACGACTTCAACCCATTAATATTCCAAGTTGAACTCTTAACAACCGGATACAGTTTAAGCCCTTCACGTCAAGTGTCCATGTTCTAGTCCGGCCTCAGTGCCCCACCCCCACTCCACATCGCTGCTCACGCTACAAGACTCTCCCCGTAAGAACAAACTCACAGGTTTTATGTCTGTGAATAACATATTCAGAGATAACATATTCTGCTCGCTGTGTCGCCATGAAAAGCTGCCAGTCAGCAACAGACAGGATGGGAACGACACTAAGTGAGATGCTTATGAAACCTTATTGGGGTTTATTGAAGCTTATTGGACCCTAAAAGGAGCAGTCCTAAGATTAGCATGGTCAACACAGTATCGTACAGGGCACAGAGAAGATGGCTCCGTCAGAAACTCTGAAGGAGGATCCTCCCTCCCTCCTTCGCTCCTTCCTTCCCTCCCTTCTTTCCTGCCCATGACATTTTACCGGCCTGAAGTGAATACCGATCGACTCGGTGTAAGTTTCGGCCATATTGCTTTCTCCTGTCTTTTCTCTGTAGATCAGAGAGAGAGAACGGTAGGAAGGGGCGTGACGTTCGATTTTTCAGATCCAGGCCATTACTCCGATAAATGAGCCATATCTTCCTCTCCCAGACGCGGCGGCCCGGACCTCCTCCTCCTCTTCCTCCTCAGATACGCACGAGCCGTGGACCTGGTGCGTTTCCCGACGGAAAAATCCAAAGATACAGAGCGTGTGCATGGGTGAAATAAAGGCTGAGATAAACACAGCCGTGAAAATAAAATGGAACAGGAGGGGCTTTTCCGCAAAGCAGGATTACTCAGTTAGCTGGATAAGTAAAACCGGGAACAGCTCGTTCCACTTTAGTCCATGTTCCTGATTTTGGGTGGGTTCCGGGTTTTACTCGGTGCAGTTACCCAGCTAACTCAGCAGCCCCGCTTCGTGAAACAGGGTGATGGCACCTCCTATGTACTGCTGTTGATGACGCTTTGTCAGGACATAGGTGTGAAAGCCAAGAGTATTTTCGAATTTCCACTTCTTGCTGAGACCGTGCCTCGGTTTCACAGTGTCTGTGAGTGCTGTGCATCCCATAATTACGGTCTGACCCCACAGGAAGTAAAGGAGATTTCTTTTGTGGCTGAGAGCACTTATACAAAAATATCAACAGACACTGCAGCACAATGCCGACCGACACAATGCCAGACAGCCGGGTTTCTGATTACAACGGCCCTTCTAGAGCAGCTTCCGCGGCTAACAAAAGGGCTCTCGGCGAGCCTGCGCTCGCTCTCAAAATAACTGTACTCAACAAAAAAAAACAGATTCAAAAAAAGAAGCTGACCGGAGGTTAGCGTCTGACGGCGCTTCAGAAAGGCAGCTCTGAAGACGCTCGGCGGTTGGGGGTCTGAGCTTCGCTTCGGCTCCGCGAATCTGTACCACGGCGGGAGAGGAAAAAAACGTGGATCGAATCCCTCCTCTTTTTTCGTCGAAGCCGGAGATCGATCGTCCGGAGGCCCGGGGGGGTGAGGCGCTGTAAAAACCCGGCCCTATCGACCTCCGAAATCTCCACGTTCCCCGCCCCTCAGCAGCTTACGCGCGGCTCCTCTGTGTAAACATCGCCGTCTCGGAAGCGCAGGGTCTTCAGCGAAATCTCCGGCGCAGTAAATAAGAAAAAGGTTTACTCTGCACAGTTTACAGTAACTGTGTATCTAAGGTCGCCGCACAGAGCTGCAGACCGAAAGGTCTCGGAAAAACTGCGGTTAATCTCGAATTTATGACTCCTGTACAGAGCTCCAAACCACCCAGGCAGAAAACGGACAGGGAAGAAGGATCTAAGGGAGACATGGGACACCTGGAGACCTGCCCCCAAAATAACAACACCTTCCCTGGAATTCCTTGGAGTGGCCTTCCCTTGAGAAGGGCCGTGGGTTCGACGAGCATGCCCAAGTCTGACCTCCCCAGAGGCCTGCAATCTTTCAGAGGGACAAAATGGCTGAATGGCGCCTTGCGCTAAGATTCCAGTCCTGGGTTCTGCTACATTAGAGGGGTCTGTAGGAAACTGGGGACCAACAAGAGATCCATGATGGAGTCTCAAGAGTTCCATGAAAAATATTTAAAAATATTTTTCCTTTTAGGGATATTTTTGTGTGTACATGGACTCAAATAGCTCCATGATATATAGTATAATAAAAGGCAAAAGAGTTTGCCAAGGGTGTTTGAAAAAGGATAGGGTCTTCAGTCAAAAGGTTATCATCACACGGGGCCTTCAGATAAATACGCTGGACAATCGCTATGCTATGTAGAGAGAGAGAGAGAGAGAGAGAGAGAGAGAGAGAGAGAGAGAGAGAGAGAGGAGAGAGAGAGAGAGAGAGAGAGAGAGAGAGAGAGAGAGAGAGGGAGTGAGAGAGAGGGAGAAGCAGAGTGTGGCAGTTGACTGTGGTGCACACGGCAGGAAGTTCTCATGTTGCGAATGGACTTGTCTAAAGACAACTCGACAATTAAAACAAGCAGCGGCAGAGACGAAGAGAGCGTACCAGGGGAGGGCTCGTGGGGGTTCGGGAGAGATGCTGGGAGAGATCGGGGGGGGGGGGGGGGGGGGGGGGAGGATCTGATCTGCTCAGGCGCTCAAGAGTAAGCAAGCTGAGCTTACATGGAATGTGTTTATGCGCGTGTGGGTCTACATTTCGATTGGCCAACTTTTAATCTTTTGAGTTGTTGAACTACTTTCAGGCTTCACGAATTGGAGCACCGGCGCCGGATTAACTGCATAAATGTCAGATTGAGAAATGATATTCTCTGATAACGGTGACAGAGTTTTCGTCTATAGGGTGTGTCTGCACCGGTAGGTCTGTTTAGGGAACAGGGCGAAACTGCGGTTTGGTGATTGTGTATCTTTGATAGTTTGATTGTGTGTTGTGTGTCTGTGCGTGTGTGTGTGTGTGTGTGTGTGTGCGTGTGTCTCACACTGGGATTACCTTATTTTCTTGTTAATGCTGAGCACAAAGTGTTCCTGGGATTTAAAGGGGATTTTCAGTGAAAAAGAGCTCAGTTGGGAAACAACTGAAAGTGTGTCTATTTAAATCCACAACATCGGCGATAGAAGTGGATTGGTCCGTTCAGGGGCGGATTAAATGGTCTGTTTATGAGCCGAGTATGTTTCTTAATGTTCAGCAGTGACAGATGTCCAGACAGGTATAGATTTGAGGCTATAATGGTCTTAAAAGACCATCGCAACCAGTTTCATTGTTATTATCATAATCTACAAGATTGGTGATAGAAGTGGATTGGTCGCAACCAGTTTCATTGTTATTATCATAATCTACAAGATTGGCGATAGAGGTGGATTGGTCCGTTTAGAGGTGGATTAAATTTCTGTTTATGAGCCGAGTATGTTTCTTAATGTTCAGCAGTGACAGATGTCCAGACAGGTATAGATCTGAGGCTATAATGGTTTTAAAAGAGCATCGCAAGCCGTTTCATTATTATCATCATAATCATTGACATAATATTGCTCCAAATGTTCAAAAAAATGCTAATATAAAGTCATTTAGCGAACAGGCTTACCCAGGGCGTCGTTCAGCATTCTAAAAAGCGACACGTTCACCTTAGCCCTTCCTGATGAAACGCGTGCAGTGTGCCGACCTGTGCTGCCAGAACAAATGACAGTGATGCGCCGGACAGCTCTGAAAAGCGCTGGAGTGACACATGACAGAAACAGTCAAATTTAACCATGATGGATGAAGACAACGTGACACACTTTGACGTGACGTGCCCCCCCCCAAAAAAAACCTCCTGCGCGAGGAGCACTCAAAGACAGTTAACCGCCAAGGGCGTTCTGATGATGCGTTTGTAGATCATCTAAGGCAGCGGAAATACAAACCCGCGGACCTCGATAGCGAGAGATGCACGCAGCCCCATTAACAAACAGCCTATGACATTTCGACGCGGACTCTTAGGGATCTACCCCCCCCCCCCCCCCCCCCCCCCCCCCCCCCCCCGCCCCCCCCGCCAGAACGTTTCTCCAGAGCGCAGCAAATATAAATAGTCCCTTGGCCACGTTTTGAGGGGCCCTTTCCAAAAAATGCCAGGCTCCGCTGAACAATGTCTTTTTTTTTGCCCGGGCACGTCCGCGCACACGCCTCCCCGGTACGCCCGAGGCCGGAGATCGCGGCTCTTTATTAGGGGCTGCATTGTGCCGCCGCTATTGTCGCCGCGCGCGGAAGCCACAACAGGTTTTTTTTCCGCGGGGAGCTGTTTTGTCCTCGCGCCCGCGTGCCGTCTGTCGCGGCCGGCTCTCGCTCTCTCTCTCGCCGCGCCCCGGCCGAGAGCCGCGTCGGCCTGTGCGCACGTGCGCCGCGTTCCGTCGAAAGCCGCGGGCGGCTCGGCGGAGCGCGAACAAAAGGCGCAGTCGCGGTCGCTCGCAAAACGAGGCTGGCACGAGACAGCCGTGAGAGAGAGCGAGCGAGAGAGAGAGGGAGGGAGGGAGGAGAGAGAGAGAGAGAGAGAGAGAGAGAGAGAGAGAGAGAGAGAGAGAGAGAGAGAGGGAGGGGGAGGGAGAGAGAGAGAGAGAGAGAGGCGTCTAAAAGTAATAAGCGAGGTTTTAATGAAAGCAGGCGCTTCTGGCAGCACGTCAACTTCAAACACATGACAAATAAGTGGTAGTTTAATTTTAACATGGAGGCTCGGAGACAATTATCTAGAGTAAGATGTCTCCACCCTTGTTTTGTGCTAGGCTATATTTTTCATTAAACCGTATGTGTTCAAAGAACAGGGGAAAAAACGACCCAGGGCTATGTAGCAGCTCGACTGAGTAATCACCAAGATGCAGTGAACAAAATTTCAGAACACTAAAGCAAGTTTAAACAATATCAATGCCTGCACACATTGTCAAACTGCACTGGAACATAATCTCTGAAATATTTTAGCTGTGAAAAAATGTTGCCTTAAAATTATCACTAGACGGATTAGGCTGAAACCTTAAATGTTAATCTTTCTATATTCAGTAACATTTTTCTGAAGAAACGCATTGTTCAAGGGTCCATTTGGTTGTACTTCCACAAATAGTGATCAGGGTTTTTTTTTTGGTAATTTTCCACCCACACAAACAATAACTCCTTCTCCCTTTCCCGCAGAAGACTAATTTAAGCTGAAACTTTGAACAAAGCAGAGGGTTGGCCACTTTAAAAACACCAACATCAAATGTGCTTTATGCTTGCTTGAAATTATTTCTGCAGATGTGTGCCCGAATCCGTACGGTGGTAAAGTAATGGAAATGTACCAAACGAAAAAGCCTTCTAGAAAATTCCATCCCACATTAATAGTGTTCATTGAGCAACCCAGCCTTGCACTAGTTATTGTACTGCCTCCGAGCAATCCAACTTACAGAGCCACTTCTGAAACCACGACACCTCTCATAAAAAGTGGTTGAGCTGGCTGACAAGAAATAGATTTTCCCCCTTCCTCTGTTCTGTTTTCTTTGATGAAAAATTCCCTTTCTGAGGCACTTGGCAATGATGGGATATTAGGCGAGATAAGAAAGGAGCACTCATTGCTGAATCACGGAGGAAAAAATTTCATTAAAATAGAGAAACTGAAATAATTTAATTAAGTAAGAAATTGGCCTTTCTCGACAACCAAGCAGGAACATTAGCATTCTGAGAAAAAAGAGAGGACTAAATTCTTGGATGTAACACCCTCTTTATATTTCCAGACATTTTGCCGAAACGTTGGCTTCGCCTAACACCAGGGCTGGTAATAACAGCAAACACAGGGTGGACAACCATGGGAAACACATCGCTAAAATAAAACAAACTGTGACATTTTTTTTCTGCACTGAAGACAAGGTGCGACAGAAAACCGAGTCACACGTCTGTAGAGGTACAGATCTGAAAAAATTGCCTGTGGCACATCTCTAAGGCTGCCAATTATATTTTCAAGGGCAGAACACACTTCTATAAAAAAACGAACTATTGCTATGTTACGTATAGGCTGCATGTTTTCATGGGAATGTTGTGAGTCCACACTTCTGTAATCCTGTTTCATTTTGCCTAAGTACTAAGAGCTGGGGGGGGGGGCTTATAAAAATTTCCAAAGATATAGAGGCCAACATGAGAAGGAACCCTGGGAAAATCAATTGGATGGATGTGGAAGATACCCTCTATGGTGTAAGCAGGCGGAAATTAACAGGAGTGATGAATTCATTATTTACAAGTTAAAACACATCCCCCTGGGTTGAATTTTTTCCAGACAAGAGATCTAGGAGTTTAATAACCTTTTTCTCTAACACAAATTTATGGGAAAGAAGGGAGTGGTGTAGGTTGCTTCATCAAGATAAATTCCATTATAAGTTCAAGACTTGATTCCTTTATGTCAATATAGATTATGGCCGATGCATCCACTTGCCTTGCATCTGTGAACGTAGGCTACTTTGTGTTCACAGATGCAATTGAATATTTAATTGAATTAAAAACAGAGAAAGCTCATTTTGGGAGCTTACCAGCTCTATCTGGCACCCGTTCGACACATTTTACCAGGTACATTCCACATCTGCGGAAGTACAATGCGCTAGTTCTACCTGTCATTGACCGTCTGTGCTTCATTGTGTGGTTTCAGTATTACTATACGGCAAACATGCATTTCTAACATTGCATTCATGTATAAGTTAAAAGTCATTAAAATATGGCCAACATGCAGAGATGTAGAAGAATTGTCGTTATATTCCCACCGCAGAACGAAAACAAAAGCACACCACACGTCAGAACACGAAGTGCAAAAGCAGAGGGTACGTCACGTGACCGAATCCCGACTGGGTGAATTTCGCTTTGATTAATGGCATCTCTCAGATCTCCTAGATCGATTTGTTGCGTTTCTGCGCTTGTGTTCTGTTTCAGCACGTTGGGGCTTACTATAACATGCGTGTTCATGAATCAGTAGCCTAATTACCCAATCAAATAAAACTAAAACCCCAAAATGGCCAAGGTGGCACTGATTTTCCAAAACCACAGGCTACATTTTTTACACCTTCGCAAAAACAAAAAATAATAATAACTGGACTTAATTTTTGTAGGAATCACTTCTTATGTCATGAGCGAAAACACAAGATAAAAAACATTAACCTGGCAATTCGTGTTAAATGTATTAGAATGGATGTGTGCTTGCCTAATCACTAACGTAAAATAAACCAAACAAATTACAAAAATAAGACGAGTTGTCACAGTCTCAGATATGCATAAATGCTGATCCCATTGTCAGATGTTTCATTTATAAAAACGACCTTACATCCAGCTTAGCGAATAACGGAAAACGACGTTATACTTCGTACAAAACAATGAACAAGTCGCCTGTAACGGTGCTGGCGACAGTGTTGACAACGTGCCAGGACCGCTGCTTATTCAATTACTGCGGACTGGATGTCCACAGTGAAGAAAAGGCGCATAACAGAGGAAATATTAGTCCATGTGATTTATTATTACTTTGCGGTGCGATATTACCAGCACGTTACAACGTTACTGCGCGGGGTTTCCACATTATCCGCATCTCAGCACGCACGCAAACACACAGACACACACAATCCAACGTCGCACCTATAAATAATTGCTGTACACATTTTTTTTTAAAAATAGCCTATTTAAGCCAAGACGTCCACCATACGCTTCTTATTACAGACAAAAACAAAATAAACCCATGCATGGCTTATTGACCACTAGGTTCATGTAGGCTATTTGTTAAATAGTATGTTGCATTAGGCAATGGAAACAGAAAGCAATACCCTACCAGCGTTGCTCAGTACTAATATACTATCTTTTACATAATCATATAGTGAAAAATGCGCTAAACAAAAACAGTGGAATTATTTGACTATGAATAGGCCCACAGCAGCGCTAGCAAGTTAAAATAAGAACATTATTGTGCCCGATATTTCCAATCATGTGGGAGATATTTACTCTTACAGTAATTAACTGAAACGTCTGTGGTCGTAGCTCGCCAGTCACAATGCCTTGCTCCACTGCGCACATTATTATCAAAGCAGCAAATCTCGATAACTAGCTAACATCTGCAAGCTAAATAAGTAATTATGTTATTATGACACCAGCAAGTAGTGAACATGATTTTTTTTTTTTTAAAAACACAGCATACGGCTACTTACCTCAATAATATAGCCCGTCAGAGGTGTAACCGCGATCCCCAGAATGAGGACTGCTATCGCCGGGAATGAACCCATCGTTCAAAGTCTCGCTAGCTGTCAACCTAGCTGGTTATCTTGGGGGTACAGCTATAACTCCTCCAAAAAGAAATGAGAGGTTCCCGATGGATCTTCGGACAGTCTGCGTAGCTAGGTCGCTAGCTCACACCCTTGTTAATCAGCTGATTCCCCTCGCAGTCAGAACGTACAGCGCAAAGGCAATGCGTATTTGTTCTGGATAGAGGACGTGCACACCTTCCCCCGTTCTCAGCTGAACTGATTCGCTGCGCCGCCCGGCGTCTGATCAAAGTCCTGCCGGAAATGAAGTCATAGAAAACAATCAACTGTCGTGTCCAGTCCACTGTCCGAAGCGATACAGTGGGAGTTCCAGCTCACTTTACAGGCATTTGTGTAAGTGGTAGGTTACTTTCACTATCTAATGTAACCTATCAGGATAGCTGTTATCTGTAGTTCGCTTTTCCACACCGGGGCGGTTCAAATGAATTTCAAGACAGAAGTAACCTATTGTTAAGCTCTCAAGCGCTGATCATTCGCGGACTTTTTTCAGATTTTTGACTATGTGATTATGCTTCCAAAATTTAACAGAAGTACTTACTCGCCGCACGTCATTGTAAATATTCGTGGCGTCCGAGTACGATGTGTTTTTTTTATGATCGTTCATTAAAAACTGTACAACAGATGGTACGGATTTATTTCCAGAGCATCATTCTGGAGTCTGGAGCTTATCATTGAGAAAAACAGCTGTTCACAGGAATATTGTTATGACTCATAACTATCTTTACATAATAATTTGTATAACAAAACACGAAAGCACTAAACATTGTTGCACAAAACATTTGAGATAAACGGCTCTTTACTTTCCCCCAAAGACTCCTTCCACAGTCCGTGTTCATACCAAAACAAACAAACAAACCAACAAAAAAACAAAACCGTGGGTCCAATACAAACATTAAACTTGTGTTAACATGTTTACAGATCACATACACAGACTAACAATATACGAAATATTTGTATAAAAGTCTGACTTGCTGATACAAAAAAATTCCACTTCAAAAATTATGTTATAGCCTGCTATAGTTATGAATCATTCTTGACGAAACACTGCCATGATTAAATTTTCCTAATTTCACTGCATCAAGCATTTTGCTGAATGCGTAAAAAGCTCGAGAGTTGCACGCGCTCAGGGCAAATACCAGGTCTATTATTCCTCATTATAGACATAAAACCGATAAACATGTTTGAGAGCAATGTTGTCCCAATGCTTCTTCTCATTAAGCAGTACTGCATATCCATATATGAAATATTCATGTAAGTAATGCAGTATTGCAATTCAAAATGTCACACGTGAGAGAATACAAGTCGTCCAATGTTGTAGGATATGTTAGTTATGTTATGTTATGTTGGATATGTTAGGCTAATACCAGACACACACTACTGTAAAAAAAAAAAAAAAACCCTCAGACACACCAAACGCTGCGTCGAGGTCACCAACAGCAAGAAACCAAAACGTATCACATCGAGGTCATCGACTGTAAGAAACCCCTTTGCAAACCAAACAGCGGAAGTAACTGAGTGGCGAAGGAACGCGTGTAGGCTTACTCGGTGTTACTGGAACGGGATAAATTGAATGTTATCTCAGTTATCTGACGACAGAAAGAAAGTTATAACATTTCCTCTGTGATAACAATTATGGATAGACGGAGGAGACTGTTATCCGCCATGGTAGATGACATGTCTTTGGCTTGTGTAGCCTGCAAAAATACAGTTGTGCATCCGGCTGCTACGACACAAGTGTATAGGCGAGTGGCTACGAGGGTGCAGATATCCTAAATTCTATGTGTATGCTAGGACCTTGAACTGCTAGGTGTGCAGTGGTAAGAGTCAAAGCGAACTTCCAGGTTAAAATGAATGCAGTTTATTGTTCAGTGTATCCAGTAATAGTCACAATATACACTGGTGCAAAATGCGAGTGGTGAAATGGTTGCGTAAAGCGCAGGAGAGAGACCGTGTTTACAAGTCTCCCCGAACCACGTTTCTTTTTATAGCCTATACAAAACGATCAAAGCAAAACTCCAAGTCAGCTAATAAAGACACAATCGTGCCAAAACAGTATAGATCAATGATCCTGCTAGCACTACCTCTGTAAGCATATCACACCGAGTTAACCTTTGCATCTGCCAGGGTGCTGACCCATAGGTATTAAGATCTTCAGTCAGCACCCCACCACTAAAGACACCAACTTGTTCCCCATGACATCAGTTTTTACATGACATCCGTCTGTTTTACTTTGAGGTAGACTTTTGTGAATTGTTCTACGCTACTTTAAAAGTATCTTGCATTGGGAAAAATGTGCAAAACAATTAAAAACATTTAAAATAATAAGTTGAAACATAGTGTGTTTTTCGTGTTTGTGAAGATCTGTGGAGAGACCATTCTATCTTTATTACTGAATCACCACAAAATAGTGAACTTGACAGTTTTCATACTTCTTCACAGGCCGGGTTGTCCTTATTTTAACTTTTGGTTGTGTTCCCCCCTTTTTGCTGAGGCAAGACCTGTTTTGTTGTGCGGTTATTGCTTAAAATGATTTTCAGTCATTTAAACTGATACATGCAGCAATAAGATGATTCATTGTGTGGTTTCTTCAGCTTCTGCACTCTCACACAGCATGCAGGCTTACAGATGGTTTCATCCACAAGGCATGAAAAATACTCAAATCCGAATGTCTGAAATATTTCATAATCTATTCGTAGATAGGGAAGCTACATACCAGTAATAAACAAAAATGGAAATGCAGATAAGGTTTGTTGCAGGAGGAGTACACCACCACTCTTCCACAAGGTATCAACTCACAATCAGTTGATGGAAGTTGGAAATATTTTTTTTAGGTATTGTTACATCACATTAAAAGCATTTAGATATACATTGCATCCATTTATACAGCTGGATATATCCCGAAGCAATGCAGGTTAAGTACCTTGCTCAAGGCTACAACAGCAGTGTCCTACCTGGGAATCGAACCTGTGACCTTTCCGGTTACAAGACCAACTCCTGGTTGGATTCTGATATGGAAAATGTCAGGGTCAGGCTGCTCAAATCATTGGATGACTGCTCAATCTGTGTGGATGGAAAGATTGTCATCTTTAAAGACGCCAATCTAAGCCATCGGATCGTGTTTTGTTCTACAAGAAAGTGCAAAATCTTTGTTAACCTGAC
The DNA here is from genome assembly GCA_025169545.1 of Anguilla japonica. Classification (NCBI taxonomy): domain Eukaryota; kingdom Metazoa; phylum Chordata; class Actinopteri; order Anguilliformes; family Anguillidae; genus Anguilla; species Anguilla japonica. Next base: position 48,507,271 of record CM045891.1, read on the forward strand.
TATAATTGGAGTGTGAATGTCACAGCGCATTCTGGGATGAATGTAATTGGTAGAAATATTTGGCCAGAGACTGAATGCACACAGAAGGGCAGGAAAAAGAGAGATGAAATAAAAAGAATAATTAATAACGGAACATATATCAAATTCTAATACAACTAAGATACAAACAGAGGGCAGGCAGATAAAACTGCTTATAAATGGCAGATGATAGAGGTGCCAGATGATTGGTAATAGGGATGATTAGAGATAGAAGGAATAGCTGGAGGAAGAACCGAGAGAAAGTGAACAGGGGTGCGTAAATCTTTTTCTGGGGAGCCAGGGTCTCTGTTGGGGGGGGGGGGGCTGAGCTCTGCCTCCCCTGTAATTCAAACCCTGTGGTACGTTCTCTCTTAATAATTAATGTACTAATGTAATGAGTGAGTCAAGCATGCTCAGACAATCTCAACAGTTAAGAAATGGTATAATCCACCATAGGGGTGGGTGAAATTGTTGTGCAATCTATCTTCAGACAGGGCTGGGGAAACACATTTGAATATTTACTATTATAATTACTTGCTCCATGTAAAGATTTTAGAACCCCTCCTAAACCTTTGTTTTTACTTTCTTCTGTGGGGTTCAAGTCTCAATTAGGGGGTCGGACCCCTCAAAACACCCCCCCCCCCCATCCCTGTAATTCACACCCTGGCTGACATCACAAGAGCAGCCTTCAAATCCTCCTGCCAGGTTGCATGTGTCAACATGTGCCTCTCCACTGGAGCGCGGGGAACACAGACGGAATAGGATCAGGATATGGCTGGAGACAGGAGATCAGCCAGAGAGTCATAAGGTGAAGAAGGAAGAGGCAACCAATCAAGATCCTCGCCTTCTGCAGTCATACCCACAGATGATTTATTTCTGAGAGACAGCAGGCTTCAGAATTTTCAAGGGACATGTCCTAGTATTGTTGAGTATCGCATCTGTGAACGTTATTTATAACATGGTTTAAAGAAAGTAATTTATGGTGTACATAAAAACAGGGAAGAGTATTCCCATGTTAATAATGATTTTTTTTGTTGTTGACACATTTAATGTAGGACACTATCATTTTAAGCTCCCATAAAACAAAGGCTGGCACGTGCGTTCGGTAACTATTAAAGCCGCGGTTTGCGTAGAGACGGAAAACGCGTCAGAGCTCACGGCACTTCCCCGTCACAAATACCCACAGTCCTATTGCTCAAAAATAGACGGCATAGTTATAGCAGCAACACTGTTCAAACCATCTTGGCAGAAATGGTGTGAGAAGAAAATACAAGCCATTTGATAAGTGTCAGCACTTTCACGCACAGTTTAAAATGGCTGTCACTCCACACTTATTCATCTGACGGTTATTCTTTATGGCAGTGACAACAAAGACAAAAAAAAAGTGTTTCATAATGCTTCTATTCTGAATTTTACACTCAGTCAAATTTGTCAGTGCAGAAAGTATAATTTTATCCTTTTTTTTTATCAGACTGACTAATTAATGTTTCAACACTGTGGGCTGGGAGCATCGTGAATAAAAGCACAGACGTATACCAACCATAACTCTGACATTTCTTTTCCAACCAGGGGGGATGGAGGGGGTGCAGATGTGTTTTTGGATATACATTGTCACCATCAATAATTCATTGGCGCAGTTTATGATTGGGGGGAAACTGTCTTGGAGGGAAAGCTGCGGAGAAGGCTCTCTGTAATGAGAGAGGAGGACTGCCAAGGGGGAAACAGGCCGACCGCCGTTGTAAATTATTGACAGAAAGAGCTTTATAAAGAAAGAAAGTGCAGCGGAGAGAGGAGGGTATTTTATAAGTGACACAAAACTTCAGAGTGCCACTGACCCGCCGTCCTTTTGCTGCCGTTGCGTGTGTGGTAGTTCTGACCCTCAGTCTTCCTGACAGAACTAACAACCCGACAGCCTTACCAGCTCTGGGTGTAGTAATTAACTGAAACCGTCCGACAGTGCCTGCCCATCCAATGACACATGAAAAAGGTTTATTTCTGGGTTTCCATAGTTTATTTCAAATGAGATGTCATCTCAATATTTTCTGTTTCCTGGTCAATGAACAGTGAACTTTTTGGCAGTGACTTAAAGTTTTCAAATCGTTTGAAAACTTATCTAAAGCATCTTGTGTGGGAAAATCCTACAACAGAAAAGTAAAGAGAAATTGTGACAATGATAAATATGGGTTACATTTAGATGAGGTTAATTAATGGTTTAAGTCAAGCAGGGCTTGACTAATTAATGTCAGTGTGACAGTGCGATAGCTGATCTGGTAAGCAGAAGGCAGCCAGTTTGAATCTGGGCAAAAAAAAACAATCAATTAAAGGTTTTCTTTGATGGTTTCATTCAGTATAAACCCATAGTACTCGCGACTGAGTAGCTTTCCACCATCGCTAATGGAATGAGGACTGTTCACTCTGTCTGCACTTGTGATTGGATAAATGCTTCAGCCTTTCAGTCTGTTGTGACATCACTTTGCATGCTCAACACGGCTCGTGTTTGTTTGAGGCTTGTTAAAGACAGAGTGGTATTAATTAGGGCTATGGAGAACTGGGGACTGCTGTAGGGAGCTGGGGAGAAATATAGTTTATTCTCAGGTCCTTTAGGTAATAGGGATCAGCCATGAATCTGGTGTTTACAATCCTAATTTCACGGGACAGGAAATGGCCACATTCGTACAAACAATCCCAATAAAAGGTACCTTTTGGCAAAGAAATGAAACGAGCCTCACACTCTAAACACTGTTTTTTGATTTGTCAGTGTTTATGTAAGCAAGGAGTGGGTCCCTGAGTGTTATATCATTAAAAACCTGTGAGCTGACAGGCAAAAACAATGCCCTGTATCAATACTTCCCTGTACTGCCATATAGCTGGATCTTGACAAATATAAATGACAGTAAAATGCCCAGATATCAATCTGAACTAAATTCAGGTACCATCCCTACATTCCTGGCAACAAGGTTCCAGAATTCCGGCTTGGCACATACCTGGACTGGAAGTTCATCCAAAAAAAGGTATCCTAAAGGCATTGGGTGTGGATAAAAGATCAAATAATATATTTTAAAAACAAAACAAACAAAACAAACCATTACATAGAATGTGTCATGTAAAAACAACATCACAGTTCGCTCTCAATCACGGGTGTGTCTGATAGCTTTGTGATGAGTATGACTCATGGCTGGTTCACTGCAGTGATGCATAACGAGTCTTCTAGCAGCTTCCGTGACACACCCACGCCTGCATAGGATGCACTATAGGGCCATGCTGTGAAGCACCTTGTTTAATGTACTTGTATCCATCCCTAGGGGAGTACTGTTAAGGGGAACATAGTTTGATATACTGTTTAACTGGGCCTTGCGAAAGCCTAATGCGACTTTGAAAGCTCTAGAGGGAGTTACATCACATCTCCCCATTCAGCAGCACAGTAGTTCCCTATACAGCAACGAGGCATATCAAGGATTGATATTGAAACTTTCAGCTGAATGGTGCAGAATTAGCCTGTGTGTGAAAATGGCAAAAAATAGAAGCGGGACAACACAAACCTTTCCCTGGGCAATACCAGATTCGGCCTGTTACAGTGTTACACACGGAAGACGTATCTTCAAAAACTTTGCAGAAATGTATGAATGCAATGGTTGGAAGCTGGACAGGCTATTATTTCTGCATTGGTTGTTAGCCCCAGCCTCGGTGCACATGGAAATGTGAGCTGGAGGGAGCCTCTTTGACTCTCAGATGGCAGGGAACAGCCGTTGCCGGGCCATCGGTCCATTTCCTTGAAAACCCCTGTCGCTGCAGACTGCCACATTCCCATGAATAACTTGAGCAGTAGGTGCACAGTGACAGGTGACCTATGTCTGACCTTACAAGCCTGAGATCATGAGGACAGCTGCTCCCCTGTACTCAGGACTACACGTTCCGAAATTTTTTTATTTTTTTTTTTTTTTACAGCAGTACGGTTTTTATTCAGAAATTTTGTGGGAATTATTTTGTGCTAAAATTCTGTCATTTAAAGACATTTAATTTTTTCCCCTGATAATGATTGCCTTACATCATTTATAAAACAATAAAGAGAGACCTTGTATTATTACATTTGCAACCGTGGATATGGTATTTTGCTAATAAGATTAGGAGAGCAATTAAATCATATTGGATTTCTAAATCTCTGTGAATATCACTAGAGACTGTTTATAGGTACTTTTTAAACCTGTTTTCGATTTAAGGAGGCACACTTTACATGCACGTATCTTCAAATACTTCACAGAAAACAATAAATACATTGTTAGCCCACCAATGTTATATGAATAGCCTGGACTAACATACATAGAAACATCCACTTTCACATATGAATCTATGAGACGATAAATGGACTGCTTTCTACTTACTTCAGCTCTGTTCAACTGAAATTCCTACAGGTATCACCCTTGCTCCTGTATATGTGCATTAGAAAAGGTTGAAACAATCTATCAAAAGACCTTAAACTAGACATGCTAATTATTACAGTTGCTGCTTAAAAGTGCAATTCATGACACAGTATGCTCCTGCTTTGAATTCCAGTTTACATGTTTAATTCCTTTATGGATTACACAGAGGACAGTGTCTCTTAGAAATGGAGCTCCCTTCTATTATTAAAGAGAAAAGCCAAGAAAACTCTGTTTCCAACTGTACATTATTAAGGGTCTACAGAAGCAATTAAAGACAGTTGTGCCTGTGACACAACAGAAACCCAAAGCACCATAATGATGCTGGAGGGAATAACACTGAAAACCATTGCGGACAATTTTGGAATCAGAAAGAGAGGAATTCATAGCCTAATTAAATAAAAGTCCATCAGAGTAAAAGAGTCAACACATTAAAAAGAATTCTTTACTAAACATGTATTATAAAATTAAGACCTATTTTCATACATGACATCCTCCTTGTTTCCGTTGAAAAATCTGTGGGAAAATGTAATGCTTAACACCTGGGACCCAAGCGAAGAACATCTGTTTATTGATTTTTGATTGCTTTGTGGCAATTGTGTCAGCATTGTAGTAACATGGAAAGAAATGCTACTTCACAAGGTAGTAGATCACATCTGAATGATCGGAATCATTTAATGTCAGGGGTGTAACTTCATTTCAGTGTCTAAATAAATAATCGATTATTAAAGGGCCAGTACTTAATCGCCGAGGTTAAAAGTTCGGTTAATTACTATGATTGATATAATAAACGTAAAGGTTTTTTATTTCATTTTTTTGCTTCGTGACGTCAGGTGACAGCAAGAGGCTGGCAATAAATTCAACGGAGACACTCGATTTTTCATTGGTTCATTTTGTGATTTAAAAAATCTTATTGGTTGACAGAAAAATGACAGAGTATGTCAATTTGTTATGTGCAAACCATATTTTAAAACGTTGTAACATAAAATACACGCTAAAACCAAAATGTCAATAACCAAAAAAATACATTTGTAATCAAACTTTTCCAGTGTATTTGACTACACGGTACACGCTTCGCGAAACGGTTTTTATTCAATTTTAACTGCAGCGACACAAGCTACCAATTGCCGCCCAGTTCCCTTTCAGTTACCAGGTGGATTATGTTAATATGCAACGCGCCCATGTCTGCAGCTACCATTCCGAGGTAAGACCAACTTGTATTTTTTAATGAAAAATGAGAAAACCCCGGGCGGTTTTTGAGTCCAGTCTGTAGTTCCATCGCCAGTTTGAGATATTTTTCTCCTCCGTTTGGCTTTCGTGGCCAGTCGTTACCATTTCACTCGATAAGAAAATTCACATTTCTTTGGGCCTCTTCAAACGCTGGTTGTTGTTGTTTAGTCCCACCCAAAATGGAGAGCCGTCTTCCTTGTTCTGCTGCAGATTCCCCAGGACTGGGCTCAACCAGAAAGGGGGACGAATGGGTCGGTTACAAACATGTCTGGGTAGTGCACAATCTGGACACTTGTGTTCTAAAACGCTGCGGTTTTAACAGCGGTGCTCCGTATCCTGCCTGATCCTGGGGCACGCGCGGCGTGGGTTTTATCGTTTGTATTGTGGATATTTCGCCGTGCTTCGTTCCCGGGTTTCTGCAGGTTTTATTTTTGTGGTATGGTCCACTTGGAACTGGGAACCTGAGGGGTCAAAGTAGGGGGGTGGGTGAAGAAGTATATTCAGCACCTGGCTTGTTTTAACGTCCCATAAACCATGGGGTTTTTTCAGTTACTTATTGAAAACGTTCCTGAGTATTTTTGACTCCGTTCTGCGCTAGCGCTAGCATACCCGTTTTCAGCCTCGCTCCAATGGTACCCCTACAATGCGTTTAGACTGACCGTTTTGAAGCGGATTCGATTTTAACATACTAGAACTGCTAGCTAGTTACTGTGACGATTTGCTTGTCAGGGGAGAACATCGTGCATTCACCAAGAATGCATTTTAAAGTCCTATTTTGTTGCTAGCATCGCCTGTGCTGATATGCGGATATCCCAGCCCGATTTCTATCTGGCTTACTACTAGCAAGCCACAGCACTATGCCGTTGTATCAAAATGTTATTGCGAACTAGTGTGGTTGGATATTGTGTATTTATTACATGCAAACATTAAATTGTTACATTTAAATGAATTAGAGTATGCATCAATCTGAGAAATAAAAAGAACACGTGGACGCTACGTGTGAACGTTTGTTATATTATAGGTGTGTTATGTATTTATTCATCTGTATGTCCAGTTCCCAGTGCAAGTATGCACACTGATAGTAAAAAAACACAAGTAACTGAATGATGCATTAATGATGTGTACCTGCTGTTCTCGGCAGAGATGTGTGAAGATGTCTGCACTCTGAAAATGCTCCCCCTATGTGCACTGCGGCCCCTGAGTTATGACACTGTTTCAGGTTTAGCTGTAGATGGCATCAATCCGCTCCTCTCAGATATAACCCCGGGTTGTGAAGGTAAACGCAGCCTTTGTGTAATCTTCACCGGTGATGAGAAAAACAATCCATCAGCGTCGGTGAAGCCGGTGGCGTTCGCTGACCATTGCGACTCCTCCGGTCTCTGTCACAAATCTTTTGGGGAATTTGATCTCAGCTGACCACTGCACATTCGCCAGTGTGAGCGAACGCTCTCGCACGTGCGAGCGTTCCCAGGGTTGCTCTGACTGAGGGTTAAACGGTGGCCCCCTGCTTTTAGCCTGTCCCATCAGCGTAACCCCTGGAGATCCATGACCTGCGAGCGCCGCGTGATCAGCTGAAGGCGGGAGAGCTCTGCGCGAAGGACCCGTGGAGGAGTCGTCATGGAGACCAAGCAGGAAGTGGCCCCCGTGTGGAGCCAGCCCCCGGATAACGAGGCCAGCGGTGCCACTCAGGTTCGTGCCACTCAGGTTTGTGCTGTGTGTGCGCTCTGAATGCCCTTAAAATACTGGCTCCTGACTTTCTCCAGAAGAAAGCCCACATTGCTCATCACCTTGGTTAGTAATATTGTCCAAACCTGCAGCCGCAACGGCCCTGTTCAGATTAAAATTGGACGGCCCTGTCTTGGACTCAAGCTTGTGTGATTGCGATTGGCTCCTGACTCATAATTGACTGATGCGGCCCTTTTGGGTTGTGAGTTGGCCCCGTGGCTCCTGGGTCATCAGTGATTGAAAGGGGCCTTCATGTGGCCCTTGGTGTACCCCTGTGGCCCCTGGCTTTGGGGTGACTGAAGGGCTCTTGTTGTGGCCCTTGGTGTAGTCCTGTGGCCCCTGGTTCCTGGGAGACTGAAGGGGCTCTTGTTGTGGCCCTTGGTGTACCCCTGTGGCCCCTGGTTCCAGGGAAACTGAAGGGGCTCTTGTTGTGGCCCTTGGTGTACCCCTGTGGTCCCTGGTTCCAGGGAAACTGAAGGGCTGTTTTTGTGGCCCTGGCAGGTGCACTTTGAGGGGGGCACGGTGGCTCAGATCGTGTACAGCGGGGAGCAGCAGGAGCGGGGGCCCCAGCAGGTGGTCTACGCCGCCGACGGCAGCTCCTACGCATCGGTGGAGTCGGCGGAGCACACGCTGGTCTACATCCACCCGGCCGACGGGGCACAGGTGAGCCCTGGTGGAGCACAGGCCGCCGGCGGTGCTGCGACCCCACCCAAACTGCCCTGGGAAGAGCGGGTATGGCTAGCGTGCAGGGCTAGCCTGTAGGGCTGGGGGGTCGGCCTCTTGTACTGTACCGTGTACTTATTTACAGTTCGGGCAGTTAAGGAAATGAATTGAAATTCTGTTTGTTAATTAGAAAAAAAAATCATCATGAAAATGATTTATACATTCTGCAATTCATGATTTGAATCAGGGATTGAACATGAGTACACGTACACACACACTGCAAAAAGATTTAAATGCACTGCAGTTTTATGTCATAACAAAAAGCTTATCTAAAAATATATAAGTACCTCATAGATACAGTCAAATTTTTGCCCATTTTAATCTTTTTGCCGTGCATGTGTCTTTGCGTACCGCTTATGCCAACCCCTGCTTTAAATTTCAGTCATTTGCTGAATTGACTGAATTGAAATGCTGTTGACCCCCACCTTGCTGATGTAAATGGAGTCCCTAACCGTGTTCCTCCCCCCACCCCCCCCCCCTCCCCCCGCAGACTGTGTTCACAGACCAGCCCCAGCTGGCTTACATACAGCAGGATGGCACCACACAGCAGGTCAGTACCCAGCACGATTGCTGTGAGCGTTCGCGGTCGGACGTTTGGACCGCACACGTAAAAACTCTCTCCCGTTCCCCGTCTCCCCAGGTGACCGTGCTGTTACCCAGCGGCCAAAACATGAACGCTGCCAATCTGCACGTGCTCAGTAATGTGGCGGAAGCCCCCCAGGCCTTGCTGGAACCTGTGCCCCAGGTGAGTGGCGGGGGGGGGGGGGCGGGGGTGAGGAGCAAGGAGCTGTGTACCTGGAACAAGACCTTAGAGAAATCAGTGTACTCCTCAGATGCTTGTTATGTGTTTTGTCCCCTTGTTGAGCAATAATTCCACAGCATTGCTGCAGAATAGTGAATTGACTTGTAGACTAGTGACATCGCCTGACTGTGTTTTTATTGCTGCAGAATGGTGAACTGACTCGCTGTGCACTTGTTAAATCACCTGACCATGTTTGCATCGCTGCAGAATGGTGAATCGACTGGCTGTGCGGCAGTGACATCATCTGACTGCGTTTGCGCTGCTGTAGTACTCCACCACCGTGCGTCATTACTGGGCACATAGAGGCCTTGGTCGCCCTATTAGGGCGGTGGTGGTAAAGTCTCTTTTTTCGCAGGTGCCTCCTTCCGTGTCCGGGTCCTCCTTGCCCACCCTGGCCGGGTCCTCCGTCGGCCACCTGGGGCCCCTGGGGGCCGGTGACTCGGCCCTCGACTCGGAGGAGGACGAGGAGGACGACGAGGCGGACGACTCGGAGCTGGACGACTGGGACCTGGGAACCCCGAGACCTTTCAACCCCCAGGACCTGTGTGAGTGGCGCGGGAGAAAGGAGGCCAGCGCTAAAGGAAACAAGCCTTCCGACCGCGTGCTACAATGTGCAGCTTCACAGTCTGATTTATACTGGGGAATTTTTAGAAACAGTACTGTGCGCACAGTGTACAATCATTCAGCGTCCTGCGAATAAGATTAATAGCCTAATGTGAAAGGGGCAAGGTGTTAGCGCAGATATTTTGCTAAAAAACCTGCGCGAACTTCACATTTGCTCCCCTGGTATCAGAGTTGTCTCTTATTTCTGTGATCGGAGGGCTTTGCTGGTACCGAGCTATTGTCCCTGCCTTATCACAATGTTCTATAACCCATATCTCTCTCTCGCTTCTCTCCTCCTCTCCTCCCCCCTCTTTGTCTCTCGCTCTCTCCTCCTCTCTCTCTCTTTCCCCCTCCCTCTCTTTCTCTCTCTCTCCCCCTCTCTCCCTTAATCTCCTGCTCTCTCTCCCTCCCTCCCTCCCCCCTTTCTCTACCTCCCTCCCTATCTCTCCCCCCCATCTGTCTCCCTCCTTCCCTCCCCCTCTCTCTCTCTCTCTCTCTCTCTCTCCCTCCCTCCCCCCCCCGCTCTCTCTCTCCTTCTCTCTTCCCCCTCTCAGGGTGTGAGGAGTGTAACAACGCGCACCCCTCGGTGTGTCTGAAGCACGGGCCCCTGCACCCCATCCCCAACCGGCCGGTGCTGTCCAAGGCGCGGGCCAGCCTGCCGCTGGTGCTGTACCTGGACCGCTTCGCGTCCGGGGTCTACTCCAAGCGCCGCATCCCCAAGCGCACGCAGTTCGGCCCCGTGGAGGGGCCCCTGGTGCGCCAGGGCGAGCTGCGGGACGGCTACATCCACCTGAAGGCGAGACCCCCCCCCCCCCCCCCCCCCGCCTCACCCCCGCCACGCCCACTTCACCTTAAAAAGAAGAGAGGGGAACTGCAGGGCTGGCGGTCTCATCCATATTTCAGTTCTGTCTATTCAGGTTATGACAGAGGTGGAAAATCCAGGTCCAGAAAGTAAAAGTCCTCCCCGGTATTTTGTTCCTGGATTTGCTAATTAGCATAGTTAGCACAGCCAGGAAGTGGAACTGATTAGTGAAGTCTGCTGGTTGAGTTCAAGGGTGGAAGAAACGCGTGGCAGGACTTTTACTTTCTGGCACCTGGACTGTCCACCTCTGGGAAATGAAAAAAATCATTGAATTAATTGAAAAAATATCATAGAATTGAAATGGAGCTAACCCCAACGATGATTAAGAGTGTGCCTGTGATGCTTTGTGGGCAGGATCCTCAGTGGAAGGAAAGAGCCAATCACTGGGGTTTATTGATAATCTGCATATCTCAACCCCTCCTGCCTCTGTCCCCACCCACAGGTGTGCATGCTGGATACGCCCAAAGACGTGGAGCAGAGGGACGACACGTGGGTGGAGCTTTCGGACGAGGAGCGCTGCAATTGGACGATGTTCGTCCGGCCCGCCCAGAATCACCTGGAGCAGAACCTGGTGGCCTATCAGTACGGAGCCGGACATCTACTACACCACCATCAAGAACATCCAGCCCAAGCAGGAGCTCAGGGTGGGTGTGGCACCTTTCCCAGGCTTTCTGGGGGCAAATTCTGGGCTTAGGGCCTAATTCTGGCCTAATTTACTAGGAATTAAACATTTCAGCACGCACAACTTAATTCTTTCTCCAGAATTGGACATTTTGGTGAAAGACATGCCAAAGTCTTCGCTCCCTTTGTCAGAGTCTTGATCCTCACAGAGTCTCGTGGCCTTGTTTACGTGGTCTGTGTCTCTCTCCAGGTCTGGTACGCTGCCTCTTACGCGGAATTCGTCAACCAGAAGATTCACGACATCACGGATGAGGAGAGGAAAGGTGAGATCCGTTCAGAATAGCGCGATCAGACGTGCCTGGCCCCTCCCCCCAGAATCGCGACCCGCGTCTCTGTTGTAGCTCTTTCCCCTCCTTTTCCACGATCCGTAAAGTAAAAGAGCCACCGTGTTTTTTTATTATTATCGTGCAGCGATTGAGTTTTTTGTGTGTGTGATGTAACGGAACGTTGCGTAACGGTTCCCGCCTTTTTTCCCGCCGTTTTTTCCCCGCTCCAGTCATGCGGGAGCAGGAGAAGAACTGGCCGTGCTACGAGTGCAACCGGCGCTTCATGAGCTCCGAGCAGCTGCAGCAGCACCTCAACATGCACGACGACAAGCTGACTTCGTCACCAGGTAAACCGCCCGCTAGCCCGCGCGCCTGGCCCGGTCGTTCCTGTGACCGACGGCGCTCTGCGGTGCTATAGTCTTGCTAAAGTCGCTATAGTCTTGCTAAAGTCGCTATAGTCTTGCTAAAGTCACTATAGTCTTGCTAAAGTCACTATAGTCTTGCTAAAGTCACTATAGTCTTGCTAAAGTCACTATAGTATTGCTAAAGTCACTATAGTCTTGCTAAAGTCACTATAGTCTTGCTAAAGTTGCTAAAGTCTTGCTAAAGTCGCTATAGTCTTGCTAAAGTCGCTATAGTCTTGCTAAAGTCGCTAAAGTCTTGCTAAAGTCGCTAAAGTCTTGCTAAAGTCGCTATAGTCTTGCTAAAGCTGCTAAAGTCTTGCTGAAGTCGCTATAGTCTTGCTAAAGTAGCTATAGTCTTGCTAAAGTAGTAATAGTCTTGCTAAAGTCATGCCGCTGTACATAGTGCTTTTATACGCACAAAGGTGTCGTCTTAACTTTTCTCAGTGGCAAAATGGAGGATGTTAGCGTATTTGCTTTGATGTGTGTTCCTGATTAGGTTTTCTTTGTGAAGGCTAGGTATGTGGTTATCAGATAACCACCTCCTTCTCTGGATATGTACCCGCTGAACTGTGTAGCCTCCAGACTTAGCTTTCGCATGTAATGTAGATTGTGGCAAGTGCGGTGATTTTTTTCTTCAGGCGGTGAATTTTGTGGGGCCCACCGTCAGGTACGTTGTGTTTTTGAACTTTGTCCTTTGTGCCGGCTCTCTTTCAGGGGGAAGGGCCGGGGCCGGGGGCGGGGCAGGCGGCGCTTCGGCACGGGCAGGAGGCCGGGGCGCCCGCCCAAATTGCTGCGCCCCGAAATCTCCGTGGAGATCAGCGAAGGACCGCACACAGGTAGATATCACAGGCGTTTAGATTACATTACAGACGTTTAGCAGAGCGATTTACACAACTTTTACGGCATTTTTACATTGCATCCATTTATACAGCTGGATATATGCTGAAGCAATGCAGTTAAGTACCTTGCTCAAGCCCAGCACACTGTGTGGCTCTGAGTGAATGCCATTGATTCAGAGAGTCTCTCTGTTGACTGCCTCTGTGGTCCAGGACATGCTGGGATTTTCGGCGAAGGGCCCGTTCGCAGAGGGGCCGGACGGGGCCCTGAACGGGCTGAGGGACATGGACCTGGGGTCCCAGGGCGGGGTCCCCGGCACCCCCACCGCCAGCCGGGACGAGCACGGGGAGCTGCCCCCCAGCAGCGAGCTGGCCCCCCTCACCGACTCCCCGGAGCCCCCCCAGTCGATCGCCGACCCCCCCGAGTCCCCGAAGGAGGACGCGGCCCACGGGAACACGCCCGACCCCCACCTCACCCCCGAGGACATGAGGCGCGCCCGCCGAATACGGGTACCCCCCCAAACCCCCCCCCCCCCCCCGCACACCGCTGTCCCGCACCCCTCAATCTGAGCTCAGTGTCTTAGCCTGGTAGTCCTGCTTGGCCTTGACTGCAGTGTGTGTGTCTCTTCTCTCTCTCCTTTTCTTTCTCTCTCCCTCTCTCTCTCTCTCTCTCACTGCCTGCCTCCTCTAAAGATGGATCTGCAGGTAGGTCAGATTTGGGCGCGGTGGCAAGTAATGCATGCAGACCAAGTGAAACAGACCGCTAATTTAGGGACCACTGCGCAGACCCGCGCGGGCACATGACTGCTCTTCGGCCGCCATTTTGTGTTGTCACTCACGCATTGTACTCATTGTACTATATTTTGTATTTTTAAAAGCTGTTGGCTTTTATTATGGCAACATCTATGATTTGGTGCATAGTATAATGTCATTTGGAAAGTTCCCTTGGTGGCTGGGAAGGGCGTGTCCAAATTGCAGGTATCCCAGAAGGCCCCCTTCCTTTTCTCTTGACAGCTGATGCCATCACTTGACTAAGGCAACCTTGAACTCTACTGCTATAACTCAATGGGGTCCATCAGAAGTGTTTAACAGGACCCTTGTCTGACCTTCTCATAGGTCTCTGATCACTTTCAAGGAGTAGTCTGACTTTGAGACTGTACTTGTTGGCCATCTTACCCATAGTTAGACGATATGATTGATACTAATTTTATCCCTGTGGGTCCGGTACAAAAGATTTTAGACAATATTTACAGGCTGCGTGCTATCTGTACTACCTCTATCAATGACCGCAAACAGAAACAGCATTAGCTCTGTGAAGTGATGGAAATACACCTTCCAGTATCTCCAAGTCTGAGTTGTTTACACAGTGCATCTCGCATGTTTATGACGAGTGAAATGCAAAATTGAAAAAGGAGATTTTGGTCGTTTTTTCAGAGGCAGCTAAATTAAGAACTATAATTGACAAATAACTATGTTGTCATCCACTGGGTGCAGTGATTAGTAGCTGTTCAGCTATGAAATGTGCTTCACATGCAAGATGGTGGTGGGAAGGAAGTAGAAAGGAGGTTGATTTGAAGTAGAAGGGTACAGGAAGACTGACAGGAGGTTTGAAGAGAATGAACAGGCTTCTCTTCTCTACACATTTATCCCCATGCAGAACATTACTGGACAACTTTACTGTGTGTGACTCAGACCCACTCCCTCACCTTCTGATGAAGGGCTACTAGGCTAAAAGATAATCCTAATCTCTTTTCACTTTTTGGCTGTTTTAGTGCACTGTATGCATGCACAAATAAGAATTTATAGCTCAAAGACACTCTGAAGAGGGCTGATCGATAACAAAGGACTACAACAAGGGAAAATCAGTTGGCTCCAACCAGACCTAGGTGGAAAAATTCATTTCAAAGCTCAGGTCAGGTTTCAGTGTCTCCAGTTGGTGTGCATGTGAAATGAGTGGGTATTTGCCCCAGTCCCTGACGTGTGTCCATGCGTGTGAGTTACTGGTTGTTGGGTAAGTACGTGTGCGGCGTGTGCGGTATGTAACTCGTCTTCTCTCTCCTCCTTGCCTCCAGAACGCGGCCCTGCAGCACCTGTTCATCAGGAAGTCCTTCCGGCCCTTCAAGTGCTCGCAGTGCGGCAAGGCCTTCCGCGACAAGGACAAGCTGGACCAGCACCTGCGCTACCACGGCCGCGCCAGCGCCTGCCCGCTCACCTGCCACGTCTGCGACAAGGGCTTCCTCAACAGCGCCGCCCTGGAGGCGCACATGCGCCTGCACGCCGACCAGAAGACCTACTCCTGCCTCTTCTGCGCCGAGTCCTTCGACCGCCTCGACATGCTCAAGGAGCACGTGGCCGTGCACCTGGTGGACGGGCGCTTCAGCTGCCCCTCCTGCAAGAAGCGCTTCGCCGACTTCATACAGGTCCGGCGCGCCCCATCGGCTCCTCATAAACGTTTAAAATAAAAATAATAAACGTTACATTACAGTCGTTTAGCAGACGCTCTTATCCAGAGCGACTTACGCAACTTTTTACACAGTATTTACATCCATTTATACAGTTGGATATATACTGAAGCAATGCAGGTTAAGTACCATGCTCAAGGGTACAACGGTAGTGTCCTACCTGGGAATCAAACCTGCAACCTTTAGGTTACAAGACCAGCTCCTTACCCATTATATACTACTCTTGCCCCCCTTCACTGACCAATTAAAAAATGGATAATAATTTTGCAGCCAAACGCTGGGCTGCATATATCCAATTTCCACCCTAAGTAGGAATGTCCAGTTGTCTGCAACTGCAGCCATGTTTATGCTTGAATGTAGCCAACTGTGGAGAGTACAGATATCCACAGCTCTCCTCAAAAACACGTGGTGTGACTACTCATTGGGGTTGACTTAACAGTTCCCCCATCCTTAAGTGCTTTGTCCAGTACTCGTACTCATAAAGCATACCACTGATCTAGGGTCAGGGGTTCTTCTTATCCTATATTATAACCTTCTCCATTATGAGCTTCAAGGAAATACTGATCCTAGATCAGCACTCCATTATGAATGTGTGTCCAGGTGGTTTTTAAATGAAGTGCTGTAGGTTTTTGAGAGTAAAACTTTGGAAAAGTGTTTGAACTTATTTTTAATTACTACTTGCTTGCTGCCTCGAGCGAAACACTTTCCTGCAGGCTCATGTTCAATGACTTATTGATTTTTTTTTTTCTAAAAATGTTAAATGGATTTGAAGTTCCAATTACACAGGCATTTTTAATGATAACTGTGAGCTGCAAGCTTTTTTCTTTTTTTCACAAAAACAGCCATTGGTGTTCCTTAAGGAAAATCCATAACTGAAAATGAATTTGTTCCTGCCTAATTATAAAAGTAGGCCTGAAAGTGTTTCTGTCACTTTGTGATTTAGCCATTATTCGGTTTCTTTGTTGACTACATTATTTCTAATAGCTTCTGCTCAGGGCCTTTCGATCCAAAAAAAAACAAAACACAGGGCAGCCAGTGAAGTTTTTTGAGTTTGTGTCGCCGGCGCCCCCTGCAGGTGAAGAAGCACGTGCGCAGCTTCCACTCGGAGAAGACCTTCCAGTGCACGGAGTGCGACAAGGCCTTCTGCAGGCCCGACAAGCTGCGGCTGCACATGCTCCGCCACTCGGACCGCAAGGACTTCCTCTGCTCCACCTGCGGAAAGCAGTTCAAGGTGAGCGGGGGAGCTGGGAGGCGGAGGGCGGGTCCTGCTATGTAACTGTTTGAGGCGGGGGGGACGAGTTTCTCTTCCATCTTGGATCACGTTTAGACACTCTTCCTTTTTGTGTGGTTGGTCGGTGAGTTCATAGTTCAGGGAGACTGCAGGAAGAGGAAACTGTTTGAAACCTGAGCTTGTGGTGATTATCTTAAGGTTTGCTCTGTGGCTGCGGTTGGTGGCAAGTTGCTGCCCTTCCTTACTTGGTGGAAAATGAACTCTTCCAGCAGGGAAGTGATGATGATGATGCCTTTGGTGTGAATCCATGGTAACAGTAAATAGTTGGTGTAAACCCACAGTAACAGTGGTAGAGTTGGAGAAAACTCACAGTAAAAGTGGTGGGGTTGATGTAAATCCACAGTAACTGTAGTAGAGTTGCTGTAAACGTATGGTAACAGTAGTAGAGTTGGTGTAGCTCCATGGTAACAGTATGGTGACCTGTCTCTCCCGGTCTCTCTCTCCGAACAGCGGAAGGACAAGCTGCGGGAGCACATGCAGCGCATGCACAACCCCGAGCGCGAGGCCAGGAAGGCGGACCGCGTGCACCGCTCCAAGACGCTCAAGCAGAAGGTCCCCACCACCGACATCGAGAGCTTCATGTTCAAGTGCCGGCTGTGCATGATGGGATTCCGCCGCCGCGGCATGCTGGTGAGGGCGCTAACCCCCCCTTACCCCCCCACCACCACCCCCTCCCCCCCCGGGGGGGTTCTGCCCAGGTCTGACGGGGGGTCTCTGTCCCCGCCCCCGCAGGTGAACCACCTCTCCAAGCGACACCCGGAGATGAGGATCGAGGAGGTTCCTGAGCTCACCCTCCCCATCATCAAGCCCAACAGGGACTACTTCTGCCAGTACTGTGACAAGGTATCCCTCTCCCCCCCTCTCTCTCTCCCTCTTATGAGGCAGTAGGCCTGAACCAAGGCTATACGATTACCTTCTCTTCATAGTGCGCTAATGGACTGATACACTGAGATGTACTACAGTGATAGGATGAAGCACTCAGTGTTGGTGTGGACCTGCTTTACAATGATCTCCATAAAGATAAACCTACTAAACTTGTTCTAGGTAATTTAAGTATTTCTACAATGTATGCAAGCTGGCGGTCATATTTGATGGGGTCTCATCAAGCATTCCGTCTCTACTATTTATGTTTTCTACTAACCTGAGAACTTTATTGTACCCATTTTCTCGCCAAACTTTCATATTTCACAGTGTCAGGGCAGTGCAAAACAATCAAATATGAATTCAAATATTGAAAAATCAAATTGATATGTGCAATCAGTTTAGTGCCTAATTGGCTGAATAGTACTTTTTTTGTTCAAAAACCAACATCTCAACACCTCTGTGCCTTGAATCTTTGATGAAGGCACAGATGTGTTTAAATGTTGCTTTTCTTGCGATGAACATACTATATATTCTTAGTGAGAAGAAGAGAGTGACCTCCTTGCGTGTTTAAGCTTTGTGTGGCTGCCTGATGGTCTTTGGCTCGTATCTCAGTCTCTGTGCGGTGTTGCCTCTCTCAGGTGTATAAGAGCGCCAGTAAGAGGAAGGCTCACATCCTGAAGAACCACCCGGGGGCGGAGCTGCCCCCCAGCATCCGTAAGCTCCGCCCCGCGGGCCCCGGGGAGCCCGACCCCATGCTCAGCACCCACACCCAGCTGACAGGCACCATCGCCACGGCGCCCGTCTGCTGCCCGCACTGCGCCAAGCAGTACAGCAGCAAGGTGAGCCCGCTGCTGCCCCCTAGTGACAGATCAGTTAATTTAATTTCAGTTCGTTTCAGTTCATCATTTCAGTTCATTTCAGTTCTTTTCAGTTCATTCAGTTCTTTGCAGTTCATATCAGTTTATTTCAGTTCAGTTAATTTTAGTTAAATTAATTATAATTCAGTCAATTTTAATTCAGTTAATTTCAGTGCAGTTTAGTTCAGTCCAGTTGAGTTGGAAAAGGTAGGAAATGAAATGGTGCAAATGGACCACCGACCTGTCTCCATCCCCCGCCTGGGTCTGGTGTTGGATCTGATGACACGCCTGTCTCTGTCCCTGTGCCTCTGCAGACTAAGATGGTGCAGCACATCCGGAAGAAGCACCCGGAGTTCGCCCAGGTGGCCAACAGCATCCAGGCCCCGCTGGCCACCGCCGTCATCAGCAGCGCCCCGGCCGTCATCACCGCCGACGGCACCGCCGCGGAGGCAGTGGTGGTGAGAGAGAGACCCGTTACAGACACGTCCTACATAACGTACCTGCACACTACATACTGCACACTCACACACTACATACTGCACACTCACACTACATACTGCACACACACGCTACATACTGCACACTACATACTGCACATACACACTACATACTGCACACACACGCACTACATACTGCACGCTACATACTGCACATACACACACACTACATACTGCACACACACACTACATACTGCACATACACACTACATACTGCACATACACACACACTACATACTGCACATACACACACACTACATACTGCACACACACACTACATACTGCACATTCACATTACATACTGCACACGCACACACTACATACTGCACACACACACTACATACTGCACACTCACACACTACATACTGCACACACACACACACACACACACCCTACATACTGTACCTATACATACACATTACATACTGCACACACACACACACCCTACATACTGTACGTAAACATACACACTACATACTGCGCACACGCACACACACACACCCTACATACTCTACCTATACATACACACTACATGCTGCACACACACACAAACACACACCCTACATACTGTACCTATACATACACACTGCATACTACACATACACTCACCCTACGTACGTAATGTACCTACACACACTACAAACCAAATACACCCCCCCCCCCCCCGCATAATGTACCAGTACACACAATGCTTACTACACATAAATACACTCACACTACATCATGTACCTACGCACACATCCTACATACCACACACACCCTACATCATGTACCTACACACACACCCTACATTCCCCACACACACACAGACACACACACACATACGGAAATACACGCACACACTCTACGTACTGTACCCACGCACCCCACATATTGTACGCACTCATGCGCACACTAACGGGTATCATACTCACACACACAGGCAGAACAAAGTCACACAAAATGCCAAACTCACACTGCCCTGCGGCGCCAGGCAGATTTCCCTAGCCGCGAGGCTGACGGCGCCCTCTTGTGTTCAGACCACAGACCTGCTGACCCAGGCCATGACGGAGCTGTCCCAGACGCTGACCACCGACTACCGCGGCGCCCAGGGGGACTACCAGCGCATCCAGTACATCCCCGTCTCGCAGGCAGGGGGCGCCCTGGGGCAGCCGCAGCACATCCAGCTGCAGGTCGTCCAGGTGGCGCCTGTAAGACCCCTCCGAATTTTAATAAGCATGCTCAGCACCCTCTTTCACCATTTACCATGCACGACTGGTCGGTCTGTATACACACACATCGTTTCTGGGGTTAATTTAACATGCGCATTGTGAATATAATCAGCCATTCCAAGTTGTGAGAGAAGGCGATAGAAACCATAAAAAATACATATTAACTTCTTATGGATAACCACAAAATACATTTTGCAAATTCGATCCCAAATGCATATTAAATGGTGCCTGTAAGTTGCATATACGTGTCCATAATTTCCTTTAAGCATATGGTAAATGAAATAAAAAGAATGAACCCCATTGGCTGTCGCCAGGCGCCCTCTCCCCAGAGCTCCCAGCATTCCACGGTGGACGTGAGCCAGCTGCACGACCCCGGCAGCTACGGCCAGCACTCCATCCAGGTGCAGCACATCCAGGTGACGGAGGCCGCCGGCCAGGGCACCGCCCAGGTGAGACCCGGCGGGGGGGGGACGGGGACGGGCTGTACACCTGCGCAATCTGCATCGTTAACTGTTTTATCTGTGCTGTGTGAACACCTGCGCAGCTGCATCGTTATCTGTGCTGCGTGAACACCTGCGCAGCAGAGTCGAATGCTGCGTTATCAAGTGCCTGCGCAGCTGTTCGAATGCAGTAAAGACCTTGCTGCGCTAAGACCTTGTTTGGCCAAACAGCCGTAATTCTCATGAAGGGCAAAATGGCAGTTTATTCATTACACTTTCATCACATGAGGGATTGAGCCAACTTCATTAGGTGTTGAGCTATGACAATGCATTTGGACTACAGTCGGTACAGTCAGATGAGAAAATTGTATGTGTATATGAAAAATATATGTATATTTTTTAGATGACTAAAACAGTGCAGCTTGCAGTTGAGTTGGCTTGAATTGCCTTGTCTAGTTGGAGCCCCACGTACCTTTGTTAGGATAACTGGTCAGACCGTGGCTACTGCGGCAGCTCACAGTCACATTGTCTTCCATTCACAGTTCAGCTTCCTGTGGCTAGCACCAGGCCTCGTTTGATCTTTGCTGGATCAACGCGACCATGGCGCTGTCAGAATTCGCTAGCTCGTTAACCGCAGTATTTACCCTGGAGGGGGCAGTCTGTTACCGCTGCTTCCGAGCCAACGTGCGGGGGCAGACAGCAGACTTGAGACACAACTTGTTGGTGCTAAAACTTAGAGTACGCACCGGGACCAATTAAGCACGCGTTGAACTGTGGATCCTTCGGCCGGAAGAACTGGCAGAACTGGTGAAACTACTGCCAGTTCATAATCTAAACAGTGGTTGATAAACTCATGGTTGGGGAAGAGTGTGCTGTGGAACAAAAGCTGGTCATTAAGATCTCCCATTTCGCATAACAAACTGTGACTGGGTCAAATGCCACCCGTCTTTTTTGCCCTTTGGAAACTCCAGTGCTATTTGCTTCCAGGTCACAGGTCAGGCTCTGAGCCCCTCCTCCCAGCAGGTGTCCCAGGAGCTTAGCCCCACCCAGCTGGTCCCGGTGACCCTCGCCCAGGGCAACGCCCTGCAGACCACCTCCTCCCAGCAGGGGGCGGTGCAGCACACGTACCTGCCGGGGAACTGGAACTACAGGAGCTACCGTGAGTTCAGCTCCCGGGAAACGCACAGGAAGTCATAAACTTGCAGGCACTCGACCAGGGTTTTGCCCCACCCAGTTCCTGGTGATCTGCTGTTCTGTAGATTTTCACTCCAACCCTAACAAAATACACCTCATTCAGCAGCAAGAGATCTCATTCAGTTGCTAATTAGTAGAATCAGGTTGCCAAGTTAGGGTTGGAGTGAAAACCCCCTGGGACAGTAGACCTCCAGGAAGAGGGTTGGGCAGCCCTGCATAATACTGGGCATTATCCCCAGTGAAGTTTTGTATGAGCCTATTAAAGAATTCCTCTTCTCTTTTCCCATTGGCTGCGCTTCCTCCTTGGCTCCGGCCCAGCCTCGGAGATCCAGATGATGACTCTGCCCCACGCCCAGTATGTGATCACGGAGGCAGGAGCCCCAGTGACCGGTGTCAACAGCAGCCAGGTGAAAACGGTGAGTCGGGTAGAGAGGTGGGACAAGTCCTGCATCTCCATCTTCATCGGGGAAATTTGCCCGCTTTCCAGTTTGTCTGTGTGTTCTTGTATGGGTATCAAACCTGGTTTAACAGGGACTATATAGCCAACATTTGTGGTTTAAAAAGTTAGGAGCTCACTAATGTATCACTGTTAGTAGATGAGCCCCTAAATTATTTTTCGAGTTGCACACATATCAATCTAAATGGGAGCACTTTAGAGCCCAGGTTAAATATGCATTTTGAATTACTTAGGCAGGTAAAAATTTTTAAATGTAGCTAGCTGAAGTGGGAAGTTGTATGAATGCTTTTCTGAATACTGCTTAAAATAGACTGCACGGCAAACTGCGTGAGTCTTTACTGCTGTCTAACAGATTAAAGTTGCGCGGATGCATGACTGTGGCTGGAGCTGACCTGATGCGCATTTCTGTGTCCGGTCCGCAGCAGCAGGTTAAAGTTGCGCGCATGAATGACTGTGGCTGGAGCTGACCTGATGCGCTTTTCTGTGTCCGGTCAGCAGACGCACTACGTGATCTCCGAGGGACAGGCGGAGCTGGACCCCAAAGTGGGCCAGGCCCCGTCCCAGTGCACCCGGACCAGCTGGAGCAGCAGGCCTCCGACCCGCAGGCCCCCACCCAGTACATCATCACCACCACCACCAACGGCAACGGATCCAGCGAGGTCCAGATCACCAAACCGTGACCCGGCACCCGGCGAACCTCCCCTGGGCCCATCGGGCGGCCCGGTCTTGACTGCGCACGCACAAACGTTCTTCCCCTTAGGCGGTGATGATGGAGGAGGAGGAGGAGGTGGAGGCCAGCCAGACGTTTGGCTGAAAGCTGCATCACAGCTAATGGCCAATACTGGTGTGACTCACCAGTAACAGTGGAACAAAAGTGGATTTCGCACAAAATTACAGGACTGATATATTTTTCCCATTTTTTTCCCCAGAGGCAACTGAGTTCGTAACAGTCTCACAATACTGTGAACGGGTGTGTTTATTTTTTTTTTTTTTAGAACACTGGAACGTCCACGTCGGGTGCGCTCTCCCTCCAGAATGACTGAAAACGGACACAGACGGAAGTTTCTCTCGCGGGCGAATCCCTCCTCCCTAAAAACACACCCTCCTCTGTGCTTAAATCATACTTAAAATGGTCTCTTGCAGACTTATCTCCAGCATACTGTATTTCTGAAGCACCATTGTCGTGAAAAAACAATTTCACATTTGTACATTTGAGCTTTTTACAAAACGAATAATTATTGTTTATGAGCTGTTTTAATTTGATTTTTTAAAATTGATTTATTATTTAACATAGTCCAAGCGATTAAAGAATGAACCTGCGCACAGTGTTTGTATCGTTGCCACAGAGCAAAGAAATCGCGTTTAAAAAATAAACATACTGTCGGAGCTTACCCAGCTAGCAATCTGTTCTCACAGCGATGCTGGAATGTATCGTCAATGTTATAACATTGCTGCTACATCGCAGCGATATTGTGAGAACGTTTTGTGTTAGCCTGCTACTCAGTCAACTCCTAAATCAAGAGAAGAGGTACGATCTGTGAGCGAGTGAATTAAAGCACAAGGTTGCCTGTTTTGGGATGTAGATTGATATTTGAAGAGTTACGCAGAACAGGGTTTTATACATTCCCTCAACACTCTCATAGTGCCAAATGATATAACAACTGGTGACGGCCTAGTGCTTTTTTTTTTTTTTAAGAAAGTGTTTGGAACCCAGCGTTTGGACTGAAAACCTGTAAATCTTGCTTAGGAAATCTTAGGATGATACGCCTTTGAACATCGATGTCTGATTGTTGCGATTTTCCAAAAATACACTTTACCCGTTTTGCTTTTACTACACACATAAAACTGTTGGCACATTTCACTGAGCCCTGCTAAGTGTGTAATGTGCTGGAACACGTGTGACCTTGAGCGGCACCTGTTCAGCGTCTCAAGAGGGAAGAGGTTATTTGTACAATTTCTGCGATGGTGACGGAGCAAAATGAGCTTGTATAAATAAGAAACTACATTATAATAAATGTCTCCTTTCTGTACAGTGGTATACAGGTGCAGTCGTCCCATTGTTGTATGTGACATTGAGAAATTGAACAAATAAATAATTTTATATCCACTCATATCTTGTATTTCAGAGTATTTGTCACAATGTAGGAGGACGTGAATTTGCGTCCACCTCTCCTGTCTTACAGTGACCACTTAAAAATTCATGGTTGGACTACCATGAATTTTTATGTGTACCTTTTTTATTTGCCAAGGTGTCATGGAAACTGTACTTGGTCAGGATCAGTCTCTGTTTTGTGTCTCTGTCAGAGAAGATGTATATGCCAATGTATATTCTGATAGCAATTAAGTTTATTTTGGTATTTGATACTATTCTTCCAATGTTGCGAATAAGTGGTTTTTCGCCCTACCCCAGTTCAGCACTGCTGGTGTTATTTGAGGTAGGTTATGTACCTGTAGAATGTTTTCAGAGTTCTGCATGCATAATTTCAGGCGGATGTTTTTTTCCCATCTAGTGTAGCCTTACTGACTGTTTAAGATTTGATAGGTACCTTATTTTTCCTCAAAGATTTGCATTTACAATTAAACCGTTTTCATTTGGTGGTTCGTGCTCTCAGCCCATTGTAGCCATTGTAGGCTTAAGTTAGCCACAAAGCTGTTCATTGGTTACGACACTTTGGTTCCCTTGAAGCTTCCCGTTACCAGGAAGTGACACATCTGCCGGCGGAAGACTGCAAGTTTTGATGTAGCAGCGCGCGCCAAAGTGCACGCAGGGCATGCACATCAGATTGTGTCAGTAGGGAATGAACCGTAGGTAGCTGGCTTTAAAAAAAGTAATATTTATATAAAACCGCTCTTACTCGACTGACATATAACGTCAACGGAGGTGGAATAGGGACGGCAAGTCTTCACGGTAGTTTATTTTTTTGGAGAAACTTAACATAACTGGCTAGCCGTGATGTTTTGCAACTCACTAAAGTCTTGAAGCTAAGTTGCAATAACGTTAGTTGTAGCTGGCTGGCTGGCTGGCTGGCTTGCCAGTTACAGTTTTTTATTTAATTTTTCACTTCAAATACTAATCAGTTCGCTGTTTTCATGAACCACGAAGCTCCTGTGTTGTCATACGAGACTTACTCAGCCGGGCGAAACTCACGTAGCCACAGCTACGTTAACTCGTGCTAGTTTACTTGGTATTTTGCTGGTGAGTTTCTACAGGAGTGCAGTGACGGGTACCTATTGATTGGTAAGTTTCATTGCAGGGCTTTGTCTCCTGCTTCAACGGAGTGCGAAAGTACTGTTTTTTATGCTGTCCGATTATTTTGCAACGTCTCCTCTCTGTATTTGCACAGTAATCTGGTTGGTGTAAAGTTTGCGTTTTCTGGAAAAATTCTATATACGCGAACACTGTTGTTTTTATTCTCGTTAATAATTCATGCGGTCTTTGGCTTAGGTTTCTTACCCAAACAGAAGATGGCTGTCCCGTTTGTACAGGACTGGGATTTGGTGCAGACTCTCGGTGAAGGTGCATACGGAGAGTAAGCTTCACTGTCCATCATCTATGTTACAGGTTCCCAAATTAGGTCCTGGGGACCCGCTGTTCAGTCTGGGTTTTCTGCTGCGATCGGTTTCTCGCACAGTCCCGGTTTGCCTTGTCATTTGTTTTGTCTTTGAACTCTTCACTTTTTGTGAGAACTCGTGCATTTTTTAAAATGTAACCTTTTTACATGAATAATTTCTCATCGCACACTGCAGAGAGTGAAAGTCTTAATTGATCTGACTGGTTGACCTGGGCCGTCAACATTGAGCATTCATTCTCTGTCCTGTGCATAACTGTGTCCTTAATGCGGCTCATTTCCATTGAAAATGTCAGCAGAATTAAAAATTAACAAGAAGTGCTTATTAACATTTCGGAGCTTACAAAAAAGGCTTGAATGAAAACTTTAGCATACATGGTGGGTCCCCAAAAGTAATTCTGGACCCCCTGATAGAATAGTTCACTAAAATCATTCCCCTCCTGGTCCCGTCCTCCCTTGCGCCATGGTCTTGCCCCGCCCCCCTTTAACGAGGCCCCGCCCCTTCCTCCCTCTCTGCCAGGGTGCGTCTGCTGGTGAACAGGAAGACGGAGGAGGCGGTGGCGGTGAAGGTGCTGGACGCGTCGCGGGCCAAGGACTGCCCCGAGATCATCCGGAAGGAGGTGTGCATCCACAAGGTGCTGTCGCACCCCAACATCGTGCGCTTCTTCGGGTATCGGCGTGAGGGACACACGCGCTACCTCTTCCTGGAGTACTGCAGCGGGGGCGAGCTCTTCGACCGAATCGGTGAGAGGGGCAGACCGCGCCTCTCAGTCCGGAGGCTCGGTGTCGCACGGGATACATACACACACTCACACTCGCACTTAGGCACACGCATTGGACACACACACACACACACACAAGACACAGTTAGACACATGCACATAAACACACACACTCGCACATAGGCGCACACACACACTCACACTTAGGTACACACACTGGTCACACACACACATACTCACACACACTGGACACACACAGACTCATACTTAGGTACACACACTGGACACACACAAACACTCACACTTAGGCACACACACACTGGATGCAGACACACACTCAGGATACAGTTAGTACACACACACACACCTATGTACACCCGTACATGCACGCACGCACACACACACACGCACAAACACAAACAGACACACGGCACACACACACACACACCGGACGCAGACAGACACGCACACACACACGGCTGCAGACAGGCACACACTCTCAAGACACAGACCCGATATCCCCGAAGCAAACGCCCACACGTTTCCAAATTGTTTGCAGTAGGAGAGGGACCCCAAAATAGCACCCATTACATTCTTGAATGTGACAATGATAGATTAGAAGGGCATCACTCAGTACTGCTTCCCTCTGCTTGCTGAGACAGAGCCGGACGTGGGGATGCCCGAGAGAGATGCACAGAAGTTCTTCCAGCAACTGATCGCAGGCGTGGTGAGTGAGTAACCCCCCCCCCCCTGCAGGAATGCCACTGCACCCCTCCCCC
>CM045891.1:48539178-48664178 GCA_025169545.1 Anguilla japonica
TCCTGGAAATGGAGTCGAGGATCCTGGTGGACTTCAGGCTCTCGAAGGTAAATGCTCACAGTTAGCACGGATCATTTGGAAAGGGATTACCGTCCCGTAGTTTAGCCTGGTCTTTAGCCTGGCAGAAACGCATTCTCCTCGTAGGTCATAGGAGTTGTTAGCATAGCTTGTTAGCGCTAATGCTGATTAACTAACGTCTGTGTGTGTGTGTGTGTGTGCTCCCCCCCTCCCCCCCCCCCCCTTCCAGGGCGATGGCTTGGAGTTCAAGAGGCACTTCCTGAAAATCAAACGCCAGCTCTCTGACATCGTCAGCAGCCAGAAGGTTCCGCTGCCCGTCACATGACGGGGGAGGGGAGAGTGAAGCGCCGACGCGCCCGTGTCCTGACCCACGCCGCTGCCCTTGCTGCACGCGCACGTTTTTTTTTTTTTTGGCAGGAGCGAGACGGTTTAAGAGGCGGCTCCTGTGCTCACGCCACTCGCAGCTCAACCGTCACGCTTTCCGTTTTGTCGTCTCTCGAATCGACGAGAGATGAGAATATGAGCCATACTCCATTTTGTTTTTCATCATTGCTCAGGCAGTATTGTGTGAGGGGTTTTGCTTTAATGCTTTTATTTACAGTTATTTGGGTATTTCGATGAAGTGCAAAGCCTTCTTGCGAGTTGAGGGAGGAACCATCACGTGCTAACGTGCTAACTTTGCCTGTCCGTTCACCTCCTCCTCAACCGTTAACAACTGTTCATAGAGCCCTTTTCCCAAGCAGGAATTTATGTGACCAGACCAAATGAGAGCCTCTGTTAGCAAACTGTAGAGTCTTCTGCCCCCGCCCCCCCCCCCCCCCCCCCCCCCCCCCCCCGATATTCCAGTCTGTACCTTTAACACCCGAACTTATGTGACCAGACCAAATGAGGGCCTCTGATAACAAACTGTAAATGGCACTAAAAGCCAAACTGTAGATTCTGTTGCCCCTTCCACCAACCCCCCCCCCCACCCCCCCCCCCCCCCCCCCCCCCCCCGATACTGAGAACACTGGAACTTCCGTCTTCCTCTTGATGAAGCTGAAACATTCCACATCCAATCTGATACGTCTGAATGCTCGTGGAGTGCCGTACTCTGGCGTTGGATGTTATGTACTGAAATCTAGAGCCAGAACCTGCTGTAGTTAAACGTTTGAGAGAATAGGCGGGACTAGTGGTCTGGGTGGGTCCATATAATCTGCCCGCCCCAACCGTGTCCCGCCCAGTTTACTGCAGAGGGGGCGGAGCTAAAGCATTCTACACTGGTGCTGAAGCAAATAGGAACAAATGGATATGCAGCACCATGTGCATCCTGTGCATGCTTCAGGACAGCTGATCCAATTCCTCTGCCCCCCCCCGACCTGCCCTGGGGCCCATAGTCCTGCCCTGGGTTCCATCTGCCCACCCTGGGCCCTCCTCACCGCCTCTGTGACTTTTATATTTGTGTGTGATCGAAATGAGTGAAAGCAGTAATAAAGTTTCTGTGTTCAATGTAGTCTGGTCGTCCTCCTGAAATCTTGAACTGAGTCTTTTGTGTGTTTGCGTGTTTAACTCTTAGCAGGACACGTGGGTGCGTTTGCATCATCAAATGAGCTTTGACGAGAGAACCAAGTGCTCATCAAACATGACAGAACACTAAAAAGGGGCTTTTATTGAAAGATTTCTGATGCGTGAACATTTCACCTTCACTGATATCTTTTTACTGTAGAAATTTTTGTATCTCAAAAAAATCTCTACCCCAGTGCTGTAAAAAGGGCTATACATGGACCATGTGATGAATGAAAATGATATTACAAGCCTGTATCACCAGAAAAAAACCAAAGGGAATAAAATTCAGCAAACTGAATTTACAGAGAAATGTTACAGAAATGAGGACATCTTATAAAACATTAGATGTGACATGCAGGTGGGGCCTAATTGCCTAGACAAGGCTATGGGGACCTTCCTTACTGAGGAGGACTTCAGATGACTTTGAAACATCCAAACCTGCGTGTCTGTATCTACAGTAGAAATGTGACATTCTGAAACTCAGGAATGTCACTGTTGTTGAGATGAAGGCACACGCTGATCTTTCTTAAGTCGTCTGCATTGAGAGATCATTTCAGATCACCCGAGAAAGAACTATCAGACATGAAACGCCACAAAATGTCCTGGATGTGTTTCTTTAGAGTAATTAGCACGCCAAGTTACGTGAGCAAACATTTGGACTGTTAATTTCTGTCAAAGCAAAATGATTCTTTTGTTTTGTGAGAAATCTTGGAGTTGCTGTGACAACCATGGAGCCAAGAAAGAACTTACTCAAAAGCCAAACTGCCATTTCAGATTGAATTACTGAGCGAAGAAAACTTGTTTACAATCAACATTATTAGTGTCTGTCACAAAGCTGGCTTTGTAAAGGTTTTTTTTAATTACCAGAGCAAAAACAGTTTATTTACACTTAAGACAGAAATGCAGGCACTGAGATTACATAATTGCAGGAAATTTACATCAAAATTATTTGTACACTTTAGGGGGGGGAAATGGTCAGAACTAGCATACTGCCCAAACCTGGTTGCAAAAAGATCACCCCCCCCATTAAGCCACACAGCTAATCTGAAATAGTCCCACAATTAGACACACCTGGAAACATTCCAATCAATCCGTTACCTGCAGGACGCTTTGCACACTTCATCCAACAGTCAGTTCATGGAAATGGTGATTAAAGCTTATTATACAGACATTTTTAAATGAAAATATCTGGAGAATATCAAAACAGACGTCCTGTATCTACAGTGTAGGCTACTCCTCCACAGTGTCTAGCTTATGTTAGCATAGCCAGGTAGCAATGAATAATGTGCTATTATATGGAAAAAGTTTGTTTGGAGTGATGCAACAACTCATTAAAACCGAAGAGCTCAGAATCTGGACGTCCCAACTTTGGCTGCAGGTCACTGAGAGTCAGGCACACCTGAAAAGATAAGTGGACTGTGGAGTGGATGCAAATTGGCTGTCCCGTGATGGGAAGGTAAGGCTCCTGTCCCCTTTTAGGGACTGTTAGAGTAGGTTTCCTGTGTCTGAAAATCGTATCACCAAAAATACACACAGACAGGTTTCCTCTGCCCTAGTACTCCTGAGGAGGAGCGATGTATTGGCCAAAAAAGCAGGAAAAGATGATGTGTTGATCTTGAGCCAAGTGTGTGGTCCATGTTAACAGTGTCCTAAATGAAGAAATATTCTATTGAGTTGTGGTTAATTTATCTGAACTTTGGAATACCTTGTGGTCTACTAAAGATGCCCCAGATGAATGAATAACTTCCTAGATTACTGTATACATAATCAAGACTCCATAATTTCCTTATGAACAATAAAATAATTATAAATCCAAGGCTCTGTTGTTGAAAAAGAGATCCGAATTTGGCTGAAAGTACAAGTACGCTCAGAGTTGTGATGTGATTTGTTGCCACATGGAAGCCACACCTGTTGGTCCGTTCAGTAATGAGCATGTGAATGCCTTGGTTAATTCAGAAAAGTTTCATGTTCAGTTTTGCATGGGACTTATATTTTCTCCCCAATATCCTCACTTCCTGATGTAGATGATGTCAGCGCTGGTTTTCTGAACACTAGGCATCTTTGACTTTTTGTGCAGAAACCTGCAAATGATGACAGGAGTTGATTTGCCAGAATGCACCACCAGGGGGAGAGTTTGTATTAATAATGAGAAGCAGGTCATTTTACTCATGCACAGAAATGTACCAGTTGAGCAGTTTGTGGTCAGTGTGGTACAACAATCACAAAATTGCAAAACTAAAATAGCAATTAAAATATTGGAGCATACTGCTCATATTAAAAATGTTTGAGCGATTCCATTTCAATTTTACCATTTCAAGAAATTAGTTGAAATTAAATTAATGAGCTGAAAAAAGCTATGAGGATTTTTCTGTTAATTAACTAAATTGAACTGAATTTCCTTAACTTGCTGAGCCTAGAGATTTGTGTTTTTGGTTTTATGTATATTTATCATTTTGACTGACACTTTACATTAAAATTGAACAGTAAAATGTTCAGTGTTAAATCAAATCTTACAGAGCACATATGGTCCATGTTGGACTCATATGTACGCTGTTAGAGTTGAAAGGGTGTGCGCTGGAATCTCTCTACCCTCTCTGACCCCCTCCCCGCCCCCGCCTCTCCCACTCAAAACTGATAACAGTCAGACCCACAGAGAGTCCCCACTTCACCTGTTTGGGTTTGAAATCTGGGCAACAGAGCCAGAGGGAGGGGTGAGGAAGGACGGGGGCTGGGGTGGGGTGTTTGGTGGGGAGGGGGGGGGGGGGGGGGTTGGGGAGGTTACAGCTGGAAATGATCTGGTGTCACTAAAAAAAAAAATTTTTAAAAGGGAGAAATTATGTTTCTTTGAACAAAATTCAATAACCAAGCAGCCACGTCAACTGAAAAAAGCCCCGGCTTTTTATGCTTTGTAGCGCGAGGTTAGCGCCGTGCTACTTTTTTTGTGTGTTTCTGAAGCAGTGTTCTTTCAGTGGCCCCTCTGGCCGATCGTGCGTACCACATAGAGCTTCCCTTTCATCCCGCCCTTTGAGCCGAAGCTTGGCCCAGCGATCGATCGCCCTCACGCACGCCCTGTCTCCAAGGCCAGCTCAGGCAGAGCTACAGTACAGCTACTTCCCTAATGGAAGTGTGTTATCCGAGTGGGTCCTTATTTGGGCCTGTGTTTGATGCTACAGGTGTTGTTTGTGCTGTGCGTGTTTGGTTGGAAAAGCTATGAAGGAATGGGAGTGGGAGGCCTGAATTGGTCACCCGCTTTGAATGCAGTTCAGGCTGGGGGCAAGTGTGTGTGTGTGTATGTTAGTGTGCCTGCGTGTGTGCTTGTGTGTGTTAGTGTGCGTGTGTGTTTCTGTGTGTGTGTGTGTGTGCGCGTGTGTGTGTGTGTGCGTGCTTGTGTGTGTGTGTGTGTGTGTGTGTGTGTTAGTGTGCGTGTCTGTGTGCGTGTGTGTGTGTGTGTATGTGTGCATGTGCGTGTGTGTGTGTGTGTGTACGCATGTGCTTGTGTGTGTGTGTGCGTGTGTGTTAGTGTGTGTGTGTGTGTGTGTGTGTGTGTGTGTGCATGACCTCAGCTCCCAGGACTGCTCCCTAATTGAAGGAGGGTACTGTGGGCCACAGCACCTGCTGCATTCCTTCAGACGGGACGCTAATTGAGTGGAGGGGGGGAGAGGGTTTGGGCGGGTGCGCGGGCGCGCTGCTAAAAGCATACGGGACGTCCCGACAGCAGAACCGCAAACGCAGCGCTCCTGTGCACAGGAAACCAGGAAGAGTGACACGGAGACGCTTTTGGGAATAGAAGGACATTTCAAGGTCAGAAAGGGAAATATGTATTAGTAAGTAAACCTGTTTAAAGAAATGTGCACACCAACAGCTTCTCAGTGATGAACTGATGATAATTATTTCAGTTTTAGTTTATGTGTTCAATGAAGGATATTTTAGGCGCTCAAAGAGGTTTCTGATGACCTGTCAGCTTTGCAATGGCTAGCATTTGTAATTTTTTTTTTGGTTTGAAGCAAAAAACAAAAAAAAACAAAAACATACCCTTTAAGTAACTCCAAAGCCACTTGTAGGGGGCATAGGGGTTTATTCTCAGCCCTTAGACAAACCCCCTCAGACAGCCGAGGGTTGGATTGATTCATCATGACACCCTTGGGACTGTTATCCCATCTCCACCTGTATACCTCCGTGTCAGAGTGATGTGGAAAAAGTGTCATTTGGAATTGGTAGCTGCGCCTGTCAGCTGAATCCTGTGCGACTGGATGAGCCCTAGAGCTGCAACCGCTCATTATCTGAGTGCCTGCAAGTGTCACGTTTCCACAGGAGAGCTAGCAGCACTAATCAGATGAGAGGAATTCTCCTCACTGAGGACAACTGGTCACCCTGTGGATGCAATTGTATCCTACTGCTGAGGCTAAGGCTAGGCTACAAACACAAGCTTAGCTTTACCATGGGAGCTTGGGAGTTTTTAATTAAAATTTTTAAATTTTTTTACCGACTATACACAGTAAAAGAGATTCAATTCTAGATGAACCATACTGTTCAGAAAGTGTTTTTTTCTGATTGGGTCTTGTATATTTTGGTATTGATTGTCTGTCCAGAAATGCAGTTGTTCATGTAGGAATGATTATTCTGTTCACTGCAGGTCATGATTGTGGGTACCAGACCTGATATTGAATTTTGCTTTAAATACTTATCCTAATCGCCTGTGAATTAAAGTGCATGAATGAATGAATGAATGAATTAATTAATTAATGAATAATGTTTTTGTTGTTTCAGTAACAGTAAGGCCATATGGCTGTACACACATGGCCTTGCAGGCTTTACACCTTGACAAACTGTAACTTTCTCTAATGTTCACTTACTCCTCTATTGCCCCATCCATTTCACTCTCTCCATCTCCCTCACTCCCTCTGTCCCTCTCTCTCATTCCCTGTCTCTTTCTCTCTCTCTGTGCCAGCTCATTTAACAGGGTCGAACACACAGACAGGCCCCCATCACAAAGGCACTCTGAGACACGTAGCAGCGACGCCACCCCCCCCCCCCCCCCCCAACGCCCCCCATCCATCCAACCTCCATTCCCACCCCCCAACCGCAACTTTGTCCCCTTTCAACCCCCCAAACGCATCCTAGAGAGGAGCCGGGCAGGGGAAGGGTGTGTGTGTGAGAGGGGTCGGGGGGTGTGGGGTGTGGGGGGGGGGGGGCGGTGTGAGGGGGAGTTCCCATTCACAGGGTGTCACGGCCGCACAAAGGGACCGCATGACATTGGCACTAAATCGGGAGTTAATGGACTCCTTTCTCAGCCTCCGGGACATGACAGGGGGCGTGCGTACCCGAGCACCGGGGCTGCGTGTGGGTACGCGTGGGAGAGAGAGAGAGAGAGGGAGAGAGAGAGAGAGGAGCGAGAGGGAAGAGAGAGGAGAGAGAGGGAGAGAGGGAGAGAGAGAGAGAGGGAGAGGAGGAGGTAGTGGATAGGGAGGGAGAGAGAGAGAGAGAGTAGAGGAGAGATAGATATGCGAGAGAGAGGAGGGGGGGAGAGGAAGAGAGAGGAGGGAGAGAGAGAGAGAGAGGAGGTGAGAGGGGGAGAGAGAGAGAGAGAGGGGGGGAGAGAGAGAGAGAGGAGAGAGGAAGGGGAGGGATGAGAGGGAGAGGAGAGAGAGAGGAGAGGGAGAGAGAGAGAGAGGGGGCGAGAGAGAGGAGAGCGAGAGAGGGAGAGAGAGAGAGAGAGAGAGAGAGAGAGAGAGATGGCCAGCATCCCCATCCCACTCATCAGAGAGCAGACAGAGGGACGGACGGATGAACAGACGGACGGGCAAGAGGATGAGGGGGCGGGGTTTCAGGACAGTCCGCGTGGGTTCAGGTCGCTGGAGGCCTTTCTGCATTGTTGCCTCAGCTTCTGGAATGTTCCGTGTGCAGCGATTGGGCTGCTCTGCTCCAATACCCCTCAGTCTCATCCTAGAGGCATCATGTGCTGGAATCATTGGGTACAGGGGTACCTGCCTGTACCTAGGGGTCCAGTGATGGGTTTTCTATCATTTCAATGTAACTGCAGTGGGCTTCAAAAACCCCCTCTTCTGCCCTGGTGCCCCTTACCCCTCTGCTGGTCCACCCAACTCCTTCCTGGCGTGACTCCATTGTCGCCCCGCTCCAACCCGAGAACCCCACACTCAGTGGAATAAGAGTGATATAACTGGAACTGCCCAATAGTAGTACTGATAGAGAAGTCAACTAAAATGATGCAACATCTTTTTTAACTTTATATTCATTAGGGCTATGCGCCTATGAACATTTGGAATATTGGGTTTATTTGCTATTTCTGCTAAAATGAGTTATTGACATGGGAATGCTTTTGGTTGTGTAGTTTTTATATAGGACAGATCAATCACCTATAATTATTTTTTTAAATGCATTAAAAACCAATACTATGATATGGGACTTTCTGAAGATTTTTATCTGAGACTACACTGTCTGCCGGTAGAACCTTCCCACCTTGTTTCCACAGGTCATCACTGTAATGGAGAATTCATTTATTAAGTTCACCGTTCTGGTTAAATAATAACTAAAATACGGAGAAGCCAAATGTGTCGGGAGGTCCTGTAATTCAGGCAGAAGCTTGTGCTCCTGTATGTCTATGCTGTACCTCCCCATTGGTGCAGCTCTGATTTTGCCTCCATCCAGATCAGTCTCATGTCTGCAGATAGGAAAATCACTGTCGCCGATTTAAAAACATGACATAGCGGTGAGAGGAAAAAAAAAAAGACTTTTAGCCAGGAGGTCCTGTGCTTCAAACCTGGAAGTGCACAGCCATGTTTCTCCCTCGAGTGGCACAATTAACTTGACTTGCCCCCGTAAATACTCATCTGTAAATAGCATGTAAAATGTATGTTGTATGAACAGGGCCTCCTCTCTGATAAATATGGCCGGGACGCGGTTCGCGGGGTTTCGCGGTACAGCTTGCGTTTGCCCGGGCGTGCGCGAAAGCAATTAAGCAGGGGACCCCCGAGCCAGGGTTTGAGCGGGGGACGTTTTTGGATGGCGAGCCAGCGCCCCCTTCCCCCCCACCTCCCCCCCCCCCCCCTGCCGACTGAGTGCCCGGGCTCGCCGTTTGAAGTGTCGTCTGAGATGAGTGAAGACGGCATCGCTGTCAGCTCCACTTATTCATCAAGGCCGGGGGCCCCCGGGGGCCCGGGGTGGGGGGGGGGGGGGGGGCCTGCGACGGCGAGCGGGAGGGGGGTGGTGGGGGGGGGGGGAGGGGGGGGGGGCAGAGGGGAGAGCCGCAGGTAGCGACCTCATTAGCAGATAAAAGCAACCTTTCTCCCGCGACCTCTGACCGCCCCTCCGTTGCCGTGGAGACCGGTGGCGGAGGCGCGCGGGGGGGGGCGAGGCACGCTGGGATACCTCGCGGCGGGGGGGCGGGGCGGGACGGCTCGGGCGCCGCCGACAGGACGGGCGACCCCCCGCGACCCACCTCGCGTTTTCGCGAGTTCGCGCTCGCTCGTGCACGACTGCTGCTTGGAGAGGGGGGGTTGGGGGTGGGGGGGGGGGGGGGGGTGGGGTGGGTGGGGGGGGGGGGGGGTACGTTTGGGGGCACGGTGTCCCCCTGTTTTCTTTTGTGGCCAAAGAGACAGCTGTCAAACTCGGGACGTTTTGTCGCGACGCCAGCAGCTGAAGAGGATGCGCAGAGCTCAGTATTA
Source organism: Anguilla japonica (assembly GCA_025169545.1). Taxonomy (NCBI): domain Eukaryota; kingdom Metazoa; phylum Chordata; class Actinopteri; order Anguilliformes; family Anguillidae; genus Anguilla; species Anguilla japonica. The sequence goes on from CM045891.1 coordinate 48,548,424, forward strand.
CTTCATCAGAACAGCCGCAGTGGATTTTCTAAAAGTAAAAAGTCACCAAAAAGTATACGGTCATTCACTCGGACCAAAAAAAGCCAACGCGTGAGTACTTTCTGACTTTTAGAGTGCATTATTAAAGTTATGTGTGGTCGTATTTTAAACATTGTAGAAATGTAGTTTTGGTAAAAGACTTCTTTTACACCAGGCCTCTGGAAGCGGAGCAGGCCTCTAAATGTGTTCCTTGGCCGTTGCCGTGGTGACGCGCGCACGACAGGCACACGCGCTCGCTGACGTGCTCGGAGGGGCGGAGCCTCAGCGTGCGTGTGCGTGGTTTGCGTGCGTGCGTCAGCGGCGTGAAGGCGCAGGATGTGTATGCGTGTGTGTGTGTGTGTGTGTGTGTGGAGGGGGGGTTTGTGGAGAGAGGGGGGGGGGGGCATTTCTTGGTCACGCTGGCTGAGTTTTATAAGCTGTGGCCAACCCCACTCCCCGCGGCTGACTGAATATTAAATAAACAAAGCCAAGTGTCTGAATTCAGCCGGGGAAGTGCTGGGCCAGGAGAAGGACTCCACTTCACCTACACTGCCCCCCCCCCAAACCCACTGCCCCCACCCCCCCGGGCCTTCAGGCCAGCCTGTCTTATTTTTGGCAGCTGGTGTGGAAAGGCAGTCTGCCGGCAGGGGACTGGGGGGGGGGGGGGGGCACAGGGAGGGTTTGGGGGGGGGGGGGGGGGGGGGGGGGGGGGGGGGGGGGGGGGGGGGGGGGGGGCAGCGAGGTGGAGCCTCCCACTTTGCCACTGGGGGAGAGGGAGAAGAGAGAGAGAAGGGGGAAAGAGAGAGAGAGAGAGAGAGAGAGAGAGAGAGAGAGAGAAGGAGGCAGTGTGTTATGTTATGAAAATCTGGAACAGCCATGGCCTGAAGAACAGATGGGGGGCAGGCGAGGCGAGGGGGGGGGGGGGGTGTGGGGGGGTTAACCACTGCAGGGAGCAGCCCTGATTTTTTTTTCTGGTTTTCTTTGTGGTTTGTGCCGCTGAGCCTGCAGTGTGTGTGCGTGTGAGTGAGTGTGTGTGTGTGTGTGGGGGGGGGGGGGGGGGGGGGGGGGGGAGACGTCCGTCAGTCAGTCTGTGGAAGTGAGTCAGTGTGTCAGGCCAGACCGCTGGACCTTCGGGGGCTTTTCCCATGTCTGTGGTCTGCGTCGAAGTAGAGGAGGCGGGGCTAGTGGGAGTGGCTGGACTGGGTGAGATCACGCAGGGATGGCGCCAAGGGCCTGCCAGCCTCATTTGCTGAGGCTTCTGGGAGTTTTTTTTCTAATTTGTGGGCGGAGTCCCTCGTGGTCACGGGTCACACTACTTGAGAGGTAAAAGTCCAGTGGTCCAGTCTGCTCCCACCCCTCGGATGTTGGGTTCTGGGTGAACTGAAACGTGACGACATTGGGTTTTGGGTGATTTGCAATGTGGGGACGTTGGGTTTTGGGTGAAGTAAAACGTGGGGATGTTGGGTTTCAGGTGAATTGAAAAGTGGAGAACGTTGGGTGTGTGTCTCCTGTCAGTACAGGCTCTGCAGTGCTGGGGTTCTCCACTTGTGTGTTAATCGCTCATGTGGGGGGGTGGGGGGGGGGGGGGGTGGGGGGAGTGCACCACTGTCCACACTGTCCTCCTCCAGAGGGGGAGAGCCATTCTGCTGAATTTTCTTTAGCTCCTCGGGGGCAGATTAAGAATGTTCCACCAATCCCCCCCCCCCCCCCCCCTCCCTCAGGTATGTCCAGGTGCTTCCAGCATGCCTTTCCCCAGAGCTTGCACCAAACGGTGAAGTCTGGTGCTGTGCTGCGTGTTTTTGGCCAATTATTTGCCCTCCTGCACCCCCTCCCCAGGCCTCCCACAGGGTACCCCGCACAACCAATCAGGTACCCGTAAAATATATATTTTTAAAAACGCACGAAAACACGTGGCTTTATGTCTGTCCTATATCCTTTCTCATCCCAAATTAGAGGCAGAGATGGTGGAGTCTGTCGGTCGAGGTGCAGTTCTCTGCTTTCAAAACAGAGTTACAGAGGGAAAGGAAAGATGTAGAGAATGAAGGAAAGAGAGATATAAAGGGAGACAAAGTGGAGGAGAGCAGACTGTGCTGTGGGGGTTATTGCTCAAGCTCTCCCTCTCCCTACTGCAGCCCCCTCCTCTCCCTCCCTCTCTCTGTTCTCTCTCTCCCTCTCTCTCTGGGTGGTCCAGAGCTCAGAGTCATTCTCAAACAATTAGTATTAATCCCAGGAGTGAGGGGCCGGGAGTACAGCACTGCCAGAGTCCCCCCAACGCTTTCACTGTACTCACACACACACACACACACTAACACTAACACACATACACACACAAAGAATAACACACATACACACACTCACCTAGACACAAGCACATGTGCACACACATGCACACATGCACATGCACATGCACACACACAGACTCACACGCACCCACACACAACCGCACACATACTCACTCTCACTCACACACACACACACGCATACACTCACTCTCACACACATACATATGCGCACACACTCACTCTCACACACACGCATACACACACTGACAGGTACTCACATACCACACACATACATACGCAAAAATGCACACACACACACACACAAACACATTCATACACACATGCACATGTAAAAATGCGCACACACACACACGCACGCACACATACTCACTGTCACTCACGCACACATACACATGCGCACACACTCACTCTAACACACACGCACACACACTGAAATACACTCACATGCACACACATACATATGCAAACATGCGCACACACACACATGCACGCACATGCACATGTACAAATACACACATGCAGAAACACACACACACACGTACATGCACATGTACAAATACACACATGTAGAAACACACACACACACGTACATGCACATGTACAAATACACACATGTAGAAACACACACACACACGCACAGGCACACACACACACACACACACACTGTGGAACACTCTCTATGGTTGGCACTCTGCTTTATCTCTCTGTGGTTGGCACTCTGCTTTATGGTTTACCTGCATGCATTAATGTGTGTTGCATGCTGTAAGTGGTAAAGGGAGGCCTTTCCCGAAACAGGGTCCGGATGATAGCCCCCCCCCCCCCCTTCCCCCACCCCCCCTCGCCTCCCACGAAGGGGTCCTCACAATATCCTGCATCTTATTATGTTTTCCTGCTCAGGGACCACCGCTAACTCCGTCCACCTTTTGGACTGTAGCGATCTGCAATCAGCGTGATTACGACATCCACTCATCCGGCTGCTCGCATGGGTGGCATTGAGGTGTGTGTGTGTGTGTGTGTGCGTGTGTGTGTGTGTGTGTGTGTGTGTGTGTGTACATGCATGTGTGTGTGCGTGTGCATGCGTTGAGGTGTGTGTGTATGTGCGTGTGTGTGTGTGTGTGTGTGTGTACATGCGTGCGTGTGCGTGCGTTGAGGTGTGTGTGTATGTACGTGTGTGTGTGTACATGCGTGTGTGCGTGCGTGTGCGTGCGTGTGTAGCCGGGGGGAGAACTGAGCGCGTGAAATACCCACCGCAAGGAGAAACAAGCGCCCCGTACTGCTTCCCTGCGCAATCAGCCTTCTGCCCTGGCCATTAGTCAGCAGTCAGACTCCCAGAAAACGCATCCGGGCCCCCCCCCCCAAAAAAAATGTAGATGGTGGGGTCGGGAGGGGGTGGGGGGGATGGACCAGGTCAGTAACTCCCTAATGGCCATTACTGTAATTTCAGTTGGCGTTCTTAATTGTTTTTGGTTGCGGCTAACGAGCCGGGGGGGGAGTTTTTGCGTAATTAGTAGCGGAGGAGGGGGGCGGGGAGGCGGGATGGGGGGGGGGGGGGGGTGGCGGGGGAGGAGGGGTGAGGGGAGAGGGATGGGTCGGTTTGAAGGCGAGGAAGCGCGCGATTGAATTGTCAGTCCAGGTTATGATTAGGAGGAGCAGATGCGGCCATGTGAGAAATGAATTTCATGCCTGTTGATTCCGCGATTTCTCCTGGAATGCAGGCCCCTCCGTAACCCTTTCTGTGCCTGAGAGAGAGAGAGAGAGAGAGAGAGACATGAGAGGAAGAGGGAGATAGAGAGAGAGAGGGAAGGAGTGAGAGAGGGGGAAGGAGAGAGAGAAGGAGCGAGAGAGGAAAGGACATAGAAGCAAACCCACAGAGGGAGGGAGAGAGAGAGAGAGAGAACATGAGAGGAAGAGGGAGATAAAGAGACACAGAGATCATGCAAGAAAGAGGTTGATAGATGGATAGAGAAAGAGAGAGAACTTGAGAGAAAAGGAGCATTTGTTACTATTTGTTACTAGATTGTTGCTCATTTTGATACTACACTTTCGACTATATGTCCTGCCAATAAAGCATTTTAATTTGAAAAAAAAAAAAATGAAAAGAGGGAAGGGAGGGAGGGAAGAGTTTCAGTCTGTGGAGTGACCTGCAGCTCAGGGTCGAGGAGAGACCTCTTGTTGCCCTTCTCTCTCTCTCAGTCTCTCTCATCCACATGTCACAAGGTGTTAGCCGGGGCAGGTCACATGACCCCAAAGTGGCCCACGGTTCGAAGCGGCGTTTCTCTGTGCTTCTGTGATCGGAGCTGAGAGATGGCGAAGGGTTTATGAACGGTTTTACGGCCTGCAGTCAGCCCTGGGGTGGATACTGCCGCCATCTTTGTGGCAGAGTTTCTCCTCTCTACTCCCCAGCCCTGAAATGTGCATGGAGCTCACACACCTGGCTTGTTTCCCATAAGCCTTTGCTTTGTTTCATATCATTTTCAGCTGCATGTGGGTGCAGGCAATAGAAACTTTAAATCGAAATGGATTACAGTCTTATTTCAGTGCTTTGGATTAAAAACAGAGGTGCGCATATTGTCAATATACCTTCAATAACATTCAATACATTCCGGAATTATCTGCGCCCAAAGCCAAATGTTTTCGGCATATTGTCTTCTTCACTGAAGAGTTTGGTGTGTCGGACTTGTCAGCACGTTTCACCGATCTCACCAACGAAGGAAAAATGCTGGAATATTTGAAACTTTCGGCCTCATCTGAATGAAAACCATTGAGTGTGGATCTTTTCTGAACTGCAAACGATGTGTCCGCTCTGTACTTTTCCACTCAACGTTTTCTGGTGTTTATTTGCAGGGAAAGCGTTATACCACAGAGCCCTCTTAGCATTCTAATGCCGGGGGGGGGGGGGGGGGGGCACCTGGCATTGTGACATCACAGAAGAGGAAGGGCGGTAATAAAAACATGGAGGCGTGACTGTGCACTGTAAGTGCACTCAGCGACAGTCGTTGGTTTTGGTAATTAGCTAGGGAGGGTCCCGAATCTCCTCTCGCAAATAGTTATTTTGGCAGGCCCCAATTAAATCGAACATCCGATTAAACTTCACTGTACCGAGTGCACAGGACAGAGAACAGAGCTGATAATCTTTCCCTATTGTCTTTTTTTTGGCCACATGGTTGTAGAATGTTTCATTTGGAGAGAGTGACTGTGTGTGTGTGTGTGTGTGTGTGTGTGTGTGTGTGTGTGTGTTTGTGTGTCCTATTGGGAGCGTTAATTGGTTGAGGTGTTACGAACAGCCCTGGGAGCTTGGCGGGAAGGCAGGGGGGTTGGGGGGGGGGGGTGGGAGGGGTTGATGGGAACTGGGTGCTGCTGTTTTCTCTGGAAAGCGACAGCCACAGGGTCCAGCAGCCAGCTGTCTGCCATCAGCCCCGTCTCCCAGCGTTGAGCCGTAATGGCCGCCGGTGACTGGGGGTTGCCGCGCGGTGAGGTAGCTGTCGGGGCGCGTGGCGTAATGGCTGACTCAGTCTGGCTGGGGAAACTGAGGCCTAACGGCAGGCGCTGTGCGCACGGCCTCGCTGAAGCCCGACGGGGGTGGACTAGCGCGCCGTGCCTGGGGTGTTACGCGCTCGCTCTTCCTGGAGGAGGAGCGTAGCGAGGGTTGGAGGTGTGCGCATGCTAACGCGCGGGTGTGAAGCCGGTGTTGTGTGTGAGCGTATAACTGCATTAACGCATGTATGAGAGAGGGAGAGAAAATGTGAGGGAAAGAAAGAGGAGGAGAGAAAATGCGAGAGAGAGAGAGAGAGAGAGAGAGAGAAAGTATTCGTGCGTGCGTGCTAATGTGCAGGTGTGCAATTGGTGTTGTGTGTGAGTGTGTAATTGAATAAATGCATGTGTATGTGTATAAGAATCAGAGAGGGAAAGAAAAAGAAAGAGAAAATGTGAGGGAAATAGAGAGAGAGAGAAAATGTGAGAGAAAGAGAGAGAGAGAGAAGAGAGTGAAAACATGAGAGAGAGAGAGAGAGAGGGAGAGAGAATGTGTGCAACCTGTCTTTCCCCCCACTGTTTGGGTTAATGAAGGGGTCTAATTGGATTGCAAAGCTGGTCAGGGCCGGAGGGGTGCATGGGGCGGGGGCCCGGGGGCCGGCTGGGGTCCGGGACTCGGTCGAGTCGGACAGGACCCCTGAGGGTCAGAGATGAGGGGGGACGGAGTTTTGGGGGGGGGGGGGGGGGGGGGGGGGCAGAGACCACAACTGTGCCCCATTCTCCTCAGCGATCCGCATGGGGCCTAGGATTAGAGGAGGGAGGACCGCGGTTGAACCGCTCGTAAGTTTAACCTTGTTAAAAAAAAAACGGAGTTATACAAGAGCAGAAAAAATGCACGTAAGGAAAAAAACATCTGAGATCCCCAATCACCACCATCGCTTCAGCAGTAGGGAAAAAAGAACATGTACATTACAGTGCTTCACATTAAGCTACATTCATTTACCAGATGCTCGTAACCAGGGTAACTTACAGTATAGGAGAAACATAAATGCATTTACCTGATTAATATGCGCCAGACCTGGCTAACGACATTACCGGACTAGCGAGAAAGGGTACAACACCTCTAAAGCACTCGTGCAAGCTAACTATGCTAACCAAGAACCCAAAACACAGGTTCCGTTTACATATAGATTACATCCATATTGAGTCCTAGGAAAAGGAACACAAAACCATAAAAATATAACCTTAAACCATCATACCATAGAGTGCTATAAGGTAGGCATGGTAGGGGAACCAGGGTTTAATATTGATAGGGCTCTTCAGTCTGTGCCAGTCGATGATCCTGCTGTCCTGACCAGTCCAGGAAGTTAATTCCTGTCCTGTGGGGCCAATATAATCAGGAAGTGATTGGCTGAAGCACTGTGTACTGGCGGAAGCACTGTGTACTGGGGGAAGCACTGTGATTGGAGGAAGCACTGTGACTGTGGGAAGCACTGAGAGGCCGGTACAGACAGACACTGTGACTGGGACAAGCGATGACACGGGGAGGAACAGAAAGAACGAGCGAGACCTTGACTGGGAGAGAGATGGATGAAACAGACGCGCGGAAGAGATGAAAGGCAGAATGAGCTCGGGGAGATTCGGCAGGTACTCGCCGAAGGAAATCGGGGGAGACCAAACAAGCAGCGGAGGGGTTAAAAAAGAGAGGGAGAGGGGGAATGCAGCGACGCCGAGTCTCCCTCTCTCCCTCTCTCCCCCTGCCCGGCCTACCCCTTTCTCTCCTTTCATCCTTCGCCTCCCGTTCCGTCCCTCCCCCTCCCTCCCTCCCTCCTCCTCTCCGGCTGTGTTATTGTGTCCCGCGGCCGGCCTCCCTCTCTTCCGGGCCCTCTGGACAGCGTGGCCCCTGACGGCCGCAAACAGGATTAGGGGGGCCCGCCGCTCCGGCCCTTTCTGTGGGAATTGTAACCGTGACCTCAGCTTGCCCCCGCGGGGGCACTTTAATTACCCCGCCACCAGGGGGCCTCGGAGCCGCTCAGTGGGAGAGGGGCCGGGGGCGGGGGAGGGGGGGGGGGGGGGGGTGGTGGTGGGGTGGTGGGGGGGAACCTGTCTCTCAACATCGAAAATAATCCCCCCGAGAACGCTCGTCCAGCCTGACCGGCTTCGGCTCCGCCTCCCCCGACCGACCGCCATCTTAACGCCGACCGCGCTAACGCCGGGCGCAGGTATTCGGGAAAGGGGGGCGGGGGGGGGGGGGGGGGGGGGGGAGGGGGGGGGGGGGAGAAATCCCAGATCAAAGCAATGCGATGTTCATCCTGGCAAAAATCACCCGACGGATTCTGCTCCTGGCCAGGGGAGGGCCAGCACAGGGCCAGCGAAGAGCCAGCGCAAGGCCAGCGGAGAGCCAGCAGAGGGCCAGCAGAGGGTGAGGGGAGGGCCAGTGGAGGGCCACTGCACATTGACCTTGATCGTGTGCTCTGTGATCACACAGTCGTTTTGTTGCTTTTTTTTGGGGTTGTTCATGGGTCATCTTCAGCGACGTGGGTTTGTACACAGTTTTACAAACTAGAGGCCTGGATAACTCTGCCACATATCGCTATGAGTGAGGTTTTGGCTCTTGGCTTTTGAAAAGGTGAGACCTTTCCTCTTTCAAATGTACATTTTTGTGGGAAATGTCATGCAGTGGAAGAAAAAGAACCGTCCTACTGAACACTGAATTAACATTATTAACACATCACACATTTTTTTTCCTTTTCCTGTTCTTCAGTCTCAACCTACTAAAATTCATGGATGCTCAAATGTGAAACGGGTCTGTGGAGAAGCACACATGCTTGAACATGTACATGTGTGCATATGTGCAGGAAGGGATGCATATGGTACTTTATGGTGGTTTAGTATTGTGCAGTCATTGTACAGGGTACTCTATGCAGTCATTGTACAGGGCACTCTGGTTCAGTATAGTGCAGTAGTTGTATAGGGTACTCTATTGTAATTTAGTAGAGTGCAGCAGTTGTATAGGGTACTCTATGGTGGTTCAGTATAGAGCAGTACTTGTAGAGGGTATTCTATGGTGGTTCAGTATCGTGCAGTTGTTGTATAGGGTATTCTATGGTGGTTCAGTATGGTACAGTAGTTGTGCAGGGTACTCTATGGTGGTTCAGTGTAGTGCAGTAGTGTATGGGGCACTCTATGGTGGTTCAGTATGGTGCAGTAGTTGTGCAGGGTACTCTATGGTGGTTATGGTGGTTCAGCGTAGTGCAGTAGTGTATGGGGCACTCTATGGTGGTTCAGTATGGTGCAGTAGTTGTGCAGGGTACTCTATGGTGGTTATGGGTTCAGTCAGTAGTATGGGGCACTCTATGGTGGTTCAGTATGGTGCAGTAGTTGTGCAGGGTACTTTATGGTGGTTCAGTGTAGTGCAGTAGTGTATGGGGCACTCTACGGTGGTGTGGAACAGGCTGTTTGTCAGACGCTTTTACACGTCTCTCTTTCCCTCCTCTTTCACAGAGATGCATGTGGAAAAGGAGCCCCCTTAATGACTGTTTGTTTAGCCATTGTCTGGATAAGAAGAGGGGGATTAAAAGGTCCTCCGTGCCAAAGAGAAGCCTCAGTTTGTTAAGACAGATCAGATTAGGTGCTTTCTCAAAGACGCTTTGTGTGTTTGTGCCTGGAGCCCCCGTTCATGGCTCTCCTCTGAAAGCAGAAGGGTGGGGGGGGGGGGGGGGGCAGGGGGGTTCCCTGGTAAACAGCCCTCCTCAATCTCGCATTCCTCTTTTTCGGTTCTCCATTGTGGAATTCGGGGGGAACTGAAATACGGGGGGCGGGGGAGGGGGGGGGGTGCAAAGCCGAACCTGTTGCTCAGTGAACGGCCGTGCAACACCGCCACCCCGACGCCTAGGAATCGCGTGATTCGCGGTTGAAGCCTTCCCTTCCCCATTTCTCCTCCACTGGTGACACCTCAACAAGCAGATGGACAAACAGACAATTTTCTTCACAAACATTATTCTGTGATGCTGCTGCTAGGCAACCTACATTATCTGCAGCATCATAGCCCAATCCTGCAGGTTCTATTGGTGGGAGACTAGAACACAAGGACACCTCAGTTCAGCCATTGCCTGCTCCTGCATTGCATCTGAACCGTTTGGAGAGTTGACTTTTTGGAATGTTCTTTTTTCAGTGTTCTAGAGCTCCACTGTTACCAGTAGGGATTATTACATCAGCATTAGAATGCTCAGTTAAGAACATTCTAATTGAACATTCTAATGTTCAGTTAAGAACATTCCAATCATGCGTTTGTGATTTTACACCTCAAATGGTTAACTGAGGTGGCTTGCATTTTGACATGCCTCCATCGTCATTAAAATCATCACTGCGAGAACGTAAGAGCATATAATGATGAGAGCGGGCCATTCAGCCCAGGTTTGTCATTTACCCAGTGTAGAGAGTATCCAGTTCTGTGTCAGGCCTGGCTTTGAACTCCCTGAGGATTTGTGCATCTGATACAGGAACTGACAGGAACACACGTTGGCAAGCCCGTGTAAAAATGCAAAAATACTTCCTGGTATCAATGCGGAGTTTTTCCTTTCAACGTATCACTGCACAATATCATATCATATCATCCGGTTATGGAGCAGGATGTTTAGTTAGGCAGTCCGGGTTAAGGACTTTATTTGATAGTGCAAAAGCAGCACCCCCCAACCCTCACTCCCCCCACCCCCCCCCACCCCCCAACTCATCGATTTAAACCAGAAACCTCCACATTCCTAACCACCCACTGTCACACTAGAGCCCTACAGCTGGACAACATTTTCGAGAACAGTTATAAATGAAAACACAATAGACACTGAGTGATAAAATAGCCCAAAGTATGAAGTTGGCTCGGGCCGGATTTTGTTCTTGGCTAAAATTCGTACTCGTACAGAAAGACATTTGAACCCCGAGCATTACTCACAAGAGCAGCACTGAAAGCTTCATTTCCGCGGTGGAAATGAACTTGCTTCGCGAAAGCTCGTGAAAGTGCGAGGGCTTTTAGCGAAGGGGGGCGGGGCCGTGTATGAGCGTGGCGTTGAGGTGTGTGTGCGGGGGGCGGGGCCTGCCCGTGTGCAGCCTGACCTGGCGCACATTTGGGAACCACACACACCCCCTGTCACCAGGCTGAGGGGGTGTGCGGTGTGTTCCAGCTGCTCAGTCTGCCTGCTGTGACCTCACGGTGTGGTGACTCTGGGGACACGGGCGATGTCATTTGTCCCAGATGTGCGGCCTGGCTGGGATAGCCAAACTCTGAGCAAAAACACACGCCCCCCCCCCACCCCGTCCTCTCCTCTGAGTCTGTCCTCATGGTGACACTGGGGCCGGGTTTGGGGGGGGGGCGCTAGGACCCCAGTCCAGGTTTATGGCCCCCCACCCAGCTCTAATACTGCTGTTAATTTGCCTCACCACTCTGGGCTGGCAGTCACTGACATCATGTTCTCACCCCTGCCCAACGTTAAGGCAGAGTCATCTGTTTGGACAAACGTGCTGTTTCCACTGGGCCGCGGTCCACTGGGCCCTCCTGTGACTCATTAGAGCCACGTCGTGTTGTTTCTCCGTCTTTCAGGAGAAGAGAACATGATTGCTGAAGGCAATTTTGTGATTTACAAAAAAAAAAAAAAAATGTTTTCTTTCGCAAGGAAATTACATTTCCAATTTTCCAGAAATGCAAACATTATTCTCTCTGAATTCATCCCTCTACACAGCAGGCATGCACACACATGCACACACACACACACACACACACACACACACACACACAACCGTGCGCACACACACTCACGGCACACACATACATCCACACAGCACACACACACGCACACACAAAGCACACACACACACACACACTCACACACACACAAGCGCGCACACACACACACACACACAACACATACGAGCTCACACACACACACCACACACACACATACCCACATACGCCACACGCACAAGTGCACGCGCACACGCACACCACACAGTTAAGACGTTGTCATGCCGAGTGCTGCTCCGCTGCTTGTTTTCTGACAGCTCACCGAGCCCGGCAGACCCGATTGTGTGTTTTCCTTCTCCGACGCCTTTGAAAGGCGCAGAAACGCAGTTTTTTTTTTTTTTACAAATCGCGTTAGTTAGCCGTGTGAACAGCTGGCGCTGGGTAATGTGTCTCACTCAGGGGCTCTGAGACATCCTCCCATCTGGGATCGAACCTGCTTCGCAGACACCGGCACCACATGCCGCTCCTGCCCGACTTTGCCGCGTGAGAGTGGGGAAAAGCGCGACACTGTGGAAACGTCCTCCATGGCGGCTCAAGCCCTTCCGCGTGGAAGGACGCGCCGGGCAGCCGGAGGCAGGGGGAGGAGCTCTGATCGTTTGGGGGCGGGGGCCAGCGGAACACGTGACCGTGCCGCTGCTGATAGAGGCAGGTGGGTCACCCTGACCTCTGCCCCCACCACCCCCCGCCTTCACCCTCTCATATCTGCAGTCCTCAGGGATCACATGACCTCCCAGGATTCCCCAGGTGTGAGGGGGGAGAGGTGAAGGGTTCTGCAGCTGCCAGTGGGGGTTCGGCTCCCAGGCAGCTGCTTTGAACAGGGGCCCGAAATATTTGTCCGCTCCACTGATCCCACTGCATTGCTGTGCATTCTGCGCAATCCCTGTACCACAGGCTTCATTACTGCATAGTCTCCATAACCCCTGTGTTACAGACTGCATTACTGCACAGTCTCCACAATCCCTGTGCTACAGATACCATTACTGCACAGGCTCCTCAATCCCTGTGCTACAGAATCCATTACTGCACAGGCTCCTCAATCCCTGTGCTACAGAATCCATTACTGCACAGGCTCCATAATCTCTGTGTGGCTCAGGCATATATGGAGCTTTAGCAGCAGATGAATTAGGAGGAGGACTACGGCCCTCAAAATTACCATAGAGACAGAGGAAATTGCCCTGTCTCTATGGTATTGAACCAGAATCTGGAGTGAGTACAGAGGGCAGATAATATAGAAATTCCAGATATTCAGTTCCTCTGTTCCTTCCATCCTCTCTTACGGTAACTACTGGAGGTTCTGATCGGTGGCAGGAGGTTCTGCTGCTAGATTACAATAAATGACATTCATTGCAACCTAATTGTCCTGGTCCCCTTGATTAGTTCTCAGAAGTTGTATTAAGTTTAAATGTTTTGGCTTCAACCGTAGGGGAGGCGGGGCTTTCACGAGGACCCCTGGCATCTGGTCCTGCTTATAGCTGCCCTTGCTGTCTCCTGACTGCATTTGTACAATCACTTACTTCGGAGGAGGAGGTAGAAATGGCGGTCGTGTGTTCTGGCGATCTTCGGACGCCTGCGGGACCTCGTGCTGCATGCGCATCCTGCCACGTACGCCCCGCTGGAGGGACTCGTACGCGCCGATTTCCAAAAACCCGCCCTCCGTATGAGCGGCCGTCGCACACGCAGCAGCGCCTGTCTGCGGCCGAGTGCGAGGCAGGCTTGTGAGTGGCGTGAGGCGGCCATTTTAAGTGACCCAGAAACAGCAGGAGATCAGGGTCACTTCACTCTCCGACTGTACTGCCCCCAACCAAACAAACGCTTACTGTCCCTGTGCTATGCATCCGCACACACACACACACACACACACACACGTGCGTGTACACACACTCACAGACACACACAAACATACACATACACATATACAAGCGTACACACAGACACGTACACACACACACACGTACACACATACACAAAAATACATATGCTTGCACACAAAAAAACACACAAACACATACACACACTCTCTTTCTCACACTCACACACATACTCTCTCTCACATGCACGCACACACACATGCACGAACAAACACTCATGCACACACACAAACACGTAAGCACACACATATGCACAAACACACGTACCCACATACAAACACAGTCACACACACACACACACTCACTTTCTCTCTCACATGCACATACACACACAGATACACACACACATCCACACACGCACACACACACACACACACCCCAAAAGTGAAGCTCACCTCCACCCTGCCCCCACCCTGTTTGACATTCCACAGGCACCTGCTCTCACTTAATATCTTGGCAGGACAGAAAACTGCGTCCCCCAGCATCCCCCTGCTTAGAGGCTGTCATGTTTGTTCAATGAAGGAAATAAGTTTGGTTTTAATTAGAGCCGCTGCCAAGAGCTGAGGTAACTGCCGCCTAGTTTTTCTCTATTCCTTTTTTGGGCCCCGGTTCTGGGGGTGCTCAATGGGGATTGGAGGAAGGACGGGGGGAGGGACATGTTAAAGTACAACCCCGCCCCCCATCTCCCCAAATCATGCCAAAAAAAGCTGATCATGTACACAACACACAGCGACATGTAATATGGCAATACCTGCAGTCTTATAGTTACACACATGTTATTTCTTGGTTATGCATGTTGTGCATGAAGTCCTTTTGAAATACTAAATCATATTCTTTGGGGGTCAGGGAATGATCAACCAGTTTTTCCTTTTATCAACTTTATCAACTGCATTTTCTCTCTGTCAACACTTTGTGACTATTTCATAACACAAAGTTACTTTAGAAATATGTTTTAATTCAATCTTGTTGAATGAGGGTGCATTTAAATAACCGTTTCTTGTGCAATTTCTTTAGAATAGTCAGGATTTCCTTTTTCCAAGCCTCTTTTACATGATTAAAAACAATTTTACAGATGGATTTCAGCATGAGGGATACATATTTCAAAACAGCCAGCATTTGATCAAAAAAAAAAGAAAAGATCTGGGTCACGTCAGACCTGTGTGAAATAAAGCTCTGCGTTTGCCAACCGATGACATTAAATATGAGAATCTTTGTCCTAAACAGACTCGTTAAATTGATACTGTCGTCCTCTTTCTGGGACTCAGGAGGACGTTTCCTGAAATATGGTAAAGTGTTTTCCTCATGGAATAACAGTTTTGATTCATGGGTTTAGATCCTTTGACCCTCCGGCGCAGAGGAGCTGGATTTCAGTCATGGCCGTACAGTAATAACAGACACACAGTTTTTGCTGTGTGCGCGTGTGTCTCCCCTTCACTGGAGAAAGATTTGGGGTTTGTCACTTTTCTCCCCAGCAGCTCCCCAGGGGCTCTGAGTTGTGCCCCCCACCCCCTGATGAACATCTGTACCCTAACTTATGCCCAGCCCCCCCACCCCACCCCTCGATGAACACCTGTACCCCAGCTGTACCCTGCTGCTTGAGAAAATTCCCACCAAATTATTCAGATAAACAAAGCGGCAACAAACATCTTCCATCAGTAACCCCCCCCCCCCCCCCCCCCCCCCCCCAGGTCCCCTGATGCCACAATGTGACCGCCCCTTTTTGTTCTCACCTTGTGCAAACGGAGAAGTGAGAGAGAAAGGAGCAGAGAGGTATCTGGAGGGGAACAAGCTTTGGCACTGTTTTTGGATCTCAGTAGAAATGAGTCATTCATTTCATTTTTTTTTTTTCAGGCTGCATATCAACGTTTCACAAAAACTAAATTAGTGAGTACAGTGTATGGTCTTTATTTTGTTGCCCTCGTTGTAGCTTTGGGGGTTTTTGAATGGGGATGCTTTTTGGTTGGTTCCTGCCCAAGACTCCCGCACACTTGTGCTTGGCTCTGCTTTGAATGGGAAGTACAAAGTCACTGATGTGAACTGGAAAAATGAATGTATACATTTCGTGGTTTGTGGTTGAGGCCTTAACAGAAGGCTATTATTTGCTATTTCATTAGACAACCGGGGGATGAAAGTTCCCCAGAGACCTCTTTCCAGCCTATGGCAAGCCAGAAGGGACAATCCAAATACCAACAGAATTAATAAGGGCAAAAACACTCTTAGGGTGTTGGTGTTTGTTCCTCAATATGGCCTGATCATTCATTGATTCAAAATGGCGGCGAGTGGGCTGACTGCCTGTCAGGATAGATCTGTCCTTGTAGTTCAACAGGCCACATTCATGAGGCAGGGGTCAAAGTTCAGAGTTCAGGAAAGGGCATATTTTGTGTGTTTTTATTTATGTTATTGGTAGGTGTTTGTTGGCACTGAACTTTGGGCAGAAGAAGGGCCTGCCTTCACCCCTGTGCCCACCCATGACTGGAAACGGTTAGCGCGGTGGGCAGATGTGTCGTCATCGGGAAGTTTGTCCCATTACTGCTGCCCTCTCACGCCCTCTTGGCACACAGCAAACAGCGGTCCTGTGAAACAAGTCCGCTCAGTCAGACTGCTGCTTTTTCACGATCATCAAAAGCATCAGCAGTCATCAGACGCTCATTCCCGCCATGACCAAACATCCCGTCCAGGACGAGGGCTCATTTGTTTTGTTTCTGCAAGCAGTTTTTTTAAAAAGCAATTTGCACGCAGAATTTTTTTTTTTTTCTTTTTTTTTTTTTATTTATTTATTTTTTAAAGCCAAAATTTCTGTGCCAGATGTACTTTGAGCCGAACTGTGAGCGGTCCCTCGCTCAAGTGACACAGATGTTTCTCCCATCATCCCCCGGCTAATCTGGGCTCTGTATCATTTAGCCACGGGGACTGGGATCTCATTCACCTGGTTGCCAGGTAACCTGATGGAAGGCGGGGGGATGGAGGGGGGAGGGGGGGGGGGCACGGCTCCAACTCTGCGCAGTAGGACGAAGGGACTTTGTGAGAGACAAAGGACCGAACGCATAAACAGGAAGCAGAAAGATGGAAACAAGCATGCTGTTGTTTGGTGACGGAAGGGGGGCCTGGGGCCTTGAAGCTGGAGGTGTTGGGGGAGAGGGGGGGAGGGGACACGGTTCGAGGACGCGCGGCCGGGCGCGGCGTAGGCTACAGAGGACGTGTTTGTACACCGCGTCGCCCCCCCCCCCCCCCCCCCCCCCCCCCCCCCCCATGCTCGCACGTCTCTGTTTCTTCTCAGGACGCATTCCTCTCCCCGGCATAAGGAGCTCTCTCAGGTCCCTCCCTCCCTGGGCACACGGGAGGTTAAATGGACCCCGGCCCAGATAAATATGATATTTTTTCTACGGTGGCGATTAAATCTAATCTCCCGGGCAACGCGGACAGGGCCGCCATTGTGGGGCTGGGGCGGCGCGCGGCTTTGCGTCTGAATGGAGTCATAATCGCTTTGCATATCTGTGTGTCAACGGGTCCCGCAGCTGTCAGTGAGCAGGGCATTCTGGGATGGCTACCGGAAGAGTGCCGAGGAGCTCTCTGTTATAGGAAGTGTGTGTGTGTGTGCATGTGTGCGTGTGTGTGTATGCGTGTTTGTGCGTGTGCGTGTGTGTGTGTGCTTGTGTGTGTACGTGTGTAAATGCATGTGTGTGTGTGTGTGTGTGTGTGCATGTGTGCGTGCGTGTGCATGTGATTGTGTGTGTGTGTGTGTGCGTGTGCATGTGATTGTGTGTGTGTGTGTGTGTGCGTGTGCATGTGATTGTGTGTGTGTGTGTGTGTGTGTGTGTGTGCGTGTTTGGATTGGATTGCATTTTATTTTGCGTCACTCATACAAAAAGATGCCACGTGTATTTGAGAATAGAACAGAAAAAAAAACGTATTTCCAAAGTGAGTGAACATGTGCGTGTGCATAAATTTGAAATCTTTTATTCCCTTTATGCGTTTACGCTTTACATCTGTTATGCATTTTTTCCATGAAACAAAGTTCCAGCAGAACCAGCGAATCAGTGCTATCAGCACAGGAACATCCACAGAACTGCTTATAATGGCCACAGTGAATACTATTGTGGAGTTCATGAATTGACTGCTTCTAAAAGGACAGATTTCCTCATTCATAAAAAGATGTTTTGCTTAATTACTGTATATCGTAGAATATGCATATAAAGATAATAATGCATTAATGAAATAACAGCTCAATACATGTATAAAAACGTGAATTAATGTTGGGTACAGATAAAATATTTGTTCTCCTTCCATCACCAAGAGTGTTGCCTGATGTATAATATTGTCTGATCTGTAATATATTAATGATGCATGTGCCTGGCAGACATTATTAGTTTGTCATGTCGGCTCACCTCTTCACAATGGCTGCCAAAATGGCGGTGCGTTGCTTTCAGGGAATGAGTTCCTTTGTGTGACAGTGCATGCTGTTCTCTCCTTAATGAGAACAAGCTCAGGAACATGCTGTTCAGGCACTGTGACTGTGATGGCGAATCCATCCATTACTCCGTTCAGGTACCCTAATAGGGCCATAAGGTACTGTTTTCACTTAGAAGGAGCCGCTGAGTCGGTGAATTGTTGATTCAGCGAGTTAGAGAGGGATTCATTGAGTAAGTGAAATGGAGATTTAGCAGAATAAGTGAGAGGAATGACTGTGTGATTCAGTGAGTTACTGATTCAGAGTGAGTTGGTGAATGACTGATTCAGAGTGAGTGAGTGCAAAAGTGAGTGGCTGATTCAGAGTGAGTGAGTGAATGAGCGTGTGAGCGACTGATTCAGAGTGAGAGAATGCGTTGCTGAATACAATCACTTTTTGGTCAGTGCAAGTACAACCAGAAAGAGCAGGAATGTGACGTGTCCGCTGTTAGTTGCGTGTTCGTGTCAGAACCAGCCACTGGCATAAAAACCATATTCAGTTGTTCAGGGCCACAACCATCCCTGAGCAACACGATGAAAGTTTTTCATGACACGATTTAGTGATTTATGTTGCATCATTTTGGGGCCACGACAGCATTCTTGCTAGGGGTCACCAAAAACCCCAGGACCGGCTCTGGTTTGCGTGCTCATCTGGGTAATCGAACCCAGAGATAAGGACTTGGATGTCATTCTCTTTCCGTGTGGAAATCTGATTTAACGCAGAGAGCCCCCCCAGCCCCGGCGCTCGCTGCCAAGCATGCCAGTGCTTCCTGTTAATCACGGGCAGAGTGCCAGAGGCTCAATATCCCAGTGTTTATGGGCACGGGAATGGAAAACAATAGCTCCGCAGAGAGCTGCAAAGGTGGACCCCACCCGGGCCCCGCCGAGGCGTCCGTGCGGATGCCTGATTGCGCGGTGGCGGACCGCGGGGGCTAACGGGGCGGCTGCTAGCGCTCAATATCCCATGTTTATGGGTACGGGAATGGAAAACAATAGCTCCGGAGAGAGCTGCAAAGGTGGACCCCACCCGGGCCCCGCTGAGGCGTCCGTGCGGATGCCTGATTGCGCGGTGGCAGACCGCGGGGGCTAACGGGGCGGCTGCTAGCGCTCAATATCCCATGTTTATGGGTACGGGAATGGAAAAAAATAGCTCCAGAGAGAGCTGCAAAGGTGGACCCCACCCGGGCCCCGCCGAGGCGTTCGTGCGGATGCCTGATTGGCAGAGCGTGGGGGCTAACGAGGCGGTGGCTAGTGCGTTCGCTGCCAGGCCGGGAGAGAGCCTGGCTTTGGCGGGTTTGGCCTTGTTTACCGTGAGGGCCTCCATCGGCGTTTACTTAAACGAGCCCCGAGCCTTGTAAGCCCCTCTAAGTCCACGCACGTCATCTGGGGCACGTCCTGTTAAAGTGCCCCTCTCTCGAAAAGTGGGTCTGCTCAAGTCCCGGCTCTGCGCTGGCCTGCGTGTGCGTATATGTGTGTGTGTGTGTGTGTGTGTGTGTGTGTGTGTGAATTAGTGTGTGTTTGTGTGTGTGAGCGTACCTGCGTCACACTGTGTGCTTACCCTGTGTGCCTGACAGGTCCTTACTCTTGACTGTGTCTGTGTGTACCGCAGACCTGGGTCAAATGTGTATTTGAAATACTTTAACTCTTTAGATGCTGGTAAAATGTGGTCACTCTAGCCAACCTTCTCAACTTCATTCAGTGACATCAGTCTCAAAAGATTGAAGAAGATATTGAAGTATATATTTTTAAAAATGAAGAAAACCTGTATTGTAACTATATACAGTTAAATGCAACATTATTGTGACCGCACAGCAGATTTGAAATGAAGCAATGAGTAGGCTAAAGTGCAGACTGTTTAATCTGAGGGTATTTACATCCATATTGGGTGTTCCTTGTTGCAGCACATTTGTACACAAAATCTAACCTGGCCATTCTGTTCTTGAGGCTTACCAGTGATTTCCATCTTGCAGTGAACCCTCTGAGGTTATGCTGGTGTAGTCTTTTCTCTATGGTAGTCTGTAACACATCTCTGCCTACATCCTCAAGAGTGTTTTTGGGCTGTTCGGCAGTTGAAAAAGGGTTTTTCTTCACAATGAAAAGTATTCTTTGGTCATCCACCACAGTGGTCGACCAGTCTGTTTGCTATTGCCGAGGTCACCAGTGCCTTCTTGCTTCCTAACAATGTAACAGTTGATTTTGACACGCCCAATGTTTTGGCTACTACTCTGGTTCAGATTTCTCAGCCTCACAATGGTCTGCTTTACTGGCACTGACACTTATTTGGTCCTCATGTTGACAGATAACAGCAACAGACTCCAAATGCAAAGTTCACATGTATGTAGAATCAACTCTAGACCTTTTGTTAGCTTTCTTGGGCATGTACTAATGATGTAAAGACACACCAACTGGCCAAGAAACAGCTGACTATGCATGCAAAATGCTATGCAATTCCTACATGGATCACCTGACGTGGATGTAAATACCCTCAAATTAAAGCTGACAGTCTGCACTTTATCCACACACTCATTGTTTTATTGCAAAACCAATGTGCTGGAGCACAGAGCCAAAACAATAAAAAAATTGTGTCACTGTTCCAATACTTTCAGATTTAACTGCATTATAGCTCAGAGCTATATATTACCTTCCAGTTTGATATGAAATTACTATTATTATTATTACATTTTGATGCCTAAAATGTTCTTATGTTTTGAAATTAGGAACATTACTTCATAGCTAGGGCTAAACCACAGCTTTCAACATGCCATTCCTCGAAAATGTCAGCTAGAAACCCTTTAATCACACGTCATATTACATTGTCGAAAATGTTCCCTTATCTAGACCACTCAAACAGCTTGCACTTTTGAATGCACTATACCTTTTTTACAGCTAGATATTTGCTGTGAGTGATTTGGTTAAGCATCGTGATAAAGTTTGCAACCCTAGCACCCAGCCTGGGATTATAAAACTGCCAACTTCCTGAGCTCATAACCGAGTTCCTGTAGCGCACACTAGGGTTGGTGTCAAAATAGGGTGAACCGTGCTAAAGTGATCATATTCAATTATTGGGGGGGTGGAGGAGGGGGATACTTACTAGCTTATTAACTGGAGGAGGGCAACGTTATGTAATATTATGCATATTCATTCTGGACATTTGGCAGATTCGTTACATTTGCAGTGCCTGATAAAGAAAAATACAGCAACCCCAGCTTTATAACTTAACATAAATGGCAAATTTGGGACCAAGGGTATTTCTCAATACCCAAATGTAGGGTGAAATATGAGATGCCCCAGCGTGTATGGTACTTTTCCCAGCATGCACTGAGGTCTTGCGTGAGGCCTGTGATCTGTTACTCCAGTAAAATCCGCTCAATGAATCACTGGCAATCTACAATCGATTTATATCTCTAATGGATAACACGGCGGCCTGTATTCCTCCTGGATTTCCCCCTCCTCGTTAGCGCTGATTAGCGCGTCGCTAGCGTACGCCTCCGGCTCCCACCGCGGAAGTGGCCCGGCGGTGAGTAATCCGGCCCGGGCGACGCGTTGGCACGGAAACGGGCGCGGTCTGCGCCCTCCTCTGTGGGCGGAGCCTGAAGTCCCTGACCCCTTCGGCCCCAGGGGCCGTGTCTCTGTGTCAGAGCGGGGTGGTGGTGAGGGGGGGGGGGGGGGTTTCAGATGACAGCCCCCCCCTTGCCCCCCCCCCCCCCTCGCGGGTGTCTGTCTGTGCGCGAGCGCTCCTCCGTCGCCCCCTCCGCCGTGGGAGCAGCTGCGGCGGCCGGTCGGCGCTGATCCCGGCCGCTGTCATGAATTTTTGATCAATGGCGGAAAAGCCACCGAAGGGCTCCCATTCCTGCACCCCGGATCCCTCGCCAACGCCTCCGCCCCCTCGCCCCCCCCCCCCCCCCCGCCCCCTCACTCCCCCCTCCCCCCTCCTCCCCTCCCCTCCCCTCTCCTTGCTCTCCAAAGCCCTGGCAGCTCCAAATGTCAATGATGTTAGTTTAGCCATTGTACACGGCTGGCCGCTCCTGAATGGGCCGCTTGTCTGCGGGCCGGCCCCCTACAATGGCCCCCTTTCTCACCGGGGCTTGTTCTCAGCGCTCTCCCCCTCCTTCATGAAGAGGACTCCCTCGCCTGCCTCTAGCCTCAGCTCGCTCGCCCCCTGCTCTCAAAGGGGCGAGACACGGAGAGAGAAACGCCAAACAGAGAGAGAGAGAGAGAGAAAGAGTGTGTGTGAGAGTCAGACTGTGCGAGATATACAGAGAGTGAAAGAGAAGAGAGAGAGAGAGAGAGAGGGAGAGATGATGAGGGAAAGAGAGAGAGGAACTGAACCGTGTCAGAGCCGTAAGTGGTTTTATACACCAAATTGTTTCAGCACATTCTGCCAAGTAATTACCAGTACAGCAGACCAGCTGTAAATCACTCTTTCACAGACTGGCTAAGCTTGTTAGCGTGCTTAATTAGACAGGAATGGAGTTCGGGCTAGTAAGTCTGGGCCGAGGGGGCGGAGCTGAGGGGGGGGGTGGGGTTGGGGGGGCAGGGGTGAACGGTTAATGATGGGAATGGGACTGGGGGACTGGGCGAATGCCACCAGCCCGCTGGTTTGTTATTTGGGGGGACCGGGAGAATGGGTTTGGCGGCAGGTGGAGTTGACAAGAGAGGCAGAGGCCAGGCCCAAAGACTAATCAAGAAGGGGCGGAGGGCGGGGCGGGGGGGTGGGCTGGCGGGGCACAGGGTGGCGGGTGCTGGTGGAGGTGGTGGTGGTGGTGGGGGGGGGGGATGCTAGGAGAGGTCCGACGTCTCTGACCCGGGGAACACAGCTGCCCAGCCCTCCCCCCCCCTGCCTCTTCCTGCGCGGAGTTAGCGGACCGCGCTAGCTGTGTGGGCCCCCGGGGGGGGGGGGGTGGTGGGGGGGGCGCGGAGCTCGGCGGTACGCCTCTCCTCCCTCCGCAGTCAGCCGCTAAAATGATTATTATCATTAAGGCCTCGTCCGCATTTCCCATGTGGAAGAGGTTTGTTTTAACACATTATAAAACAAACAATATTTATGTAATATTTTCTCTCGTGCGGCTCCCGGCTGGGACCCTGCCAGAATCGGAGAGGGCTTTTGGAGGAAAAAAAGAGAAAAGTTTAAATTTTTTCTATTTATTTTCTTACAGACAGTTAACATCTGTTCGGGGGAGAAAAGGCGGCGATTTAGCGACAACAGAAAGGAGAGGTGGGGAAGAGAGAGAACAGAATCTGTCGGTTTTTCGTAACCGTATTTGCTTTGGACGAAACGGTTCGATTGCGGAATTGTGGAAGGTGATTATGTTTTATTTGTTGCCAGCCCTGCAACATACCGGCAAAACCAATCACGTGAAGTGCTTCGCTTCACCAAGCTTCCACGGTTGGCTTAAACTTCCTTATAAACTCCTCAGAGGTTTTTCACCTTGTGCTGGCATGTTTGCTATGCTGCCTCCTGCTGGTCAGGCTGAAGAACTGCTGCTTGCGACAGCTGGAGCACACATGTGCCTGACTCACCGGCCATTGTCTGCTCGACAGATGTGGCGGGGGGGGGGGGGGGGGTCAAAGGTCGGCGAGACCCAATTTCGCCGGTGCTGAAATGCTTCCCCCCCCCCCCCTCCCTCTTTGAAGAAGCCAGGAGAGGAAGAAGAAGAATGAGAGATCAATTAGCTTGTGTAGTCGCTCCAGGGCTTCGGAGGAAACGCTGAGGACTGTTCTGTGTCCGAGGATGGATGCGTAAAAGGCCCGTGACAGGCGTTCTGTTTCAGGAGGCCAAACGAAACGGGGGCCATCGAAAGAACGAGTGAAAATGTTTGGGTTTCGTGTCCGCGGTCCGCATTTGCCCGCGGATCGCTTTCCTCCCCTCCCGTGTCCCTGACTTTTCCGCATCAGTTCTTTTAACGCCACTTTTAAATACCAATTATTTCGTTATTCCTCAATTTAGAATGGACTGTGGTAACAGTAGACTGTTGAGGAGTGTGTGTGTGTGCGGGGGTGGGGTGGGGGGTGGGGGGGGTGAATAGGTACCCCCCCTCCCCCAGCACTATGGCATTACTGAGCACTGAAGTCTCTGCAGGGAGTCCCAGACTTGCTACAGTTCATGATTCCATTGACCTGAACCAGATTCCCAGGACCAGTGGCTGCAAAACAAAGATCACATCACATCAAAGATCCACCACCATACTTCATCATAGATACTATGATGTCCTTTTTGTCATAGATGTCCTTCTCCTGACGACAACCTGGCGATGGTGTACCTGGCCAAGAAAACTCAATTTTGCTGTCATCTGAACATAATACCTGGTTCCAATCGAAGTTCAGTATTTATAAAGGCATTTTGGCCCAAAGCTCGGTCTCCTCCCCACCTAGCGAATTCAAATTTGGCAGCAAACGGATTTTTCAGCGAGACAGCAATCCTGAGCATGCCTCAGAAACAACAAAGAAATGGCTGTTCGACCACAAAATTACTGTTTTTGCAATGGCCGTCGCAGACTCCAGGCTGCAGCCCAACCGAAAATGTGTGGTTTGAACTGAGGGGGCAGTCCGCTAGCATGGAGCGAGGGATCTGGAGAATCGTGAAAGATCATACGATATAGCTCATTACCTGTTTTCATTTTACACTGCCTTTTTTTTTGCTACTTTACTGGCACTGAGCAGACCCCAGTGACTGACAATGCGAACACAAGTGCAAAGATCAGGGATTTAAGTGCAGTAATTCCTTAAGGGGGGGGGGGGGGGGGGGCAGTGGAAGTGCAAGATAGTCAGCAAGAACGATAAACACGCTCAATCAAGAGCCGTGAATAATTTTGGAGGGATGGGTAATATGTAATGGATAATACATACAATATAATTATACCCATTACCCATTACATATATTATATCCACCTATCTGTGTCTGAATATAATTTCTCAGTTATAAGGGGCATGGGTCTTTATGAATAATTCTCAGATTTCTCAGAATGGACTACACATGGCCAACAGAAAATTTTCCCTGGGGTATGTGTTAAAATACTCGCTAACCTTTTCAGGAAGTCATTAAAGCATTTCATTTCAAGTCCCAGCTGTAGATTTGAATGCTGGAGAATAAATGTGAGATAAAAAAAATATTTAAAAAGTACCATTTTTCGGAGAACAGTCATAGGTGGCCTTTAAAGCCATTGTTTCCTCCTCTCGCTGGGGCCCGGACCTGCTCGGACACGCCGCCCTCTGCCTCTCTCGCATTCCCCTCTTTCAGAGTTAGAGGTCAAGGGGTCAGGGGTCAGGGACCTTCACCCGCCCCTAGGGGCTGACAGATGACCCCCTTCCCCTTTTTGTTCCGAGAGATGGGAGAGATTGCGGAGGTTGGGCGTGTCCACGCGATCTCGTACGCTGAGCAAGCCTGCGGCTGTCGCATATGTAGCCGAACAGGGGTGCGCAGACTCGATCCGGGGGCCCCTAACTTCCCTAAACTCATGATAACACAATGCAGGTTTGGCTATTTGCCGTTTAATACTTAATTTTCCACGAATGGTTTAGTTCCAGTGACCAGACCAGTCCACTCTTTCGGTTAGGACCCCACCGATTTCACCTGCCAATCTGTAATTAATCAACTAAAATATGGCCTCTTTCAAAGAGAATCATTAGCCATTATCTGACATCGGGTGGCTCGAATAGGGAGGGTCAGCTCTCGGTTGACTTGAAAAGTATCTAATTAGGAACTATTAACAGCTTGTTGCAATTCAGGGGGTTGCAATTATGGCTGCACTATAATGAACGTACACAGGAGGACCCAGGACTAAGTTCGTTCACCACTATAATTGCAGACATTTATTGCATAGTTTTTTCCCCCTCTGTTACAAATCTTCCAGGTGCGTTCACTGCAAATACTGATTGGCCGCAAGTCACATGACAGTGACAATATTTATAAATGACATGAGTCCAATGAGATAACGCTGATTGTATGAATGTCATAATGTACTATATACATTCCACGTCTCATTCCAGCCCATCAGTATAGCCAACTTGCATGTGTGCACTATGCTTTGTAGCAGAGCCAGTACCAGAGTGATAATTTCCCTCTCTTCCACTGTCATGATATTGTTAGTATTGTGATAATTGTGATACTGGTGACATGTTCTGCTGCGTCCATGGGGCACAGTGAGTTTTTAGTGCACGCTTTCCTTGCTGTGGTCTGCCAGCTATGCTCTCTCTGGAGGACTGATACTGATACAGCCATTGCAGGCAGGCCGCAGTTCTGCAGTCCACCAGAGGAGTCACTGTCGAGCAATCCCTCCCTAGTTTGCGCTACAGCTGATTATGCTGAATATGATATGTCATAGTGTATGGTGGTGGCAGCTGAAGTTGGCACTGGTGTAGTATGGGTTCAGCAGTAGGGGGTTGTTGGGTTCATCACCATACAGGAACCCAGGAACCTCCTGGAATCCTTTCTCACAACGCATTGCCTTTTTGACCCTATTGTAAAGAATTCGGTTCATGACGCAGGACTGCCTATGCTTACACACTCCCTGTAACCCACAGCAACAACACCCCCTTTTCCCTGAATACACTTTGACAAGCCAGACAAGTGAAGTGTTGGAAAGAGTTTTGGCTGACCCCCCAAACATATCTCCTCCTCTGTCTCTTCTGTAATGCCTCCCTTTTCTTTGGAATGTCTACCCCCCCCCCTCCACCCCCCCATACACTCACACACTTACACACATACACACACACACATTCACACAAACACACACTGGCACGGGAACCACTCCCAGTAAGCTCTCAGTAAACCACCTTCAAGTGATGAAATGGCAGATTAATCAAGGGGGCATTTTGTGCCACAGAAACAGGTTCATCTGTCTAAGCCGGTGAAAAATCATCACGTAAAAAAAACCCAGAAAACATGGCGTCGCGTGGTCTGTGCCTTTAGCTCCAGTGTCCTCGTTAGCACGGCTCATGAAGCCCAGAGGTAGCCTTCCTCATAGCTTCGCTAACGTGAGAAAGGTAAGAGGGCCATCAGCTCCAATGGGTTATGGTAATGGAAAAGGTGACCGTGTCACAATTCTGCTCAGGAAATGAACGGATCCCCATGTTAACCGCAGAGGTAAAGAGCCGGTGTGCAGGAGCAGTTAAACCATCCACAATATTTTAAGAGCGGTTGATTTTCTGGGTGACGGTCCACAGTCTCTTGTTTTTGGTGACCCGTTCCCTGTTCAAGGCAGGGTATCCCAAAAGTAAAAACTACTTTGAGATTTTACGCTTCCCTGGCCGTTTCCTTTGAAGACGCTGACGATTTGTTGGGAATAATAAACCAGTGGTGAAACAACTGTTTTTATTATTGTCATTTTCAATATCCTCTCCTTATCCTCTCTTTCTGCTCCCCCCCTTTTCATTTCCTCTCCCCCTAACCTGTTTTGGGCTTTGCTACCCCCACCCCTTCCTCCTCACCCTTTTCTCCCTCGCCCCCTAATTCCAAAAATATGTCTTCTGTTATTTACTGCCCCAAGGACGTACCTGTCAGTCTCAGCACCCTAACTCCACTGGGGTCTCCATGGCGACGTCCAAATTCCTCCAATCCAATGCCCCGAGCCCCCCCCCCCCTCCCCCCAACACCTCTCTTTCTTTTCAACAAAGGCTTCACCTTTGACCCCGCAGCACCTGGGGATGCAGGTTGGAGAAATTCCTACCCTTATTGCCATTTGGAAAGAGAGACAGGAGGGCAGAGAGAGAGAGAGAGAGAGAGAGAGGGGGGGTGGGAGTTAGAGAGGGAGAGGGGGAGAAAAACAGAGAGTGAGAGAGAGATGGAGGGAGGGAGACAGAGAGAGCGAAAGAGAGAACGATTATGTGTTTAGGAGGCAGAGAGAGAGGGAAAGAAATGAAGAAAGAGCTGGTGTTCGTGCAGTATGCATATGTATACAATGTATGGTCATATTGCTTGACGAAGTCGGCATTTTGGCAAAGGCTTAACGTTCATCTGGACAGGAAGGAGCAAGGGCGTGGCACGCATTATTTCATGCCATCGGGCAGAAGCACAGACAGACGGACAGACAGACAGGCTAACGGCGTCCCGCCCCTTTCTCATAACCCATACTGCAGATGCATTATTAATCCGGCCTTTCCTGAAGCGCTCCGTTTATACTGGTCTTCGGGGCGAAATGTAATGCGTCTGCACGCCGTCGCCAGGGAAGTCACGTGGCTTTTTGGCGGAGGGCGAGCCCGGTGGAGATGTGGCCGCGTTATAAAACCCCCCCCCGTGGGACTGACTGCGGCGGTGCGGAATCGGACGGCCCCGCACCGGGCCCTCTGCTGACAGGGCAGCCTGACACGGGGCCCTATCTGAGCTGTTGCACACGTGCCATTTCATCCAGAACGTTCCGCTCGTTAAAGTCTGAGCGTTCATGTTGTCATTTTTCATTTGCTATAAGATGGAAACGGTGCGTGTGTGTTTGTGTGTGTGTGTGTGTGTGTGTGTGCCATGCTTATGCTAATAGCTCTGGTGTTACTGCTCCATGGT
The DNA here is from genome assembly GCA_025169545.1 of Anguilla japonica. Lineage (NCBI taxonomy): Eukaryota > Metazoa > Chordata > Actinopteri > Anguilliformes > Anguillidae > Anguilla > Anguilla japonica. The sequence goes on from CM045891.1 coordinate 48,576,816, forward strand.
GAAGTCAGACTGATTAAGTGGCAGACAAACCAACGGGCCAACAGCCTGACGAGCACGTAAGTGTACGAAATGTGCATTACATTTACAAAAACAGCCTGACCAGCACATGAATATGAAATGTGCATGCCCATTTTTTGCTGTGGTCTGAAGATGCATCTCTTCAGGCAGTTCCTTGACTGACTCTAACACCACTTCTCCACAGAGTTACTCCCAATATAGGATCACTCTTATATCACTTGTATCCTTGATCTTCTTGCACTTTCATGTTACACTTGTATTTTCTTTGAGTACCTCTGTTGCACTTGTATCGTCATCTTCATGTTGTAGCTCTTTATCACATCTCTTGTAATCATGCCTCCCTTCTAGTTTGACTTGCCATAACTTTACATGACTTAGCCCATGTTTACTGTGTGAACTGGACTTGGTGGCTATGGATAACTAGGACATATTGTACCTTATCAAACCTGTGTTCTGTAGTTGTTTCAATGACCTTCGGTATGCGTTTTGGATTAAAAAAACATCTGCCAAATAGAATGTAATGTAATGAAATGTGTATTACATGTTAAAAAAACAGCCTGACCAGCACATTTGTGCATGAAATGTCCAAAAACAGGCTTCCGTCCATGTTGTAAGGAATAGCTGAAGGAGAGACCGAGAGAAAGAGAGGGAGAGTGAAAAATAGAGAGGGAGAGAGATGACAGCGGGGGGATTAGGAGATAGAGCCATACCGCTGACTAAAAAAGGAAAAGTTAGACGAGAGGGAGAGGAGGAGAGAGGGAAAGGTATGAGTGAAGACAGGAGGAGAGGGGGAATGAGCGATGGTGGAGGATGGCAGGGCAGTTTGGATCGCGAGAGCAAATGTTATTTCAGTTTCAGCAGAGCTGAGAGCGAGGGAAAAAAGAGAGAGAGAGAGAGAGAGAGAGAGAGAGAGAAGGAGAGATGTCACTCTTGAAGGCTGGGGGAGGAGCTCAGTGAGGGTTTGTGTTGGGCGTCAGCCTGCTTGGCAGTGCCAGGGGCTGGCAGGCCCGTGTGCCAGGCTGGATACTATGCATCTGTGACACGCCTGTGCCCGCCCGGCTCCTGGTGCCACTGGCGTCCCGTGACATCGCTCGGGCTCTCCCGCGACCGTCGCCGCTCGTCTGTGTGCGCTGTGGCGCCTGCGCTGTGATTGGCTGCTTCCGGGTCTCCTCCCTGCCTGGAACAGGCCTAGCGCTAACACCTGCACTGTGATTGGCTGCTGCCGGGTCTCCTCCCTGCCTGGAACAGGCCTAGCGCTAACACCTGCGCTGTGATTGGCTGCTGCCGGGTCTCCTCCCCGCCTGGAACAGGCCTAGCGCTAACACCTGCGCTGTGATTGGCTGCTTCCGGGTCTCCTCCCCGCCTGGAACAGGCCTAGCGCTGCTGGTTAGCGCTGTAAGGCTAGCCGGGTAATGAGTGAGAGAAAAAAACAACTTTACTTTGCTGTTAATGTTCACGGCTCGGCAGGCAGAAGCCTCCTGAAACCTTAGCTCCCGACTGCACCGCTCAGCCTCGGAGGGAGGGAGAGAGGGAGAGAGGGAGAGAGAGAGAGAGATGGGTCGAGATGGAGAGAGAGGAAGAGCGAGAGGGAGCGAGAGGAAGAGATGGAGAGACAGACAGAGTAAGAGTAGGGAAGGAGAATCCGAAAGAGATGGAAGGAGAGACAGAAAGAAGGTGGGAAGGAAAGAGAAGGAGGGAGGGAGGAAGTGTTAGAAAGCGAGGGAAGGAGGGAGGGAGGGAGGAAGTGTTAGAAAGCGAGGGAAGGAGGGAGGGAGGGAGAGAAAGACAGAAAGAGCGGGAGGTACAGAGGGAGGGAGAGACAGAAAGTGAGGGAGGGAGGGGGGAGGGAGGGAGAGAGAGGGAGACAGAAAGAGAGGAAGGTAGAGTTTACGTCTGTGATAATCTGTCTGTAATAATATCTCAGAGGCCTCCCTTAGGCCTGTGCTCCAGACAGCCAGGCTCAGGATCAAAGCTCTCTGCCACTTCTGCCTTCTGCCGAGGTGACTAGCCAAACAGGCAACCGCCGCTCGGCACGCCAGAGTCTCACTGACTCATTCTGACTTCACCAGAGTCACACTGACTCATTCTGACTTCACACTGATTCATTCTCTCTTCACCAGAGTCTCACTGATTCATTCTGACTTCACCAGAGTCACACTGATTCATTCTCTCTCTTCATTCAATTCAGTAATGCTTTATCAGCAGTAAAAACACTATAATAATAATAAATAATAATAATGATGATGCTGATGCTGATAATAACAATAAACTTTGAACAGCATCCATGAGTCATCCAATCCAATTCTGCAAATCTCTCTCTCTCTCTCTCTCTCTCTCTCTCTCTCTCTCTCTCTCTCTCTCTCTTTGTCTATTTCTCTCATCTGTGAAAAGTTTCTGCGTAAATTAATAAGTCAAGTCTCTCCCACTCTCCCTGTCTCTCTCTCTCTCTTAATTTTGTCAGAAGGAGCTTTATTGGGATGACTAGTACATTTATGTTGTCAAAGCATAGTAAAGAAGTTGACAGTGAATGGTATAAACAGCAATTTGTCTCCATCCCTCCATCATTTCTCATCCCCCCCCCCCCTCTCTCTCTCTCTCTCTCTAATTGTGGGTAATTACACAAATCACAAATGATGAGACATCGCTGCAGAACTGAATCTCAGAGGGCCGCTCGTGTCAATCTCCCTTACGCATGTAATCCTGGCGCGGAATACTGCAGAGCTTTCACACACACACACGATCACAGCCTCGCGCACGATGGAGGGGAACCGAGGCTCGGTCCCTTCACCCCGCCAATTCTCTCTCTCTCCGTCCGACTGCCTCTCTCGCGCTAATGCTCTCTCTCTCTCTCTCTCTCTTTCTCTCTCTCTCTCTCTCTAATACTTTCTGTCTCTCTCTCTTTCTCCCTCTTTGTTTGAAGACAGCTTTCAATTTCCTGCACAGCACTCTTCAAAGGGAGAGTTGGGGGGGGGGGGGGAGCGAGGGCGGGAGGCAGAGGCGTCAGGGACGCCAGGGGAACAGTGACAGCTGGGGTGCAGCAGTCATTTTGGGCAGCACTGTGAGCCCCTGCGAAGCGGGGGGCTGAGGGGTAGAGTTTCCCCTCTCAGCCAGCCCAGAGAGGCCCGAGCCCCTCAGCCCAACTGTCTGTGTGTGTGTTAGCACCGTCTACACACACACGCTCACACACACACACACACACACAGTCTGTACACACACTCATGCACACATACACACACACCCACACACACACTCTGTACACACACACACTCACGCACACATACACACACACATATAAACACACAAACACACTCACTCTCTACACACACTCACGCACACGTACACACACACATACATATACACGCACACATACACACACACACACACTCTCTGCACACACTCGCACACACACACACACATGCACACAGACACACTCACATACTGTAGACATACACACATACATACACACACATGCATGTACACATACACACTTACATACACACACGCACACATACATACTGTACACATGTACACTCCTACACATGCACGCATTGACACACGCACACACACACAGCACTGCAGCTTTCTTCCTCAGTTCGTGAGAGGCGACAGCTTAATATATCAGCTTTGGAAACGGTGACGGCCGTTTGAAGGGAGCATAACATTTTCGCAGGCAGTTCCTCTCCCGCGGCTCCAGTGCGCCGCGGATCCGCGGGCCTGAAGCGGACTTCAAACGTCCGCCGGCCTTTCTGGTGTTAGCGCCCCGCGGCGCGGCTAGCGTGCGCCCCACTTATAACTGCGCACAGGCGCCGCTGCGCGTTAATCAAAAGCCCCTTTAAAAAAACCCTCGCCCGTGACCTCTGACCCCCCGAGAGTGACGGCGAACTTTTTCCGTGCGGTAACCGGGAGCCGCGAGCCGTGAACACGACTTCGGAATGCGCCGCGGTGTCAGAACTTAGCATTCCGCGCCATTTTTTTAACAGCTAGCGCACGCCTCGCCATTTTTATTTTCTTTAAAAAACAGCTCCCCAGCAGCTAAAGCGAGTCGCTGTGTTGACGGCTGCGTTGTTAACCAGGTAACCAGGGCCCGCCGACGGCTGTGATGTCATCGCAACCCGCGGAAAAACGCGGTGACATCGGTGATGAATGGGTCTCCGTCGGGGTGTAAACGCGCGCCCCGGGAACCCAAACAAAAGGATGCAGCGCCCCGCTTCCCCCCCCCCACACCCCCCCCGCCGGTTCACACTTTCGCAATCCAAACAGGGGGAGATGGATTTCTCGCGCCGAGCGGCGAACGGGACCGGCAGGGGAAGGAGGGCAGAGAGAATATAGACTGAAGTAACGGAGAGAGAGAGAGGGAGGGGGGGGGGGGGGGAGAGAGAGGGAGGAGAGAGAGAGGGAGAGAGAGAGAGAGAGAAGAGAGAGAGAGAGAGGGAGGGGAGAGGAGGGAGAGAGAGGGGAAAGGGAGAGAGAGGGGGAGAGGGGGAGAGAGAGGGAGGGAGAGAGAGAGAGAGAGAGGGGAGAGAGGGGAAAGAGGGAGAGAGAGACTGAGAGAGAGGGAGTGAGAGAGACTGAGAGGGAGAGCGAGAGAGAGGGGGAAAGCGGGAGAGAGAGACTGAGAGAAAGAGAGAGAGAGAGAGACTGAGTGTGAGAGAGGGGGGAGAGAGACGGAGGGGGAGAGAGAGAGAGAGAGAGCAAGGGAGAGAGAGAATGGTCTTTGTTAATCCCTGCACATCTGGCTTCTATTAGGATGTGGGGGCCGCTAAAATAATGTTTTTCACCCTACAAGCCTTTCTGTGCTATAAATTACCAGCCAGCCACTGTGCCTTCCTGGCTGCTCCACTTTTAATCAGCACCAATTTAGCTCCTGGCTCCTCCCCTCCCCTCCGATCTCTCTCTCTCTCTCTCTCCTCTCCCTTATCTCTCACCGAATCCCTCTCTTTTTCTCTTGTTCAGGGGAGAAAATAAATCCGATATCCCTCATCATCGCCTTCCTTTTCGATTCTCCAGCTCCCTTTTCTTTGGGGGTGGGGGGGGGGCACTCGACCTTGATTTTTTTTGGCGGGAGGGAGGGAGGGCGGATCGGGCCGGGCCGGCGGTCGCCACGGCGATGCGGGCCGGGCGGCTTTCGCGGACGCCGGCGCGGCTCTGCTGGCGCCGGGCGGAGACCCGAAGGAGGACAGGGTTCTGATTGATGACCGCTCGGGGTTCGGAGGTCAGGGTGGACCCCGAAAAAAAAAAAGAAGTGGATGGGAGACAGGTGGGCCGAACGGCCCCTGTGAGGGGGCCCGAGCGGGGGAAATTTGGGGGTGGGGCGTGGGCGGTCATTACCTCTTTACCAGGAAGACCAATTAGGTAAATTGGAGCTGACGGGAGAGGGGAGATGAAAGGATGCCGATTGGATAATGAGCGAGGTGGAGCGGTAACGATGGACGGGACGGGGCTGACTTCAGACCCGTTAACTGCCCGTGTGCGGAAAGCAGCAGGACCCCGACACGAGGGCGAGGTGGCCTCAGCAGTGCCCGTTTGGAAATGGCCTCGGATCTGTGGATGAAGGGACTGAGGTGGCGTCTCTCTCTCATCTGGCAGAACCCTTTGGTTGAAGGATCCTGAAGGATGTTGTGAAAAATGTCATCACAAAACAGACCTGGGTTCAAACACGTATTTTGATTTGGATTCAAATACTTTTCTGTGCTTTATTGATCTTGCCTGGTGTAATTGACCCTGCCACTATGACCAGAAGGCGGGGTTTGCACTTTTTGAGATTATTCATTGGTTCCAATACACCAGACAAGATCAGTAAAGCGTCTAAAAGTATTTTAATCCAAAACAAACACGTATGTGACCCAGGTCTGTCCCAAAACTATGACAGCGTCTAATTAAATATAATGATATATAACATCTAATCAGTGCTTGAGGTTTTCTATGAAGCTGAAAGTGTTGGAAAGCAAAGCCGCAGAGCATCTGATTCATTTATACTCGCTGCTGGGGTTGATGGTCTATGGAATCCCATTATGTATATTATGCTCGGCGCATTCAAATACATTTCCAGGAGTTTTATTTTCCTATAGAAGCACCGTATGGTTCCTTAAAGGAAGAGAGGAGCTCGTTGCCGAATGTTGTGCGCTGGCAGCGCTCCAGACCCGGAGCGGTTTGATTGACGGGAGAAGAATGGCGGCTTTAAAAGGAGGAGACAGGGCGGCTGTGAGTTATGCTCGGTACCTCTCAGAGACGAGACCTGTCTGTTTTTCTCAAGGACTAAGAAGAACTTTCAAAAAAAAAAAAAAAAAAAAAAAAAAGAGGTCGGAAGAAGCCAGGAAACTGCAGAAATATTTTCGGAGGTGTGTCATTCCGTCCGGTGGCGGGACCGGCGGTAAGTCGTGGCCGCCGCGTGGGTCGCCGTGGCGACGGCGGGAATCGCCGCCGCGCTTTTCCCCAGATACCCCCGTCCTCCCGCCGTCTGCTCCTCCCTCGCTCCTCCGCCCTGCTCCGTCCGTCATCTCTCTTCTCCTCCGCCCTGCCCGCCCGCCTGCCAGCTTTTCGGACCCTCTGCCCGAGGCGCGTCGTCGGCCCGCCGGCCTGGGCCGTCCCGCGGAGCCCGTCGCCGCTCAGGCGAATGGACGTCGGCCTTTTCGGTCAGGTGACCGCAAGCACGCGGTCACCTGATACACGTGGCCGCCAGGGCGTTGTGAGTGTAACCATATGGCTGTTTGATGTCTCACAGAAACGTCAAATCAGCTTTAAGGTCCTGGAGAGATTAAGATATGTGTGGTTGTTATTAGGGGTTAAAGGTTAAGAAGGAATCCTGCATGGTTATATAAATTCTAGCAGACATATTCAGCCTGGGGTACTGGGCCAGCCATTTTTCTGTCACTGCACATGGGATTATTTATATTTTTTGGGTTGGAGGGAGGGGAGCAGGGAGGGGTGGGGTGAAGGGGAACGAGGGAGGCTTATTACCCCATGCGGGGGTCTAGGATATCAAAGCCGGAAGGGTGTGGGGGGGGGGAGGGGGGGGGGAGGTTTAGGGGAAAGGGGGCAGGCAGTCTTTGTTCCCCCACCACCCCAGGATTCCATGAAAAGATCACCGAGCGAGCTGATTCGTCACGCCTCTCGGTCCTCATTTCTGATTGGTTCCGCTGAGCGGGCAGATGTTCTGGCTGCAGCAGGGGGTGGCAGTGGTTCCAGCTACGCGGGACGGTCGCACACACACCCTCTCGGTCCGGCCATGGCGAAATCATCCCCCCGCTCCCCCCCGCCCACGTTTGTTTTCTCATCGCAGGCGTCGCTGTCCGTGTGGAATCTCAAAAAGTTATCTTCACTGACTGATTCACTTGAGCTGATCTTAGACAGTGTTTGCACCTCTGCATTCACTCCTGAAATTTCAATTGCAAACACATCGAAGTCCTACTGTTTTTCACACTCACTTCTGTTTTAGAAACTTGCATTTTCCTTGTTAATTTTAGATGATAAATGAAGCTTTATGATCATTAGCTACAGTTGGGAAGAGCAGGAATATTGCTTGTATTTAATTGGGCTTGAAAGTTGAAGACTGATGTTTGAATCCACAGGTAAGGGTTGCTTTCTGAAAACGGACCAATGATTTACTTCACAAAATGGCTGTCATGTAACAGGCATATACTTGGAGGCAGAAATGATCTTTTCATTGTTTGTGGAAGCATCGATAAACATGAGAAAGGTGACCCAGAGGGAAAGTATTATGTGAAGATCGGGTCAGTGGCTGTTGACGAAACTGACCTACAGAGACACATTACGTCCAACCATATACCTTCCCAGGGTTTCAGTTTTTCAAAGTACCTCCTTCGGGGCCTTGAAATGAGCTTCGAAGACCCGTTTTAGAAAAATTAGGACAAAAACATCCAAGCAAATATTCAAAAGTGGTCTAATATCAGCTGAAGACCTTAAACATGCACAGGATGTATTAATGCCTCAGTATGCGATGGTACACGTTGGTACGGTATTCCACACCATTGCTGTTAACCCACTGTTTGGCTCTAGATCTGAAATCCGCTATCTGTCTGGCTGCAGGAAGCAGACTTATTGTGAAGTGACAAACTCATGTTTAATGAAGAGAAAGTGTGTCGGGAGGGCAGAATGGAGGCGGGGTGGGGTGGGCGGGGTTTTGGGGGCGGGGGTGACTGAAATGTGGGCCCTCTGAGATTTATGGGCCTCACTTCCAGCTTCATTGTGCTGGTTTTGGCCTCCGGAAACCAAACGGATGTAAAACCAGCGAGATGGCGAACGTTTCATTGAGGCGCCGATATTTCAACTTTTCCCGGGAACGGTCCGCAAAAAAAATGGCGGAGGGGAGAGGGGAGAGGGGGGGGAAGATTTGGGACGCACTTCAGAGAGAGCGGGAGCCATTCTCGCCCCCCCCCCCCCGACCAGACAATGAGGAGCTTTCTGCTCTCTCCCTCCTGTCACGTGCCCGCTCTGCCCCCCCTCCCCCCCGGGGCCGGAGGGCTCCGTGTTTCGCACGGGGCCAACCCGCGCTCTGGGGATTTGATTTATTCCATCGCGGGCCCGTTTATTAGTGTACGGGCGCATTTGAGTGCCTTTCTGATTGTCACGCTCGGCGCCTTAAACTTCACTCTCAAAGTGTGGAACATTGTAGGCTTTGTGGCGATGTGGTGACCTCTGAACCTGGGAGGGCTCTCTGTGGAGATGAATCACAACTGCGATAAACCGAGTATATATGGAACACCAGTATGAGTGGCAACAGTAATGCCGATTTACAGATAAATACTAACTGAAATTTGATGACTTGAATACTGACTTCATGTTTCCTGAAATTTAATCAGATCATTTATAATTACTGTTTCTACTTGTCTGCTATATAGAACAAGATAACTTTTCCTAGGAAATGAACCTCCTACCAAAAATGTTTGATTGGATATATACGAAATACAAGCTATATAGTACTGATCTCTTCCAGGACTTTGTTGACTACTTTATGGGTGGAGCCATCAGGTGATACGAACATGACTTTTTTTTAACCAATCAAAATGTGAAATTAAAGAGTAAAATTCCTCCCTGACCATGTTTCTCCTGTTTGTCCTCTATGGTGAGAGTTGCTGAGCGACCTTCTGGACTCTTTGGCTGTTCTGGGGCCAGTTTATCGACGATCCCATGTGCCTAGCACCCACCGCGCGACTCGTTTGAGAGATAGCAGGTCTTTGAGGAAGGGAGGCCGTCCACCCTAATGGCACATGACCGGAGGTCCACCTGGGTCGCGGGCCGCTGGAGTCAGCAGTGGTAGCGTACATCTGGGACCCATTTTGGGACTGTTGAGTTTTTTTTGGGTGGGGGTGAGGGGGGGGGGGGGCTGTACGGACAGACGCGGCAGAGCTGATCTCTGTTTGTGTGTTTCCGGCCTCTCGTCTCCCCCCCCCCCCCCCCCCCCCCCCCCTCCTCGGGGCTAGGCTCAGCTTGAACAGGGCCGAACCCCGTAAAGGTGCAGGGCTTAATTTGAAAGGGAATGTGAAAGCAGCCCCCGTGGGGTGGAGGGGGGGGGGGGGGGGGGGGCGGGGGGGCGGGTAACAGGGTTTATTTAGAGTCGGGGGGAAAACAAGGGAGTCTCCAAGTCTGAGAAGGATATTAAAAAAGTTTTTTTTTTTTTCCTGAAAACAAAAAAGAAAAAAATCTTCCCCTCTGGCAAAATTTCCTTTTTTTTTTTCTTTACTTACAGGAACAATTTTGTACCTTTCCGCTCAGAGGCGAAAAAAAAAAAATGAAAGTCGGCCCTGTTGTAAAAGTGTGGGGGGGGGGGGGGGGGGGGGGGGGGCTGTTATTTGGCGAGGCCGAGGAGCCTTCTGAGGGGCTAACGAAAGCCAAATGGCGGCCTGCCGCGATCCATCAGCGGCGGCGCGAGGTCGCGCGGACGAGCCGGAGGAGAGACGGGCCTCCTCCCAGTCCGGCCTCCGCTCCGTTCTCTCTCTCTCTTTCCTCCCTTCTTCCCCCTCCTCCGCTTTCTCCGCTTTCCCTTTTCATTTATGGGACTGGGGGGTGGGGGGGGGGGGGGGTGGGGTGAAAGAAAAAAGAAAGTATTTCGACTGCAAAAGCCATTTTTGAAAAAAAAAGAACGTTCTCGGGCAGACGACTGGGAAAAGCGGAGCTGGGCTGAAGCCCCCGGCCGCTCGTCGCCGGTGAGTTTTAGCGACGGAAGAAAGAAGATGGAGGCTCTCTCTCGCGTTTCAAAGGAAGAGCACGTCGCCCTCCACCCCCCGGGCGAATCTTGTAACCGTGAGCAATAACTTAGTAGCAGACTGTTTATTAAGATGTCCTCCAGGCTCCCCTTTACCAGCCTGATGACTGTACCAGCGCAAATGTAGCCGAGGAGAGAGAGAGAGAGAGAGAGAGAGAGAGAGAGAGAGGGAGAGAAAAAACGTCTCGAGTATATTTAGACGTCAGACCCTATAGTGATGAGTGCAGTGCGGCCATTTTGCATTTTTATACATTGGAGAACTTTGTCTAGTTTTTTTCGGGGGGAGGAGAAATGCTCCTCTTTTCACGGCATCACGCCTCTTCGCCAAAGCCGGGCCGCAGCGGGCTTTTCCCGAGCGCGTTTTCGGCTGATCCGCTCGGAAGCGTACCCGCCGGACCGTTCGTCCGCTCCGTGTCCCGAGGGGCTCGCTCTCGTAGCGCCCGAGACCCCGACTGCCGGCTGAGCCCCCCGTCGGCCTTTCCGCCGGACGGGCGATAAAACAGCCGAAACATTTTAATCTGCCGTCGTTTTTTAACCCGGGACACCTTTGACGGGACGGGCCCAGGGGAAGCATTTCGGGCAGATGAGGGAACACTCGTCGTAAGTGGTAGCAGAGGCGCGGGGTGCGATTTTGTGTTTTTTTTTTTTGCCGGTTTATCCTGGGTTTAGGTAAGAGGAGGGGGGTTATGAGCATGTGCAGGGTGATGATGGGGGGGGGGGTACCGTGGTGAATGTAGTCTTTTTGGGGAGACAGGCCATACCCCTGGCTCCTCCCGGGGGGCTGATGCAGGGAGAAGATTAGCCCCCGAAGAGTGGGGCCTTTCATGCGTCCCGCCTGCCGCTAATCCCCGTTCCGCGGCCGCCGCCGCCAAGCCCAATATTAGCCTTTCGGCGGCGGCCGGCGAGCGCTAACGGGCACTAGCGCGTTTGTCCGATCGTGCGCGCGCAGGGCCCTGCGAACCGCCGTTCCTGTTCGCGATGCGGCGGGCGAGGGAGGCTCGGAAACCGTGCGAGAAACGCGCGTGCGTACGCGCAACAGTTTGTGGTCTCCTGCCTACCCTCTCTCTTTCTCACATTCTCTCCCTCTTTCCCCACAGCCGCGAATCCCTCTCTCCCCGCACACGTAAGAAAGCTCGCTCTCTCTCAGTCGGCCCAGCTCTCTGACAGCGGTCTGTCTTCAATAAGTTGGGCCGGGCCAGACCCGAGGGCCTGGCTCTCATTAAGAGGAATGAGCCCAGACAGGTTCAGAGAGATTTTTTACCCCCCTCCTTTTTATTCCGTTTTAAATTTATTATTATTTTTTAACGAGGTTTTTGCGCCGTCACCTTGACTGCGTGATTTACGGGCCTTCCCCCTGCTCGAGATCAGAGACCGAGGCCCGGCGCGCCTCCGCGAAGCCTGGGCCTCGCCTGACACCTCGGCCCTGGCAGGGCCCAAGGCTTCGGGGGGCCGCGCAGCTGGGACCAGCATGCCGAGAGGTGTGAGATCCTCGGGCTTTAATGAGCCGGCCGGCCAGGCAGATTACTGCGGGGGGGGTCAGAGGTCACGGGGACTCTGGGACCGCGGCCAGAAAAGCTGGCGTTAATTAACACGAGTGAGATTTTTTCAGAAAATAGACGAATGACTGCTGGAGAACATTTTTAAGTGCTGCGACACTTCTAAGATTTCTGGAGAATTCCGAGAACCCCACATGCTTGCTTCTATTTTCGGAGCAGGCTAACTGTTTTCACCACAAATCACTGTTTTTAAGGCACCTTGTTTTGAACATGGTGAATATCATTGAGCAATAAGTTAAATTTTGGTGTCAATATGTAGGCTATTTTTCAGCTTGTGTGTTGATAGCTGTGATATCCCATGGCTAAATCAAACCTGCTCCTGTGACAATAGAAACTATTGGAGATGTCATGTTAATTATTTATTTATTCATTTATTTTGATATTTAAAAGTTTTCACAAAAAAAAGCTAAATTGTTGTGTAAAGAGAGATAACAGTTCAATTATTCAGAAAAAATGTCAAAATACTTCACCTTGTTGTATACGAACTTATGAACCAGACTATTTTAAATTTGAACACTACAAAATAGTAACACATATTACTGCTATCATTATTTTCATTTGGCTTATTTTATTCTCAGTGCAAACAGACTTATGTTGAAACCGTATGTTTATTCTTTGACAAGAGGATGTTTTTTTTATTCTCAATGTGAATCATTTCTTTTCTTAATGTGAATGTTCCTGTTGCGATTGGCCAAGAAGCACTCATGAAATGAAAACTGATAAAGAACACAGGCCTACATTTGCACCAGAGTTATCATACTCTATGTTTGTTTTGATTATGTTATTGAGCTTAGCTTTTGCCCTTTTAAAAAAAAAGATCAGTAACATCCCCTAGATGTACTTTTTCTTCTTCCTGGACCTATTTGGATTTTTAACATCTTTAATTTTCCTTCCATGACCTTAATTTCGAGCCAGAGTGAAGCAAAAGACGACAAAGAAGGTACTTTTAAAAATGAAAGTGTTACACAGGAGCATTTTTACCGCTCTGAACAGCAGTAATCGTCAGTGTCCATTCTCTGTCCCAAATTTGGGCCGCAGGGCACTGGTTTCAAAGTGGGGACGGGGATTTGGGAGGTGCGCGTCCCGTCCCAAGAGCAGCGAGTTCACGGGTGCGGGATGCGGTGGGGTCCGGGGTCCGGGGGGGGGGGGGGGGGGTGGGGGGCCGGGCCGCGTGTTTTCACAGTCACGGTGCGCGGAAAGGACCGAGGGGGAGGGAAATTGATTCACAGGTCGGGACGGGGTGAGCAGAGCACTTCATCTCTCCGAAATCCCTGGGACCCTGGACTTTATAATCTTCACCGGTCATTTCCTGCGCACCTCCCCCCTCCAGAACCCCCCCCCCCCCCCCCAGCCGACCCATAGACAGAAGCTGAGGCGCGTAGGGGGGTGTGTGTGTGGGGGGGGGGGGTGTATTTAGGGGATAAGAAAGCCTTGTGGGAGATTGCACACATATCATGGATCAGAATATAGGGCTGTGTCATGCACCTTGGAATTCATGCGAATGCCCCCCCCCCCCCCCCAACCCCAAACCCAACCTGGGACTGAAGGGGATGGGAGGATAGGGGTGGGGGTAGTTGATATGTTACTGTCCTTAGGAACCTGAGTACCCCACGGCTCCCCACAGTGCCATCAATCTGTCCCCCACCGCGAACCCTCCCACCTCCCCTCACATTCATCCAATTTGTCCTGGGTCTTCATTTCACTCCAACGTCTGACTGTCAAAACAGTCTAATCTCCCTGTCTCTGTTTGTCTCTCCTCTTCCCCTCTTACGCTTCAACCACCGTGACCCTCCCAAACACCATTACAAAACCACGGCTTCATATTTCATACCTAAAATAATATTCCTTCACGTTTAATCTGTCTGTTATTCTGATGAGGAAAGACATGGCAAAGATCGATTTCTCCATGGTGCTGGATCTGCTCATTGTTCATCTCTAAAAAATAGCCTTTCCACTGATGGTGCTGTGCTGCACCTGGCTGTGTTGAACCAGGCCGTGCTGAACCAGGCCATGCTGAACCAGGCCGTGCAGAACCAGGCCATGCTGAACCAAGCTGTGCAGAACCAGGCTGGGCTGAACCAGGCCATGCTGAGCCAGAATGGGCCGAACCAGGCCGTGCTGAACCAGGCCAGACTGAACCAGGTCGTGCTGAGCCAGGCTGTGGTGAGCCAGGCCTTAAAAACGATCAGGCCAATTATGTGCTGCAGTGTATCCAAATTAGCCAAAAGGCTACATTGCATTGGTAGTGCCAATGTAAATGGTATTACACAAAATACTGCACATGATAGCACAAGAAGTCACAAAACCACATCAGTAGAGTGCACTACAGATAAGACAGAGCCAGATTAATTAGTTATATCCAAAAAACTAAAGAACACATGAATATTTGATAGTGAATCGCAAATCAATCAAATCACTAATGAACTGTGGGAAATCAAACCAGAACTTGAACTTCAGGAACCAGCCTAGTTCCTCCGTGGGGACACCTCCAACCACAGAGTTGTGTCTGTTGTGGCAGGGGGGATTGTGGGGGGGGGGGTGGGGGGGGGTTAGTGCCCGAAGAGGAGGCGAGGAAAATAGGTGGGAAGAGGCCTCTGGGTGGGCTTTACAACAGAGAAAACAGGCCATGAAATTGGGCCTCTGTGGAGAGTGCTTTAATTGCGCTTTAATTGGGCTGTAAAGTGCCTTTCAGTACACTGACCCCCCCCCCCTCCCCCCCCCCACTCCCCGATTGGAGGGCCGAATCCCTGTGTCCCCACGGCCGGCACAGCCCTGAAGGCCAGAGAAGCCTCCGGAAGCCAGGTAGGGCACAACCCGCCATTTTACACAGCGTCCGCTGGGAGCCGTCCATCCACCTGGGACCAGCCTGGCCCAAGCGGCCAAAACCAGACTTCGTTTTTGAAGCTCATTTCCTGGTGTTGTAGTTCCTGGTTGCTCACTAGCGCCACTACGGATGGCTCCAGTATAGGTGTTTTCATATCCGGTTTCCATGTAAGTCTACGGTACAAATGCGATCAAAATACAAAGTCAATAATTTTTTCTCACAAGAACAAATAGTCATAATAGGTGTATTTTATTCGTCTTATGATTGTCCATGGGTCGATTTCATGATTTATTGCGTCATTTGGGCACAGTGCCAATATTTGTTCTGGACCAATGAGGTACAGCTTGCGTCACTTCCGGATTACTGCGGAGGACTGAGCTACAGGAGGGGCTACAGTCTATGGTCACTGGGGTGGGCGGTGGCGCCTCTTGGCCTTGACATTGCGGCTCCGGCCACTGTCCGCCTGTGCTAAGTTTGAAAATGCAGGCATCCCATTTCGTGGTGATTTCATTATGGCGTGTGCTATTTACAGCTGCACTAGACGACCATAAAATAATCCTCCTCTTAAGTTTTTCGGTAGCCTACTTAACCAAATGATTACTTGGCAGAAAGCGTAATCAGCTTGCTATATTTGGTAGTCCAGTAGTAGCCTATGCTAAAACAGTTCGCAACTTCGGCTACCAAGCCATTTGACTAGCTAGCTAACCTTACCGGCAAACATTCAATCTGTCAGACGTGTTTGACGGCTTGTCAGTCGTGTACATTCCGTAAATGTCTACCTGGGCCATGCTTCACGCATGTGACAAAGCTACTATAATCCCGATTTTGGGATAAACACTTTTTCAGTTCACGAAGCGAATTAAGAGTCTCAAGGTTCATTTGCTGAATAACATACAACACGCGATGAAATGGTGAAATACACACACAGAATTTAACGAAATTAACCATCTTGGCATTTAGAAAGGAACATGTTTTTAGCATTTAAGAGACCGACAAGCTAGGCATTTAAGACAGTGGGGGCTCCTTGCGTATATTGGCTTTTCTCCATTGGTTTTGATGATTTACAAGAAAAAAATAATAGCCTAATAATAATAATAAATTCAATGTAGGCTACATTATTTTTGTCTTCATGCACCAGGTGGAAAACTTGCTGTACAAAGTGCGTTCTCATATTTACACGCCTGCAGATCAGTTATTAAAATACTTGGTAGATTTGTTAATCACCGCTGACAGTGTTGATTTTTATTCGGTAGAAAGTGATTTGCGAACGATCGGTCAGCTAGCGTCACCCAGCAAGTGAACACCACAAACGGCGATGGAGTAGGCTAGCTAGTAGCAGTTACTGGCTCATTAACTGACTGTGGCGAAAACCTACGACGATAACTTGCTCGGTTAACAGCAGGTCTACCAGACAGTTATACGAAAATTAGCCTAGTCAAATCACCAGTAGCCTACACATCTCTGATTGACTGACCATCAGTGTAGTCAATGTTCTTCCCCTGCGGTTCATATTGCTAATGCGTGAGCTAACCACGGATAGCCTACCTAGCTCACTGGCAAACTGATATGCTAGCTAAGCATATTCGTTTTGCTGAGAAACATAAATTGAAGATAACTGAACATAGCCTAATTGTATTTTTAATGTCATACATATAACGTGATTACATGACACAGTACAGTCACGGATATAAAATTAAAGTCCGTAAACATCAGATAATATATTTTAAAACATAACGGCAGACATTCAGCTAGCCTCAAGTTCGTTCTGCAATTGTTCGTTCAGGTTGATGGGCTTTTCCGCACCGGACTGTCAATCAAATTGTAAAAATCACAAGACCGCTTAACTCTATGGTTTTGGCTCCAAATCGAGAAAATGGCCGCGCCCGCCATTGAGCTTCAAAACGTGTTTTCGAGACCCACGGAGAGTCAATGGGTGACGTCACAGTAGCTTTGTCCATATTTTTTACAGTCTCTGGCCTGGCCCCTCAGTTTGGGCCGTGGTGCAGCCTGATGGACATCACTACACTGAAGAGTTTACAACATCCAGTGAGGGCTCTCCGTGCACCCCCCCCCAACCCCCCCTCCCCCAGGGTCTGGGTCTGGTGGACCTTTGTCCGGCAGGTCTAATATGAAACAGGAGGCCGGTCCAGCCCGGTCCGGTCCTTTCTTTTCTCCCCCTCTATCGCTCAACCCACCCCCCCCGCTTCCCCCCTCCCCCGCGGGAGCCACATTTTATACCCGCAGTAACAGGCAGAGAGAATGGGCTGAGTGTGAAGCCCGGTTCAAAGGGTGAAGGTGATTGGTCACGGTAAAGGAGAGATGGAGAACGGAGGGGGGGGGGGCTGTGGCTGCGGTGGTGGGGGGGTGTGTGTAATGGGGGGGGGGGCTGTTGAGAGGGTGTTATGAAGACATCAGCGCCCTGTTGTCCCGTCTCTACCTCAGGCTCGTCCGCACACCTGCCTCAGATTTCTCCAGGTTTGGCTGCACGTCTTGTTGAGGTTAACGGCCAGATCTCTTTATTAGGGCCTCAGTGTGACCGCGTAGGACTGAACCACGGATCAACCGAACCCGTCGCTCCGCCCTTTGCAGGTTGGTTGCATCTACACTGAGTTTGCAGTGTGATAGGAAATGCCAGGCTATGTCGTGCTCTGCTGAGAGATTGTGTGTGTGTGTGTGTGTGTATGTGTGTGTGTGTGTGTGTGTGCATGCGTGTGTCTCTGTAATTGTGTGTGTGTAGCTGCATGTGTGTGTGTGTGTGTGTGTGTGAGAGAGAGAGAGAGAGAGAGAGAGAGAGAGCTTCTCTGGGAAAGGATTGAAACTTTACAGTAGCGGTTCTGTACCAAACTGGAGCTCAAAATCAATTCATGTGTTTCTGGAAAATGTGTGCAATATTTATTTATTAAAATTGCCCCCCACGAAAAAGGGTCTGGCTGCCAAGCTAATGCTAACCTAATGCCCATTACGAGCTGACTTATAGATTCCTGGCAAGTCCGGCAGAACCTTCTGGACTGCATCTTCTCTGGACTGCATTTTCTCATGGTGTAACCCTGTGTGAATCAGCCAGCAGCTCCCTCATCGCACACACGCACATACATACAGCCACTCCCTATTGTTTCTTTATTGCGCAACACCAAAAACAACCAAACAAAATCCATTACGGTGATCCAAAATAATTCATAAAGACTCCGTACAGCAACCGCAATGAAAAAGGAGTTGTCTGTGATCTCTTTGGCCTACATCTGAACAGTTTTACGCACCTGTGGTCATATTTGAATTTATCCAATGCATGTTTTGGATCATCTCTGGAGATGAAAACTGTTTCTAGGAACTAGACGTGTCCTCTCCTGGTGCCTCATTTCTAAAATGATCTTACGATCAAATTACATCTAAATAATGGCTTGCGCAGAATACCAAGACTAAGTAGTTATTTATAAAATCCCAGTTTGACGTGGATATGATCGTATCTCTGCATAAAGTTTATACAAGACGTGAGTTAATTACCTGCTGGGTATGCAGAGGCACTGCATGCTTGAGGACTGTAAATCCTCGCTATGTTTGCTCTTTAAGAATAATATTTAGTTGATAATCAATTTCAGGAATGAAGAGTCCAAGAAATGTAGAAATGCAATATTCTTTCGAGGGAAATGGCTGTTATCGACCAAATTCACAAGACGGGGATGTTGTAATCTTCAAACTGAAGTTCATTCGAGGTTTATACATCACAGGCGCGTAAGACGCAGACACACTACTGTAAACTAACGCAAGAAACCTTTTCCAGTCTCAGTTATTTTTATAAATCATTCATAAGCCCAACTTAGAAAAGTTGGAAGAGTTTAAATCCAAAAACTTTTCATATGAGGCTCCTGGTCTTGATGATCTAACCTATAGAGGGTTGCTGTACATACCTCTCAAATTAACACCTGAAGCAACAGTTGAGCCAATGTCTCCATCCAATCAGTGGCTGAGGTGGATGTAAGACCTGAATTCAAGGGTACACAATGGATGCTGGGGCTATTAAACCACTTGTGGAACACCATCAGTGTTACCGCACCTGATATTTCTACTGAGCTTGTCATAACTGATGCGACTCATCAAGGTGGTCTCTCGTTCTCGGTCGAACGTGCGGTAGGATGAAAGCCTCACGTCTCACGACTCAGTGGTTGGGCAGATTGATGTCGGTTTTATGGGTCTGATTCTCTGCACCTTGGCTGTGTTGAGCCGCACACAAAAGCTGCATTCAGCCGGGATGACAGTTTTATGGGATCGCTTCACGGCGTGACGTCATGATTGACTACTTTCTGCCGGCTAATTTCAGGTGTCGGGGCTACTGGAAGAGGAAAGGAGTGAGAGGGAGCTTCTCTTTCTGTCCTCTTTCTTCTTTTGCTCCTTCTCTCTCTTTCTCTCTCTTTCTTTCGGTCTGAGAGGTGTGTGGCTGCCGTCCAGCTGTGGAAAATTAAACGGAGGAGCAGTTTGGCGATGCTTCTGGATTTGACAGCAGTCGTTTACTATCGTGTTTATCTGCTACTACAATCCTGAATGTTGAGGATGTCACTCCTCCTCTCTAACTGTCACCCGTTCTCTGTGTTCCTGCTTGGCTTAGGCTGTCGTGCCAACCACAGCCCAGTAAAAATGGAGGGAAAGCTAAGGACCTATTACGCAATAGACAAAAAAAAAATGCCTGTCTATGTTAAGCAGGAGACTGCCTTGACAAAAAAATGGATAACATTCTGTGTTGTTCCATTCAGGTTTGCACCTAGATACATTTCAATTTAGGCATTTCAAGGACATAAGACGAAATGTAATTAATGAATCGAAAACTGCCCTTAATGTCCCACCGAGATTAATGTGTCAAGATATGCTCCTTGACCATTTGAGTAAGGGGCATACAGTGTGTTTGGGTCATGAAGGGGAAGAGGGAAGACGGGAAGGCCGCGATCACCCTGCCCAGGCACACTGAGCCGAAACGCAGCCGAGGCTTCAAATCTAGCCCCAGGATTGCACCGGCTACGTAGGCCTCACTCGCCACGAGCTCGCTCGTAGACAGGGGCTGCTGCCCCCGACGGGAAACCGATTGTTTGTTTAACTGCCGCTTTACGGAATACCTAGTGACAGGAAGTCCTCTGAACCCGGGCCGCCGTTTTCTATTTATAGAGCCCTCTTTGAGGGTAAACGCCCGGCTCCTTCGCCCCCGTTTCCAGCGCGGGGGGGGGGGGACCCCGCCGCAGAGGAATGCGCCCATTCACAAAGCCGGTGGCCGTCTGGGGAGATTGCCTCATGCTTCCCGTTTCCATGGCGACGGGGTTAACTCGAGGTATCGGCATCCAGGGATGGGGAGAAGGGGAGAAAAGAGAGAGAGAGAGAGAGCGAGAGGGAAACTGAGAGCGAGATAGCGGACATTCCTTTATTATGTGAGCATAAAAACTTTCCGTAGTTCGAATTACAGGCAGACACAGATAGATAGATAAATAGATTTAAAGTATCAAGTATCAAAAGTATAAAGATCTAGCCAACACATGCAAACTACAGAAAAACATCCAATCTTTTTCTTGAAGGAAAAGAGAGATTGTAGTCCTGATCCTAAGATTGTGGTCCACACATCCTTACTTTGGTAATATGGACATGTACTATGGTAAAAGAAAAGTGCAGCATATCAAATTTTAGATTTTTGATGCAAATATGTTTATTTTAGGTCATTTAGGTTATTGAAGGTCCTTCTTGTACGACCTCAGCCCTTGCACCCAACTAAGACACAATGTTGTACTGTCCAGCGTAGCTATCCTGCTCATCTGGATATATTTCAGATCCAGGAGCTGTGGTTACATTATGCGTGTAAGGATTTCCTGTGACAGGTCATTTGCGAATGTGGGACTCCTGCTCCTTCCATGTTGCAGTGGTGTTGCTGTCGATAGATTTAGACTCAAGTGTTGACTGCAAAATTTATTCGACAGATGGGAGCGCTGTCAATGTGAATTCAGTCTCGGTGCGAGCGGGTCTTGTGTGCATGTGTTATTGTGTTGTCGCAGTGCGATTGGGTCTTCAGCGCATGTGTCATTGGGTTGTACATGTTTTATTGGGCTGTACACGTGTTATTATGTTCGTACATCTTGCATGCACACATTCATGGCAATTGTGGCTGCACTGTTCCTATATTACTGATTTTGTTGTTTCTGTATCTTTAATGTTTCATACCATGTTTGTTGCTGTGGGTAGGAATCAGTCTCTGGTAGGAATGTATGCATAATAATAATAATAATAATAATAATAATAATAATAATAATAATAATAATAAATGTGTTTTTGTGAATATGCATTTGTGCAACTGTTGACATGTTTGCATGTTGCATGTGTGTGCATGCACGTTTGTGTGTTCATGTGTGTATGTGTGTGTGTGCATGTGCATGTGTGCGTGCGTGAGTGTTTCTCTGTGTGTGTGTATGCATGCATGTGTATATGTGTGTGTCTGTGCCTGTGTGTGCGTGTGTGTGTGTGTCTGTGCCTGTGTGTGTGTGCGTGTGTGCGTGTCTGTGCCTGTGTGTGTGTGTGTGTGTGTGTGTGTGTGTGAGTGTGTGTGTGTGTCTGTGTGTGTGTGTGTGCGTGTGTGTGTGTGAAGTTGGTGGAATGTGCTCTGCCTCTCCCAGGTTATATATCACAGCATTCCACGTCTCTGCAAGTGCAGGAGTCGGGACACAGAGACAAGGGGAGGCAGATCTCTTACAGATGGAGCGACTGCGAGAGCAGAGCTGCAGAAAAAAAGGCGGCAGCGAGGGGAGGAGAGATTAACCGTACGCTCCTTCCCCGGGCCGCGGCGAAGGAAACGCAGGCCTGTTTGATTTGGAAGGGGAAGAGAAGAGGGGTAAACGGCGGCTCGCGAAGGAAAGGGGGGGGGTGGGGGGGGGATGCGTTTGAAGGCCCCTCCTGAGAGAGGAGAGGAGAGGGGAGGGGAGGGGTCAGGGCAGCGCTGTCAGGCTCCGCCTCCCCGGGCGCGCTCAGACCGACCCGCGCGGCGGCGCCCGGGAGACGTGTGAATAAGTGAGATGTTGCGAGCTGATGGAATTCCCAGGGAGGCTCCCGGGGGCGGGACAAGGCCGTCCCGCTACAGTAATGCGCAAAGCAGATGCCCCCCCCCTCGGTCCCTCCCCCTCCCCCCCCCCCCCCCCGTCTCCACGGCGAGATATACTGTCCTGACCCGAGGGACTATCCACTCTCTCTTTTTACATTCACTCCGGCGCTGGCCTCTGCGCTCAGTCACGTGTTCGCTAACGTCTCTATTGTTTTCCAGTGGCCCATTTCTCTGCTGAGTCTTGTGTACAAAATTTCAGGTTTAGTTTTCTTTCGTTTAGTTTTTTCCTGGGTTTTGTCTTTGCCAGTGCAGTTTGCATCACACAGACAGATATCCACACCCCTGGTGTTCCTCTGAAGCTCAAGGCGAGGACTCTGGCATTCTTCTGGGGGGGGGTTTGGGGGGTTGGGGGGGGGGGGGGTTGTTTTGGTGCAGCGGCACAGAGGAGCGATCTCCAGGGGTCCGGAGGCAGCGGAGCTCTCTGTCAGAGACCCCGCGAGCGTCTTCGCTCCTCAGCTCCTATTTCCCAGGGCCGCGGCTTCAGACCCCCCCCCCCCCGCCCCACACCCCCCTCGCCCCTTTGTGTGGACCGTGCTCCCTACGGACTGCTCCTCTCTGGCCTTTCACAGTGTGACTGTGTCCAATCAGCACCCCTGCCCCCCTCTCCCTCCCTCAAAACTGAACGCAGTGGGCCGGCTCCCCCCCCACTCCTGATCTACACCCAGGAAAAGGAGGCGCTCCTCTGGAAGGGCTGGAGCTGGTGGTGCCTCCACCAGATTTGGGAAGGAGACGGAGGTAGTTTTGGTAGGAGCTTGAAGGCAGGGAGGTGAAGACCTCCTAAAAGGTCCTGAGGACCTTTCCTCCTGCATGGCGCTCCCTGCTTGGGCTGCAGGGTGCGGGGGGGGGGGTATATGGTACCATAGCACCCATGTCAATCTCCTCTACTGGCCACCTACTCATTCAAATCCCCTTAAAATGAAAAAAATACAATCAGGGCAGGTGGGCTGGAAGACAGGAAGGAGGGAGGAGGTGAGAAAAGCGAAGGAAAAGGGGGAACACGTGAGGGAGGAAAAAAAGGTCGGGAGGGAGAGCAGAAAGGCTTTGATGATTCCCAGTGTGGTCCAGGCTTTGGGCCTCCGGGGACCGGGCCAAAGCAGAGAGCACCGGAGTGCAAACTGCATATCTGCCAAGCTGCTTAATAGACCGCCACAGTACTAGAGCTGCTGTTTTTAACATCAGCTCCTATCTGCACACACACACACACACACACACACGTACTCCTGCTCCGCTCACACACACACGTTCACCTGCGCCCCACACACACACACGTACTCTCCGACACGCTTGCACGTAGCCGTCCACCGCCAACACAGTGCAGGGCTGAGGAACCATGGGTGCTTCGCGCTGGATTGGAGGAAGGGGCATTTTGGCGTGGTTGTGGCACTGACCTCCGCGGGAAAATGGAGTTCACACGCCTTCTGTTTGTATAGCCCCCCGGCTAACTCCATCCAGTGCGCTGGGCCGTTCTGGGGTCGTACTGGCGCGAAAAAAAAAAGACACGCACCAGTCCGTCTACCTTTGTTCCGTGGGCACGTTTCATTCAGGCCTTACTGTATTTTTCCCCCAACGGAGAGTGTCTGAGAGAGAACAGCCAGGGAGGAACACATAAGCAAAATGTTGTACTTGCACCTGAGCTTTGATATCCAAATGGCGAGGATAAACCTCAAAGTAGCGATGACGAAAGAGCGAAAGAACGCGTTTGCAAGTCGCGCCGATCTCTGACGAGAAGCCCCCGGGAGCAGCCCTCGGCCGCGTCACGTCCCGGGTGAACACTTCCCGTCAGCGACTTCCCCGGTTTTCATAAGAGATCTCGATCGGGTTTATTTTATCCGCTGGCTGGCGAGCCGACGCCGCTGCAGACCACCCTCCGTCGAGTCCGTCATACCGGCTGCCCTGTGAGAACGGGGGGGGCGGGAGTTTCTCTGGGGCTCCGCCCACCCCTTGTCCGTTGTTTCCAAACCCCGGGGAAGCGGGGTGCGCGCGTTCGCGGCCAATTAAAAGGCCCCGGAGAGGGAGAGCCGGTTGGGCCCTCCCCCCGGTCACAAAGGCACACTGTGTAGTAGTCCTGGATTAACTTGGCATCCCACAGCCTGTAATGACGAAGGGCCGAGGGGGGGCAGGGGGCGGGGGGGGGGGGGGGGGCATCATTACTGATGGAGGCATGGATGCCAACAACAACCACCCCCCCCCCCCCCCCCACCCTCCTTCTACACCCCCTCCTCCGTCATGTATGAGCTCCTGGCATCTCCACCCAAATCCGACTGCAGCTTCTCCCGCATCCGATGGGAGCAACTTTTAGATCACGCCGTCCCCAAATTCGTCAGGTGTGAGAAAACAGCACCTGCGTCAGGACAGCGAGGGCCACGTGCCAACGAAACTGGAGGAAATTACCGCAGTCTGACTTCAGACCAGCCCCCCCCCCCCCCAACCGCCCCCCAAAAAATACCCTTGATTCATGAGTGCAGGCCAGCAGTTTACTCCGAAGCCAAAACAACCATGAACATTAGTTGCTTGAACACGTCCCTGAATGCTGCCTCATTTCAAGCGTGAATTCAAGCCCTGAAAACTGCACTGTTTTTCACTTCGGCTCAAACGACCTTGCAAACCTCTATTTGTTGTAGCGGAGGCGATACTTTTGGAGTTGAATGGTAAGTTTTTTTTTCTTTCTTTCTTTTAAACTTGGCAGAAATGTGAATATTAGTTTCCAGTCAGGTGCACCGCGTTGGGTCGATTATGGTGAAGTGGCAAGTTCAGGGTGATGAAACAGAAAGACAACCTATAAGACCCCGGACAGTAGTTTTTGAAATGAACTAAATTCATTTTTCAATGAAGTAAAACAAACAAACAAACAAAAACATCCATAAAAAAGAAAAAAGAAAAAGAAAAAAGTTTTGAGTGAGTGATTAATAATCAGGCTAATTACACAGCGCTGCAAAGTATCACAAAACTTTCCGTGCTAAAGTCATTATCGTCTATCCGACGTCGCTTACACAGTTCGTATGGGAGAGAGATTACATAGGAGGAGAATGGGGACTGCTTGGGGAATGAGAAGGGGGGGTTAAAGTCATCGCGTTTACAATGTTGAACACGTTTACTAAGATCTTTTCTTTTGCAATGAGATGGGAGGGGTGACGTGCGAGCTTTGCGTTTTTCGGTCTTTGTTGGTACGGCTTGTTAACACACCGGCGTTAGGGCTACCCCTCCTCCTCCTCTCCCCCTTCTCTCCCTCTCTCCCCTTTACGCTCTTTACGTATTGAACTATAGGGCATGAACATTCCTAGTTTGACGACTAGGCTGCGCGCCGCTGCCTCGATTTGCTGAGCAATTTGATACTTCAAGTGTATGTGTGTGAGAGAAGTAGGAGAGAGAGAGACTTCTTAGGCAGTGGGTCGGTATGACTTAACTACGTCCACTGAAAGCTAGAAATTATTTTGCCGCTGCCTTCTCACTCGCTGCATAGTTGCGAACCGCTCAGCGAGCCGAAAACGAGTTATATCATTTTCTTTTTCTTGCACTTTACTCCCGTATGTAATGGAGGGACCCGTTCGGATTTTCCACCGCAAGAATGCGTTTTTTCTCCAGTTCGCCCGGCTGTCCACAGCTCCAGTCGTCCTGTGAGAGAGGTAAGAACTGAAAAAGTGAAAGGGAACCGTGATCCGGAGTGTCGACAGAGAGCTAGTATGGTCGACCTTAGCGAAATGGGCTAGCTTGTTGTTTTGGAAACTGGGAGGCTAATTTGAAACAGCTATGCGTGTGCACATTGCTACGTATTTTTACTTTAGCACTTATTTTCCGTTACAGCAAACCTGGTAGAAACTAAACACCTTAACACGAGGTTCAAATTCTGCGTTTTTTTCTTAAAGGGGGGCGCACAAGGGCATAACTTGCAAATATGTCGCTTTTATGTACAACTTAGTATTAAGAATTGCCAAACTAATTTGCGCTATCTGACAAAGATTTAGAGATTTGTCTTTATAAAGTTGACTGTGCGCAGATGAAGAACATCATTCGGGTCCTACGCTCTCTATATAACCATTAAATTTGGAGCAGTCTCTTTCATTCCGTTTCAAAACAAAGCGCTGGCTGCACGCGCCTGAGTTCCCTTTTAATTGAATTTGACAGTCATTTTACTGTGTTTGTCAGCCCAAGACGTTTTACGAGCAGTTGGAATAACGGGAACTTTGGTCTTTTTGATTGGTAGACACGTTATTTTTTCATTACAGCCTTGCCGTAGGCTACTGAAGTGCAAATTCGAATGAAATTGAAATGGGAAATTTGTGAGCTTTTATTATTAACAATTATGATTAACTAGTTTTGTACTGCTAAAAACAACCGTACTACTACTACTACTAGCCTACTGCAAATACTACTACTACCACTGCTACTTAATAGGCTAATAATAATAATAATAATAATAATAATAATACTAATAATAATTCCACTCTGATGAATCGCCAACCAATATTTATTCCAGTTTTATATCTGTTGCCTAGGAGGGGTCGTGGCTTGTCTTCTGAAATGTGTTTTCAGTATTTTCATTTTTACTGTTGTAGAGATTGCAATTCTGTCAGGTGTGAAATTCAAGTATGATAAGCGGTACATGAATAATATGTTTTACATTTTTATTTTATCATTAAGACTAAAGTGGACTTGTTTACAGACTGAACAGCAATGGTAAAAACCGTTGGAAAATTTATCCACAAAGTGTAACTAACGGTAACTTGGTTTCACTGTTTTATTGATCTTAGTGGATGTATACAAGGAAGCAGGCCTACTTTTCTTTAGCTGGCTGGTTATCCATTATTTGTAAATAGCCGTTATTTATTGTCACCGCAGTGTTACAATGAGTGGATTCATGTATCTAAATGTTGAGTTAGAGATAAACAAAGGAATGTCTTATCTCGTCAATCTGATATGTCAACAGATAAGAGATCAGTGGTGTGTACACCACTTCCCTGGACCGTTAAGATCCACAATTATTCTTCGATTTCGAATTACAACTCCAACATTATTTTGTACAGCCTTGGCATAAGAGTCAAATTGTGCAATTCATATTTGTGACAATTTATTTTTAGATTAATTACGATACAGTTCTTATTTTTTTTTTTTTTTTTTTTTGGACGTGTGGACCTGTAAGAAATTCGATTTCCCTTCATTGGATAATAAAGAAAATCATTATTATTCCTTTTTCATATGATTTCCCTTGAAAAGTGTGTATAGGAAGCACAGAAGAATGAATTTATTAAGTCTTCTAGTAGTTGAACTACTTGCAATCATCTTGCAGTTATTGTTTGCCTTGAAAAGAAGCTGAAAAGACGACCATGGCGCGTGAGCAGCTTTTGTCAGAGTCAATGATGTGTTGCGCCAACACTGCAGACGAACCGTGCAGTTCACCGTCCTCGGTTATCGCCTCTGATCCCGTTTTGTCCTCAGAGCTTGGGGATAAAAAGCGATGCTCACCTTTCTCCCAATAAAATAAAATAAAATCACGTGCATATGTTAAATGAAAAGGAGTATGTGTGTGACTGGTCTGCCTTTGAAGTCTGTTTCCTTATGTTTTCAGAGGACCTGTTTCCAACGTGTAACCTATAGACCGATTGAAAAGGTTGTAAAAGGACAGGCTTACCTTCGAATTAATAGACTAATAAAGGTAAAGAAACAAAAAAGAACACGAGACCGAATTGAATACCTTTCAGCCATGTGCGCACAGTACCTATACGCTACTTTGCGACGTCTTCTTAAGGACCTTTTTAAGTTATTTTCGAGGGGTCGTAGATACTGTCCATATAGGGATGAGACACTTTCATTTGGTACTGGTTTGTTGGGGGAAAACAGTGGAAAAGACTGTCCAGTAATTTTTAAATTCTTTCGTTTTGGACAGGAATCGACAAAACCACCGCTCATCAAACATTGTGGCGTGCCGCAACATGTGCCTGTGTATTTTCGTTTTCTTTCGACCTGGCCACTGCTTCAATAACTTTGACCAATAAAGTTAAATCATTCATTGTATAATTATTTCTAAAGTGGTACATGGTTGGTTATGTGGTGTTAATATGGCAGTAAATTGGATTCGACTGTAGTTTCTCCTATTTTGGACCAAAATATGGAGCCCAATTCTTAACTGTCGAATTCTTTGTGCCACACTGTGTGTATTGTGCATTTTGGCAAACTACCCAGATATTTTCAGACAGTCTTTTCAATGCAAAATTACTGTATCAGAATCTAGGGGTAATTTTTGAATTGGCTGCTGTGTAATTAATTATGTTTAATTAACTAAGGTTTTGTTAGTTACTTAAGTTCAAGTTATACTCTTTTTCTTTTATGAAACTGCATTGTCTGAAGCACACATTATATTTTCACTGTTATACTGATCTGGCATTTGTGCGCCATGCATATATAAATTTGTTTCTGGGTAGAAAATAACTCTGCTGTTTATAATTTGTGATTGAGATTATCATCAGGCAAATGCAGTCATGTTGCTTCTTAATTAGTATTTACCTGATGGTCACTTAGCCTGAGAAGGCTGTGGCCACTATTAAAACTAGTAACAGTGACAAACCAATAAGAAAGGCCTGACAATTATTTATATCCACTTGTTTTTAAAGCATGCGGAAGAAGCAGCTCCCTCTCCCCACTCCACACCCCCCAAAGAAAAAAAAAAATCATGCTGTTAATTAGAACTGGCCAAAGATCACTTTTTGAGAGTGGCCTTAATATGTTTTCCTGTTGATTTCCCTGTTATATTTGGCGAATTCTCGTATGTAAGCTCATTGGTCATACCTAAATTCCACCCAATCTTCTTAAAAGACTGCCAAAATGAAGCATTTGATTCTGAAGACATTTTCAGTACAGAGAACACATCAGTGTCATACCTACACTTTCTGTCCCTGTAAATTCATTCCAACATTGCAGATATTGTGCATTTGTGGACGGCAGTGCAGAGTAATAGTTAGCGAACTAGGCTAACCACTCCAGGGTTGTAGGTTCTGTTCCACAGTGGAGCGTGGCCACTGCACCCTTGAGCAAGGAGTGAGCTGGAGTTGCTTCATTTAAATGCCCAGCTGTGTAAATGGATTGTATGTAAAAAAAAAAAAAAAAAAAACAATACTTAAATAAAAAATGTAAATCTCTCTGGATTAGAGCTAAATGCCTCAAATGTAAATGTTAAATGGTCAGAGCTTGAAGTGTAGGCCACCTGTTCTTAATTTATTTGGTCCCTTTTTAAAACTTTCTCATAACCCCCTTCATAGTAAGTAGAAATCTCTGATTGTCAAAATAAATTCCCATGTGATTTAGCAGCATTTATGTTTGCAGGTATTACAGTTCTTTCATTTATATCATAATGTTATAGTTACTGTAGCTAAAAGTGCTTTCAATCCAGTTATTAACTCTCTTTAAAGTTGGGCAGAGGAGCACTATGCTTGATTAGACCAAATTGTTTTAAGTTCTCAAACTAATTTCCCTTTTGTGAATCTGCCTTTATGGTGTGTCTTCTTGATGCTCTGGTATTGAGTGCTGAGCTCAAGCTGTACAGTACAGACTCTCAGAACAGTGAAAGAAAGACATGGCATTGCTAACTGTCGCATTACACCACCACATGCTTTTCAAACGTCTTTTATTTAGTTGAATCGTCTTGTCGTCTCAGGGATTTTCGCGATGGTGTCTGCCCAGAGCCTTTTTTTTTACACCCGGGCTGGGTTCGAAGCGCGGGAGGAAGGCTCGAGGAGCGGTGGAAAAAGTCTCGGAGATGTTTCGCAAATGCGTGACGTCAAGCCAGAGCGGAGAAGATTAAACAGAGTGTCCTTCTGCTCCGGTACCTGCTCCAGCCCTGTGTAAATCAGTAGGGGGATAGAAACACCCCCCCCCCCCCCCCCCCCCCCAAACCGTCCGACCGTTGGCCCGTCCCAACCGGGCAAGTTCCTGAAGGGAGAGAAAGTACAAAAAAAGCACCAGGCCTTCCACATGTTCCTATGAAGGACACGATACAGCTGTTAGTGCACTGCCTTGTGTTGAAGTGACTCCAGCAGTGTTAAGTCAACCCTGGCGGTGTAAATTTGAGTCCGGTAGGAACGGAATGTACTCTGTCGCAGTTTGAATCACTCTAACAGAGTTCATTTTACTCCAAACACATGGGCGCATGATGTCAGGAGAGAGTCATTCTAAAGTATGGCTCCACAATTAAGAGCACAGACATACACCTGCTGGATTAAGAGATAAAAGGAGTTCTGCAAGCACTTATCGTTTTTGGGTTGTTGTGTCAAACACACACTCACACACACACACACACACACACACGTGAATGTCGATTAAAGGGCTTTTGGTACGCTGGGGTATTGTGGGAGTCACTTTGTCAGGAAGCCCATTCCCCCCCCCCACCCCGAAAGGGCACGTTTTTTGAAAGCGTTCGGCTCCAGACCTTTTAGGACTTTGTCGTGGCATTTAGGAATCATTAATGCGCTGGTATTTATCACAGGGGCCCGAGCAAAACTCTGCCCCGCCATTAAGTGCGCTGGAATAATGTTTGGCCGATTAGGCTACTCAGGCTAATGATAAACACATGTGCGTTTTGGGAGAGGTATGCTAAGCGGAGCAATTTAAATGTGAGTACGTGCATTGATATAGCCTATACACACGTAATAGCTTTTTTCCTCCTTCCGATGCAGTACGGGCATTAGAGATTATATTTAGTCGCCATCTATGAACTTACAGGGGTGTTTTTTTTCCTCTTTCTCCCTGTGAGCTCTGGGAGATTACTGAAAAACATTTCACTGACTTGTGTTGTTTGGGTGCATTTTTGAAAAAAAGCTATTTTAAAAAAAAAACCGAGGACAGGGCCTCGAAGAGCCGACGTCGTTTTCGCGAAGCGGCGGACGCTCGGCGCGAGAGGAATCTGGCCGGTTCTTATTTGGTGTCGTCCGCAGGCTGTTTGTGTTCGCGGCCCTGATTTAGGCCGACTGCAGGCAGTCATTACGCGTTCGCAGCGTCTGAATGCGGAACGCTGCGGTCTGGCGTCCCGGAGCGCCCGGATTCCGAGGAGCTGCTCGCCTCTCCCCGGCGACCTCGGGCGGGATGAAAAAAAGAGGATGTAGCTGTTTAATTTTGGGGTGTCTCTGGCTGTTTTTCTGGGTTCAGGCTACTGCTGTCAGTGTCATTGCCATTAAAGGACGATTGGCCGCGGCTGAATTTCTGAAAGTTTTAGACTAAAATAAAAGTAAGGGCTGTTTGTCCTGAATTAGAACAGCTACCCAAACCAAAATGTCCCCATGTTTTTTGAGTATTTATGCATTTGTGTGTGTGAGTGCGTGTTTGTGTGTGTGCCTGTGCGTGTTGTGTGTGTGTGCCCATGTGTGTGTGTGTGTGTGTGTGTGTGTGTGTGTGCATGCTTACATGTGTGTACGTGCGTGCATGTTTGCATGTGTGCACGCGCATGGTTGTGTGTGTGTGTGTGTGTGTGTTCGCGTGCGAGTGTGTGTGTGTGTGTGTGTGTGTGGAGTCATCTTCTCCCTGCGCAATTAGGTTCAGTTTGTGTTGTGGCAGGGCTGCGAGTGCTTATCTCGATCTTCAAAAGAGCGAATAATGGCTGTTGCTACAGTAGTGGAAACTGGCCGTTCGTTTTATCGACTCTGTCAGGAAGATTACCGCGTCTGTGCCGTAAGTGCGCTAATCTTCTGCCCAGATGTGGCCCCTCTGCGCTGCAATGCTCCGCCCCCCCCGGTGGTAGATACCGTGACCAGAGTTTTCCGATTCCGAGCCATGCCTTGTTTGCCTTGCCCGCATAATTTGTTATTCGAGTGGGTACGGGAGAGTGGGGGGGGGGGGGGGCGATTATAACCCCCTAATGTAGCGATACTGAAATCTTCTCCCCCCCCCCCCCCCCCCGATCGCCAACACCTCTGCCACCACTGTTACCATTAAAAGTGTGAGTATTTCATATTGCGGTGCTCTAGCATGGCAAGCTGAGGTAATGAATATGAATCACTGTTAAATTGTAGGTAATTTAAAAAATATTAATTGTACATTTAGTCGCTCATAGTGTGTTCTGTTATCAGCTTAGTCTGGTAAAATGTTCTCAGAAGTGAAGCCAAGGCACCATTAATGTTCATAGAGTATCCGTCCTGTTTTGCCTTTTTACACGGCTAACACAAAACGTTCTCACAATGTTGCTGCAATGTTATAACACTGACTGAACGTTTCGGTAACGTTACGAGGACATTCTCTGTTAGCTGGTTTTAGGGCGTCTACATGGCAAACCCGATCCCAGACCAGCGCTCCTACTTTGAGATGCTTTAGTAATAAGGGGCCCTGGATCCATCTCTGCCTTTTTTGGGCATCTTAATTTCCTGTGTTAGGGAAGGTTGATAAATTCCCGGGCACTGTCGGTTGGAGAAGCTCTTAGCGGTACTGGGTGATTGGGCAGGCGCGTGCCTGAGTGATAATGTACAGAAGCTGTAGGAGGTGAGCTAATGGGGTGGGTTGAAGTTGGGAGAATTGCTCATGGGCGTTCGTACGCGTTCCCTGCTGGATAGAGAGAGACTCTGATTGGGTGTGGCCTAACCTTCTCCCCTAGGGGAGAGACCGAGAATCAAACCGCATCGGAGAGCTTTTTAAAAAAAACCTGTTGTGCTTACGGTCAGCTGGCTCTGACAGATGAAAGCTTCTCCCTTTATCGCCGGATTGTGGACCTTGTTGGGTCAACGTGGGGGCTGGGGAATTAGGTATGCATCTATGCGATGGGGGTGGTCAGCAGGAAAACCGAGGGGCGCGGATTGCGATGTCTGCTCTTTGTGTGAAGCGTTTAATCTCGGTTGCTTCTGTGTGGCCCTTACTGTTCTCTGTGTACTTTATTGGTTCCTGTTTGTTCTCTTCCCAAGTTGTTTGCTAAAGGGAAAGTGATGAGACTCCTCCGGCTCACTATCAATCTGCACTGGGACATCTATCAGAGGTGACTCACAATGGCTCACAACTTTCATGGAATCCATTTTTTTTATATCGTAATGTTAATTTGAAATGTGTTACGAGAAATCCCCGTGGCGATCCGTTAAAGAAGCGGGGCATGATGGGGCATTTAAGCATTTTCACCCCCCGTTTTTGCGGGGGCACATTGCAGATGTCTTGGCGCGCTCTCTAAAGAGAAGTGCATGTCCTTGTCCTTGTCCTTGCTTTTTAAAAACTTTAAAAAAGTTTTCTGCTATCAGCAGATGTAAGAGGATGATTGGGACATATCGCTTTTTTCCTTTTAGGGAAAGTTTTTTTTCCATGGGTAATTGTATTCTTTTCCCTCGTACGGTCCTTATTCATTGTGTTTTGATGATTTTGTCTGAGTTTTTACTGAAAATTGGAAAACAGTTGTATGGTAACTATAAAATTGGTAACAATCATATGTTCACTCTTGTCAGTTTCTGCTTTTGATGACTGAGAATTATTATTATTATCATTTTTTTTTGAGTTTGACATTTAAAATACTCTGGGATAAAACCCGCAGGATTTAACCCTCTAGCGCAAGCTCCATAAAACAGGCAGGGTAACCTCTGTTCCTCGATTGCACCATTTTCAGTCTTCTAGGGTGGAAAACAACGTTTTCCTTCTGGCAGAATTATTTTTATCATTGAATTATTATTGAGCAATGCTTTCAGAAAGACCATTTGACTGCTTTTCTTGCAGAAAGATTCAAGTGAGCACTGCTACCAAATAAAACTGGCTATTGATTATGGATATGACAGTGGGAAACCATATCTGCTACAGCTGCCTGCTTAGTTCTAAATTCAGTTCGGGAAACAGCTGGTTCAAAGTGAACTGACAATTTAGTCATTCAAGTCAATAACTCACTTTTCTCTCTCGAGAGAAAAAACCTGCATATTTGCTCATATTTGCGATTATGAAGAAAAGAAGAAAAGTCAGCGGGTAGTGTTCTGGTGCCAACATTTTTAATTGGAGCCGTTCGAGACCCTCATCCAGTGTGAGCTGCAGATGCGGGCGAGAGTGCTGTATCTAGGCAACGGCTTGTGATGCCGGCCCCGCGCGCCTTAGCCTGGCGTCTGCTTTGGCTCTCCTGGCTAAATCCGTCTCTCCGTTCAGGTCGAGACGCGGGGCCGCTGGCGACATGTCGCGCATAGACCGTACCGCCCGCGCCCGGGCCCGTGCCCGCGCCCCCCCGCGCCCCCCCGCGCCCCCCCCGCGGACGCCCCCCCCGCTTTTAACCGACGTTCGCTGATTTCTCGTTTTCCGCTCTCTCGTAGACCGTACCGGCGGGTTTGTGTGCGCCCGCCCCGCCCGCCCGCGCCCGTCTCTCCCTCGCGCGGCTTGTGTACAGTACGTCTCGACAAGCCTGCGCTTTCTGGCCTTCAAATCACGTCCTAACCTTTCAGGCCCGAGGTTGGATAACGTCTTGGAACGGGGGGGGGGGGGGGGGGGGGGGGGGGGGGGGGGGGGACTATGTAAAATGTAAAACACCAGGGTGAAATTGTTAAAACAAACAAACAGTTTGGAAGCACTGGAAACAGATGTTTGGGCTGTGGGACAGGGGAGATAGTATGACACTGTAGATTAGTTCCAAATCCGGGTTCCAAAATGGCGTCCAATATCGCAGGCCGCTCTTGGCCTTTTGGCACGAAACGGACTTGCGCGTTTCTTTAAAATATGTTGCTTTATCTTTAATTAAAAGACACGACTGTGTGCTACAGCGTCAACAAACACTGTGTTCGCTTCCTGTGTTCGTTCAGCTGAAATGTGGAAATTGCATTTTCACGGGGGGGGGGGGTAACAGAAAATATATTGTGTTGCTATAACGAGAGTTCACAAATATGGTGAGTTCCAGAAGAAGAAGAAAAAAAAAAAGGCAGGAAACTGAAATTGCCTTCATGATGTTTTGGCTTGGGGGATCCTGACTATTAGGGCACTTATACTTGATTAGAGTTTAGAAAGTAAAAAAAAAAAGAAGAGAATAATCACGGAGGAGCACGATACTCTGGGAAGTTGCGAGAGGGCTCTTATTTATTGTTTTATTTTCCGCCCCAACGGCCATTTTTCCTGTTTTTCAGAGGGGAACGCTGAGGAGATGGTTTTTTTTCTTCTTCTTCTTCTTCTCCCCAGTGTCTGTCTTCATTTAGGAAAACTATTAATCAGAGAGCAAGGCTCCATCTTGAGGGAGAATTCGGGGCTAAACTTGTCAACTCTGAACTCTGATGCTCCCGCGAGAGAGGGAGAGAGAGAAAAAGAGAGAGAGAGAGAGAGAGATATTCTGTTGTGAAAGTGTGTTCTGGAGCATTTCAGCAGAAAAAGATTTAGCGTTCTCCCTTTCTTTCCGTGTATAAGTAATTGCTTTTCATAGTAGGCTGTGTCTGGAGGAGGAAAGCTACAAATCGACTCTGGCGTCCCTTCACTGACTCACCAGACCGGCTCATGCAGTTACAACGATCGCCACTAGAGTTCACCATAACGCGAAAGGAACGGAATAGAATAATAGTCACAGCCGAGGTGAACTACGCCTGCTAGCTTCTGGCTTTTTTAAATTTTATGTAAGGGAACTGGATTTAGTGCAGTCTGTTACTCCGGGGGACGTGAAAGCTGCTTTTTCCGTTTGCCGGCTTGTGCTGTCTGTGAGTTACGTCTTGTAATTAATTTCTCAGGACAAATTTTCTGTCCGGCAGCTACGGCGAGGATCTGCTAAGGCTGCAGTTTATCAAGGCGGAACGAGAGCAGACGGGCCTCAGGCTCGCCGCGAGTCCGAAACTGATCTGGGATCAGTACAGGCAGAAGCTGTCGGATGCTTGCAGTATTAATCAGCAATGCTGGACCATCTAACGGCAGTTTGATCGCTTGTGTGCGATCAACTGTATCTTCTCCGTTTGCTAGGAGATGGTAGTGGAAACGTAGACCCTTGGGTGTGTTGAAGACCAGGATTTAAACAATGCTGGATGTGCTTTGAACTGTATCCAGTGTGACAAGGCCTATTAGGCTGAATAGTCAGTACTGGTTATAATGCATGTTCCTATGTGCTTATAACCTGCGTGGAAGAACATTCACAGACTGTCCATAGGCAAATGCAGAGGCGTATGGTCTTTGGAAAGATAGCAGATACGCTGGCAAGCTGGCCCATCATTGGTGATGTGGTTGAGCCGAAGAGGCCATTTTGGCTCAAGTGCTTTCACTGTTTAATGTCACTGGCATGGAAAAAGCGTTAGCCGCGGCGCCGCTGACCGCGGTACGTTCCCTGCCAGATTCTCCGCTCGGCTCTCCGACGTCGTCGCCCGCGCGTACACAAAACACCGGGGGCTGTTTACGTAACCGTTTTAATTCGAGAGCCCCGGACGGCCCGGTTCGAGATTCCCAGAGTGCCTTGCACTCAGAGCTGTCGGCCCTCGACACGCGTCTCGATTTGTTTGGTAAACCTCGCGAAGCCGCAACACTCGAAGTGCCGCGGAGATCCAAGTGTTGCCGAAACGAGCCAAGTAAACATTTGGACAGCTTTTTTTTAAATGAACCCGACCTTTCAGCAGAAGTGTTTTTCTGTGATTTTTTGGGATGCCTTGTTTAGAACGCTCTTGAAATGATGGAGCAGTGGCTGTTACGTTGCATTAAGGGCTGAGTGAAATATGTCAGTGTGATGTAACTACCTCTGGTGTATCCTAATCTGGCAGTTTATCTTGAACTGATACCTGAGTGAGGGTTTTGTTCTAGTATCCATCAACTAGCTAATGGTAGCTCATCATTTATGCTGTAGTGTACTCTCTACTTAGGGACTCGTGTTATTTGTAGAAAGTGCTGGGCTTTGTTGTCGCATCAGAATGTATTGTTCTTGATTGATTTGCCATTTGTGTAGCGCATTGCTGTTTTTTTATTCTTATATGTTTATGCTGTGCTGGATTTGGGGGTGGGGGGAGTGTGGGGGAAGTGACTCTTTCCTCAGTGCTGCCTCTTCAGCCCGACGGGCGTTATTTTCAGACGCTCCCTGGAGAGTTACCGTTACTCAAGAGTTACCGCGATACGCATCCCAGCAGAGCACCGGGTTTCTGAGCGCCTGCGATGACTCCGGTCGTGAGGTTGGTTAAGGTGCTCCTCCGTCTGTCCCAACGCTGTTAGCGATCGCTGTGCCAGCCGCGAAGGCTGAGGTAAAACTCGCCGATGGCGGAGCGAGCGCTCACCCCTGCCGGGACCCAAAACGACCGCAGGCGTTCCTTCTGAGTGCCGGCCAGGTTTGGCTGTTTTTTTTTAATTTTTATTTTATTTATTTTTTAAACAGCACAGACCCTTTGCTTGTGCCCTGATGTATGTGGGAGAGTTCAGCCGTGTCGGTTTCCCGCAAATATTTATTTGGAGATGTTTTTCGTATCGTTTTTTTAAAATATATATAGGCTTGTGTGCTTTTTCAAAAAAAAAAAAAAAAAAGTTTAAAATGGAATTATTAATTTAAGTTGAGTTCGTTAAAAAGTCTTTTTGGAGCGAGGCCAGGCGGCTCTCCGGGACCCGAGCAAGAGCAGGCGGGACCGTCTGTACGTCCCGCGAGGTTTCCGTGGAGATTTAGGGGAGTGATGGAATCCAGGAGGCTCTGGCAGCCGTTTGGGCTGGGGAGGGGGGGGGGCGAGGGGTGGGGGGGGGGGGGGGGGAGGTGGGGAGTGAGGACAGGGTGGAGGGGTTCGGTTGGAGCGGAGCCAGTGCTGACAGCCCTGGGTGCGGCTGAGATACTCTCCCCTCCGGTCGGGGGAGTAACCTTGCTGGGCTGTTCAGAGTTCGCCGAGACCTGGACCCGCGTTCACGAGGCCTCTCAGAATAGCGCTGATCCAGGGCCAGGTTTCCCCTGTCCACAACCCCACCATCTCCTCTGAGATAAAAACTCCAGACTCATCCTATATCAGGCCTTTAGATCAGGCCTCCTACCTCCTAAAGCAAACTCCAGTTATGGACGGCTGCAGTGTCTGCAGGTTTAACCCCATTCCTGGAGGGCTGTAGTGTCTGCAGGTTTAACTCCTGTACTGGAGGGCTGTAGTGTCTGCAGGTTTAACTCCTCAGTCCTGGAGGGGTGCGGTGTCTACAGGTTTAACTCCAGTCCTGGAGGGCTGTGGTGTCTGCAGGTTTAACTCCAGTCCTGGAGGGCTGTAGTGTCTGCAGGTTTAACTCCAGTCCTGGAGGGCCGCAGTGTCTGCAGGTTTAACTCCAGTCCTGGAGGGCTGTAGTGTCTGCAGGTTTAACTCCAGTCCTGGACGGCTGCGGTGTCTGCAGGTTTAACTCCAGTCCTGGAGGGCCGCAGTGTCTGCAGGTTTAACTCCAGTCCTGGAAGGCTGCCGTGTCTGCAGGTTTAACTCCAGTCCTGGAGGTCTGCAGTGTCTGCTGGTTTAACTCCAGTCCTGGAGGTCTGCAGTGTCTGCGGGTTTAACTCCAGTCCTGGAAGGCTGCCGTGTCTGCAGGTTTAACTCCAGTCCTGGAGGTCCGCAGCGTCTGCAGGTTTAACTCCAGTCCTGGAAGGCTGCGGCATCTGCAGATTTTTTGTGGTTTCCTTTCAGTCAGCAGCCAATTAAGGCCTTGAGAACAAGGCGTGTGGACCCTTTAGCCAATCAATGACTTGTATTAATCACTCGTGCTGAAACGCACCAAAAGCCAGCAGACACTGCAGCCTCCCAAGACTGGAGTTTGACACCCTTGTCCTAAAATCTTATGATGACAGGTCCTGAATATTCCGTATGTTCTGCTCAAGCCAATGCAGCTTTTTTCCATTTCGGAAAAGGCTGCATTGGCTTGAAGCAGTGCGTTTGGATTTAGAACAGTATACATAAGCAGAAAGTATAAGCTGGAAAAAAAAAAACAATTTTTGCAAAGGCGCCTCATTGATTCAGTCTTTTCACTTTTCGCTTCCTCTTTTCCACGCTATTATCTTTTGCTATTTTTGTTCATTGTTTTGATTATGGAGTTTTTTTTTTTTTTTTTTAGTTACACAGTGAAACATTTCCAATTAGCGAACAGACTTGTGCTAAAAACAAACTTCTGCAGATGTTTCGCTTGCGATCTGCGGGGAACTGTTTGGCACCTCTGGTTCCCACTGTATAGGGCCTGAAATGAGAGCCATTCTGTCTGTTTCTCTCCGCTTTCTCCACCGCCTGCGATGCTGTATCCTGGAGTCTGTAATTCTAGCACTAAGCCTCCTCCTTTCTGTGTGTCTGTCTCTTGTTCTCTTTGTCTCTGTCTGTCTGTCTGTCGCTCTGTCTGTGTGTCTATCTGTCGCTCTGTCTGTGTGTCTGTCTCTCTGTCTCTCTCTATCTGTCTGTCTGTCTGTTCGTCTCTGTCTATCTCTCTGTCTGCCTGTCTGTCTCTCTCTGTATGTCTGTCTGTCTCTCTGTCTGTCTCTCTCTCTGTCTGTCTGTCTGTTCGTCTCTGTCTATCTCTCTGTCTGCCTGTCTCTCTCTCTCTGTGTCTGCCTGTCTCTCCCTGTACGTCTGTCTGAGTGTCTGTCTCTCTCTGTCTGTCTGCCTGTTCAAGGCATCTGGCTGCAGCCCTGCAGATTCCTCCCACTCCAGCGCTGGCAGTGAATCACATGCGTTAAGCACAGGCCGTATATCAGTGTCCTCCTCTCTCCAGCGGAGCGGCCCTGTTTCCCTCACGCGATACGGGCATAGGGGCCGGGCGCAGCGGCGCGTCAGGAGCCCGAATGGCGCGGTGTAGCGCGCCGCGGCGCTAACGGTCTGGCACAGCCGACTCTGAGCCAACGTGAGAGGTGGCCTTCTGGGCCGGGGGGACAAGGGAACCCGATTCAGGTGCTGTTTTCAGTTCTTTGTTTTTCTCTCTCTTTTTTTTTTTTTTTTTTCTTCTGTCCCCGAGACCCCATTGAGTTCCTCCTTAATCCTCCTGTTGAAAACCTTGGGAAAAAACCATCGCGCCCCCCCCCCCCCCCCCCCCCCCCTCGTTCTCTATGCGCACCGCCCCACCACCTCCCCACTCCTCTACCTCCTCCCACATTCCAGAAAAGCAACAAAAAAATGTCCAATTAAGATGGTTCTTATTTACTGTACCGCCATTCAACCCCCCCCCCCCCCCCCCCCCCCCCCCCCCCCTCCCCTCCCTTCCCAGAGATTAATTCACAGTGTTTGTGACCTTGGCCAATTCGCCTGGGGCTGGAGTTAGAGCTGTCTCCCAGGTCTCAGGCTGGGCACTCTGTGGGGGGGGGGGGGTGGGCGGTGGAGGAGGTGGAGATGGAGGAGGACGGGGAGGCCAGGGGGGCGGTGTGTGTCCTTGGTAAACAGCTCTTTGTGGGATGTGACTGTCTGATCCCTTCGCCCTCCCCCGTCTCCCTTGTCCCCCACCCCCCTCCCCCTTCCCCCTCTTCTCCTTCGCTCCCGCCCTCCCTTCCCAGCATCCCCTGGCTGCGGCCTCGCTGCATCGCCACGGCGACAGACTCACCCTGCCGCCGCCCTGCTTCTCACGCATGAGGCATTTCCTGTGGGCCGGGGCCCCGCCCCTCACCCCTCCCTGCCCAACCGCAGGCACAGAAACCTCGACGCAACGTACGCTCCATCTCGGTCGCCCCTTCTCTCTGTCCGCCATGGCTGCCATTCGCCAAGGGCTTTCTATCACAGGAAAAGCGCTAACTCATTCTCACCTCTCAGACTCAGTGGAGAAGAGCTGTTCCTTTGGAGTTACCCACTCACACGCACACACACACACGCATACACACACATTCACCCACACACGCACACACATACTCTCACACTCACACATGCACGCACCCACACACACACACACACGCATACACACACACTCACCCACACACGCACACACATACTCTCACACTCACACACACATGCACGCACACACACATGCATACACACACACACACACACACACACACACACTAGCCTTTTGGTTTGATAAAAACAAAGCCCATTATTTTCCATTTCCTTTCCCATTCCTCCCTTCATACCTTCATACAGTAGGTGCTGAATCACATCCCTCTCTTTTATCAGTAGGGGAGGTCTCCTCATTGTTTCCTTTCCCCGTCATTCTCTGGCCAGTGGGGGTGGAGTCATGTTAAGTCAGACCGGTAGATGCCAGTTAACAGCCTATCAAGAGCATGAGTGGCTCGTTGAGTTAAGGCACCATGCTGTGGTGCGTGGACGAGCCCCATGGTCTCAGGGTTAAAGCCTGCTGTGGGCTGGTACCTCCAAAAAAGGTGACGTGCAAATAGCCCATGGGATGGATCGCCTCTAGTACAATGGGGCACATGTGCCTGCATGCTCTTTTATGAAAGGTCTTCCTCTGACTCCACTCTATGGGAGCTGAGCTGTAGTCCCTGACAGGAAAAGAAGAAGCTGGTGCCACCACAAGTATCGGGGCAGAACCACACGTCTACACTTTCCCGAATCTGTAGTGACGTTCGCGCATGAACGCAGCTGCCTTTGAAGCTAACTGGACGTTCCAAATTGGGGTGGGAATTGTCTATGTGCATAGCCCCACGTTGGGTGCCAAACACGTTGGGATTCCCTCTGTTATAGCCTCTCAGAAACATTCTCTCTGTGGAATAGCCTATCAGAAGTATCCCCTCTATGTTACAGCCTATCGGGAGCATTCCCTCTATGTGTAAAAGCCTATCAGAAGGACTCCTCTGTTACGGCCAATTGGGACCATTTCCTCTGTGTTACAGCCCTTCAAAAGCCTTCTCTTTTGGGAATTCAGCCCAATCTTGGCTTTTCCTCCATCGGGCAGATGGCCCGCGCGTCGAGCCGCGGTCAGGAAGCGTCTCGCGTTTCGCGCCCAGGCGACGGCAGAGCTTCGCGCCGCGTCGCCGCGTCCTCTCCCCCCGGCGACGGCGCTCGGCCGAGCGTTCACCGCGCGGCGGCTTCCTCTTCCTGCTCCCCGCCGAGGACTCTGAGGAATGTCTCCGCCGCGGCGGCCCTGTCAGCGGATCTGGGACGAGTGCGGACAGGTTGGGGGGTTACTCAACACGCCAAACTGGGACGGGCCCGCCGAGCAGATCAGATTAAACCCAGTGTGTGTGTGTGGAGCGCCTCTCTCTCTCTGTCTCTGTCTCTGTCTCTGTGTTTCCCTCTCTTTCTTTCTCTCTGTCTTTCCTCTCTCTTCTCTGTCTCTTCCTCCTCTTCTCTCTCTTCTCTGTCTTTCTCTCTCTGTCTTTCCCTCTCTTTCTTTCTTTCTTTCTCTCTGTCTTTCCCTCTCTTTCTCTGTGTCCTTCTCTTTCCTCTCTGTCTTTCCCTTTCTTCTCTCTCTCTGTCTTTCCCTCTCTCTTTCCTCTCTCTGTCTTCCCCTCTCTTTCTTTCTCTCTTTGTCTTTCCCTCTCTTTCTTTCTCTCTCTCAGAGCCTGAAGGTGTTGTACCTGCAGAGAGGGATATTCTGTGACCGAGCTCAGCGGCTGGTTGTTCGGCAGCGCGCGACTCTAACTGAGTCTCTCAAGGACTTACTGCCCCCCAGAATGCGTCTCTTTCTTGCTTTTGCTCCGTCTCTCATTCTAGTTCGCTGTCTCTATCTTTCTCTCTCTGTTTCACACACACACACACACACACACACACACACGCACCCTCACACACACACACACACACACACACACACACACACGCACCCTCACTCACTCTATCTTCCCTGTTCTAGCGAGGACATAACCCCTGTGTAAACCGTTTTATTCACGGTGTCACGGTCCATTGACCGCGATCCCCTTAATTGCAAATCCCAATCAGATGCGTGCGTTGAGTGGAAGCTCTTAAGCGGTTCGCGGTTATTAAGGTTCATTCATCATCGCGGTCATCGTCCATTCAGTCATCCACCTTTCCCTGGTTCTGGTGCCGGCGGGCTAACATTCTGACCCCAATCCAGCGCTCACCCAGTCAGTCATGTAGAATAAATTCTCTGGAATGCACCCACCCCCCCTCCTCCCGCCCCCCCCTGCGACAATGTACAGTATTTTTTGCATAAATTAAAGGCGGTCGCCCCGGTAACGGTGGAGTTAGCGTGTTTTCCGCGCTTGGTTGCGTCCGTGGCCCTCAGGAATGCCGTTTGGTCTCCTCCTTTAGTGTACATGTCAGGCCGGCCCTGAGGCACCAGCACCAGCTGGGGGGCTATTTTGGTCCGTGCGCCCCCTTTTTTGGTCTTTGATGCATTGTTCCGGGGGCCCCATTATCTGTGCGAAGACCCGCTCGGTTTGAATACGAGAGGGTTCTGAGTGGGGGCTAGGCAAACCCCCCCCAACCGCCCCCCCCGTCCCCCCCCGTCCCACAAATGGAGGGTAGTAGAGTGGCTTTTGAGAGATGCAGGTGCCTCACCCCCCCCCACCCAGCTCCCGGTGTGTTTGTTTTCTCTGGTGTCGCCGCTGAGCATCCCGCTCGTGCTTCAGCAGGATTGATGGCGGCGGCTGCGCTTGTTATAACTCTTGCTGGCGAGGTCTTGTGTTACAGTTTTGATGGGTGCTTTTTTCCGCGGAGGAGAATAGGGGTGCCCCCCCCCCCCCCCCCCTCCCCGTTACCGTCTGCACGAACCTGGGCGGCCACGTGAGCGTCATTGGGTGGGGGGGTGGGGGGGTGGGGGGGGGGATACCGGGGGATGAGCGGAGACGATGACCAGTTTTGGATCGGTCTGAAACTCCCTGCTACTCCCCCACCTCCATTCCTCAAGTGTCAAGTGAGATTTAATAAGAATTTCTTATTTATTAATTTTTTTTTTTCTAAGCTTTTTTCCATCGTGCGTCTGATTTTTATACCTTTTGGAGTTCGGCCCTGTGGACTTGTTGCTGGACGTTTTTCGCAGAGGACATAAATCCGTGGGAGCTCTTGGCGAACCGAGCCCAGAAGCGGTGCTCCAGGGTGTGGGGACGGTGTGAGACGGTCGGGGCGCGGGCTGCTCTTCTCCTGGTGGATTCTGGGGGAACGACCTGGGGGCCCGGCTAACCGCTAATCCACGTCTCCTCTATTTTAGCCCCGGTGAACGTGGTGGAAAAACTGCTCTGACGATTACGTTTGGGCCCTGTCATGACATACGTGGGTGAATACACTGCTCTAACAATCAGCTTTGGGCCATGTCATGACATACGTGGGTGAATACACTGCTCTAACAATCAGCTTTGGGCCATGTCATGACAAATGTGGGTGAATCACCTGCTCTACCAATTAGCTTTGGGCCATGTCATGACAAACATGTGTGAATACACTGCTTTATCAATTAACTTTGGGCACTGTCATGACAGACGTGGGTGAATACTCTGCTCTAACAATTAGCTTTGGGCAATGTCATGACAAACGTGTCAATACAATTCTTTATCAATTAACTTTGGGCACTGTCATAACAGACGTG
The DNA here is from genome assembly GCA_025169545.1 of Anguilla japonica. Classification (NCBI taxonomy): domain Eukaryota; kingdom Metazoa; phylum Chordata; class Actinopteri; order Anguilliformes; family Anguillidae; genus Anguilla; species Anguilla japonica. Next base: position 48,620,831 of record CM045891.1, read on the forward strand.
GGTGAATACACTGCTCTATCAATTACCTTTGGGCACTGCCATGACAGTCATGGGTGAACAAACTGCTGTAACATTTAGCTTTGGGCCATGTCATGACAAACATGTGTGAATACACTGCTCTATCAATTAACTTTTGGGCACTGTCATGATAGTCATGGGTGAAAAAACTGCTCTAAAAATCAGCTTTGGGCCATGTCACGACAGTCATGGGTGAATAACTTGCTCTACCAATTGATTTAGGGCCTCTGTCGCAACAGGCCAAGCGATGGTAGCCCACAGTGGCTCATTCACAAGATTCCTGCATGAAGCTTTTGATTTTTTTTTTGGTTTTTTTTTGCGCCCGCCCCTGGTGCCTCCGTCGGGAGGGGGGGGAGCGAAGCACTTCACCGCACCTCACCGCACTTCACTTCACCCTCGACCCGCCATTTCAGCCCAACGCTGCCGTTGGGTCGGAGCACCGCTCTGAAAGGCTATCGGCTAAAATCGCCCGCTCCTGTTCCTCCCGTTCGCTTGTAGCTTGAAAGCGGTTTTGGGTGTTTGCTGGACAGAAGCGCTTTGAATAAAACTTCAGAAAGTGGTATAGCTGCACAAACTCAGTACACACTGCTTGGCTCTTACAGCTCACGGCTGATCTGCGAATGCTTGCAATTTCCAGCTAAACTCTTTTGTTGATTGTTTCCTTGATTTCTCTGTGTTGTAAAGCATCTTTAAGACAGTGAAAAGCGCTATATAAAATCATTTATTATTATTATTATTATTATTATTATTATTATTATTATTATTATTTTAGTATGTTTTACTTTCTTTCACTGACAGTTAGACCCCCCTTCTAATTGGCGTTTCTGACACCTTGTTTCTGTCTGATCTCTATTGTCCTGTTGTGCTTTTATATGAAGCCTGGGTTACTGCAGCGACTGCAGTGTTGTGAATGAGCTTGTCGCGGCTTCATGGCCCTTAAACACGTTCTGAATGGCGGAACGAGGAGTTCGGGGGCCCCTCCCACAAAGGGGCCGGCCCCGCCCCGCCCCGCCCCGCCCCGCCCCGCCCGCTGCAGGATGCGAGCTCCCGATGGACGCGCAGATATTTTCCCGCCGTATCTTGTCTCCCGGGGGCCGGGCCCGCGGTGGCGGGGGGCGGAAGGACGAGACGGCGATAAGGCCCGGGGGACGATGCCCTCCGCTTCCTCTTTTGGCGAGATTCCCGCAGCGAGATAAGAGGAGCCCATTCAGGGCCGCCGTCTCGTCTCGCCAAGCCCGCCGCGGCTGGAGTTACAAATTGGCGGCTTTTGGGGGGGGGGGGGGGGGGGGGGCGGGGTGGCGTTTCCGAGCGACGGCGAGCTTCAGTGTTAACGCGTCGTTTTCGTTATTATCGTTGTAACTGTATACTGTTTTTGTAATTTGTTTTTTTTGGAGGGAGGGAGGGGCGGTTGGTTTCCCGTGACGGGGTCGAGCTGGAGTAGCCGGGCTTGTCGGGGCTTGCGCGGAAGAGGCTACGGTTTCCTCCGCGCGGCGGGTTCGATCCCGGGGCGAGCGAGCACTGTCGGTGTGCAGGAGTGCCGGAGGAGAGAGAGAGGGTTTTGGTGTACGGGAATGGAAGGCGCTGCTGTGAGGGGCGCAGAATTCACACCTCAGCGGGGGGGCCGCTCTCAACCCCGTTCCGGCGGTCTCTCGTGTCTCGGGCGCGCCGTAACCCACTTGCATTCTGGGTAGCCCAGTTCACAGGACTGTCAGCTCCACCTCAGCCGAGCCTCATGCAGGGGAGCTTAACATTCAGTAACTAGTCAATGTTTTTAATGAGATGTTTTTAGAATGCTATGAATGTGAATATGGCACAATGCATTGAAACACACACACACACATGCACACACACACGCGCACACATGTGCACACACATACACACACACACACATGCACGCGCACAAACATGCACACACACACACACACAAACATGCACATGCACGCACACACACACACACTCACACACACACACACACCCCCGCCCCCTCCACTTAAAGCCCGTCTCTCCAGAAACCGCTGTCCTGCCTGCTCTCGGTGCTCCGCACTGACCTTTGAGCCCCAGGTGATGGAGGGAGGGGGGGGGGGGCGTGAGGGGGGAGGCAGGAGAGTTTATTATTTCCTGCGTTTCCTCCTCCGTCTTCCTCCACTGCTATCCCTGGGGGGCGGTAGTGGAGGTTGGGGGGGAAGGAGGGGGAGCAGGAGGGGGGGTGGAGGGGTGAAACAGCTACCCTCCCCTACTTTGAGTATCACTTAACAAGTCCGTCCAATCACGTGGTAACCCGTAAAGTCACACGGCAACCCACATATCCCATATTTACCGTGGCTCAGCCCGTGTTCCGTGTGAATAGGGGAGGAAAAAAAGGCTTCAGTTAGCGCTTTGCTTCAGAAAACGGTCTCCTGTTTCATATGACCTTTTGAAAGGGTTTAAAAGTGTAGCTTTTTAGAAAGGAAAAAAAAAAGCACTTGTGGGTGTCGGTCTCTCCTGAACGCGGACAGAGTCGGGTTATGAATAGGTGCAGTTTAAACTGTGAGTGGTGCCTGTGGCGAGTACAGCCAGTAGCCCCCGTTAAAAAGTGCACTGTTGCCGCTAGCCTTGCCCAGGGAGGGAGGGTATCCGCTAGGCAGGATAGTGATATTTCGTCACGCACCAGCGACCCCTGCTGGTCAGCTGGGGTTCGCGGTTTTGTGCTGTGCGCTGGCTACATTGCGTGGCTCAAAGGAGAGGGCATGCCTCTCTAGAATCGACAGTGGAGGGGTTTGCGATGATTGGGCATTCCTAACTGGGGAGGAAAAAAAAGGGGGGGGGGGGGCATTTAAAAAAAAAACCAAGTGTTGATTTTGCAGGTTGATTTTGTGGCACTTATGATTGCATTAAAAAGCAGAATGATTGGAGCGCTTTCTGTACCCCTGCATGATGCATTTGAAAGCACCTTGCTTGAAGTATCTGGGTCAGCGGTGCGGTTTAGATCCGTCATTTGGGGCTGTCTGGGGGAGCCTCCAGATCTGTTCGGCTCCAGAGAACCCATTCGGGGCATTTGACTCTTTAATTTGAGGGACACCTTCTCTCCGCCCCAGACCAGGACGGGGGGGGGCTGACCTGAATGGCGGTTGAGCATGAGAGAGAGAGGGAGAGAGAGAGGATGGATGTGTGTGAATGTCTCAGCTGGATGGCCATTGTCCATCTTGCTCAAGCTCAAAACCGCGGTCACAAACCAGGAACCTGTGATCAAAGCCCAGCAGGATTATCGGTTGGGAAAAAGGGGAGGAGCAGGTGTGCGTGTAGGTGTGTGTCCGCACAGCCGTGTGTGTGTGTGTGTGTGTGTGCACGCGCATGTGTGTGTGCATCTATGTGTGTGTGTGTGTGTGTGCACGCGTGTGTGTTGGTGTGTGTGTGTGCACACGCATGTGCATGTGTATCTATGTGTGTGTGTGTAGGTGTGTGTCTGCGCAGCATTTTGTGTGTGTATATGCATGTGCGTGTGTGTGTGTGCGTGTGTGTAGTGCGAGTGCGCAGATAGGGGAAGGGGGGGGGGGCGTTCCAAAAGGAGAGAGGAATGTTTCTAATTACGGCTCTTCCAGGTCTTTTTTGGGCCCCCCCTCCCCCCCCCCCGGCTCCCTCTCCTCTTCCTGTGTGTCCCTGTGGCCGAGCCCCTGGCAGCGGTGACCCTGTGAGCCTGTGAGGAGGCAGCGCAATGTGACATGAGTGATATCAAGAGCAGCGACCCGCTCCCCAGAGTCCCCCCGCTGGGGGGGTGGGGGGGGAGGGAGGGGGGGGCGTGGGGGGGTGGGATGAAAGTGAGGGCAGAGCCACAGAGACAGGACTTCACTGCTGTGTGGGGAAATTACCGCTTTCTTTTCGGGGAGAGTGGCCATGGAAGAGAGAGTTTGCCTTGAAGACCCTGTGCGTTCGCCTTTCTCCTCGCAGTTGAAGCGATCACTGAGCTGTGAAATAAACTTTCAAGTGCATTTCAGTGAAATAATGTTTTCTTTTTTACGTGTTGTGGTTTGGTTCTAAAGATGGGAGCTCAAGGTCGGACACGGTGTGTCTATTCTGTGTGGAATATTTATGTATATTTACTTCATGTTCACTTTTGATTGGCACTGGCACTGTGAATTGAAGTGAATTGTCATATTCGTTCAGTCGGCTGGTTAAGATTAAAAAGGTCATGTTCGGAAAGAAACATGGTCTGCAAATGACCAATACCAAAAAGCAACTGCGTCATGTTTAGGACAAAAAAAAATTCAAAATCTCGACTGAATACAAGTTTACTGTCACAGTATTTGAGTTGTTTTTTTTTCAGTGCGGAGAACTTTTAAAACAAACTATTTTGATTAGATTATATGGAATTAAAATTTAAAAAATGGGTAAGCATATAACGAGTTTGAATTCACTTGACCTTGCGCCGTTTCAGCCAAAAACTACTTGTGGATTCCGTTGCGGCTCGAAAAAGTTTGGCATGTTCCTCGACCTCTGAAAGACACTTTGCGGGGGATGTGTTCGTGACGTGCTAAGCAGGCAGAAGTGAGTAGGCCTTTGTACAAAGGCCGAGTTTTATATTCCTGGTATGTCCAAAGCGACCTCAGAAAATAAACAGTTCCCTGGATTCGGTGAGCTCCCTGCGAAGTGTGTTTGTGTGTCCTGCACTTAGTCACTTAGCCAGTGTTTAGCGGTGTTTGTGTGGGCCAAACGCACTGAGGCGTTTCCTGGAGTTTTTAGGTGTGAGTGTGAGCGTTTGCTGAGGTGTCTTGGGGTGTTTGAACAACTGCTGGTTTGGAAAGTGTTTGTGTGAGTGCTGATTGGGGACTTTTGGGGTGTTTTTGTAAGCGCTGTGTCAGAGTTTTGGGGTGCTTCTGTGAGTGCTGGGTTGGAGAATTTTGGGGTGTTTGTAAGCGCGCTCAAAAAGGTTTTGGGGTTTTTTGTGAGTGCTGTACTAGAGATTTTTGGGATGTTTTTGTGAGTTCCTGTGTGAGAGTTTTGGGGTTATTGTGAGTGCTGTATCTGATGGTTTTGGGGTTATTGTGAGCTCTATGCTGATCAGGCCCTCTTGCTGTGTGTTGCAGGTGTGTGTGGGCGGAGGGGGTGTGTGCAGGGTGCAGGGCTGAAGGTGCACCATGGACTTCAGCTTGAGGGTCCTGTCCACTGTCCTGTACCTCTGCCAGGCCTTGCTTGTCTGCTGCTTAGGTAAGTACAGTGTTGGGTCAAAACTGGGTTGGGGCCAAGTTGGGACTGGGTTTCGACTGGGTTGAAAGTGGGCTGGGGCTCAGGACCAAGTTTGTACTTGGGTTGGGACTGGGTTAAAACTGGGTTGCGACCAAGCCAGGACTCCTTTGGGGTCTATGACTGTGATTGATGTGGAAAGAACCTGCAGATCGACATACTTCTGCTACAGTATGTTTATAGGTTTATAAAATTACCTGCACATTTGACATCAGGGATACAGTGGCAGTCTCCACTTGGGATTTGAGCCCACAACCTTCTGGCTGCCAGCTCAGTTCCAGTAACCACAGCACTGCAGAGTTCATTTATACGTGTATGAGTGTGTATATACAGTACAGTGTGTATGTGTTTTTCTCTGTGAGGTGTAAATTAAGGTGACTGTCTCTCTCGCCCCAGCCGTACCCCTGTCCTTCCGCTCGGAGCCCCTGTCCGCGGCGCAGCGGCGGGGGGGCGCGGTTCACCTGCTGTGCTCGGCCCGCCCCCCCTCGGCGCGGCTGTCCTGGCGGTTCATGGGGCGGGCCCTGGAGCCGGGCGCGGCGGCGGCGGCGGCGGCGGCGGGCGTGAGGGTGAGGTCCGGCTCGCTCACCGTCCCCTCCCTGCAGCCGGACCAGGCGGGGCTGTACCAGTGTGTGGCGCAGACCGACGCCGGGGCCATCGCCAGCAGCCCCGCACGCGTCGCCATCGCCGGTACGGAGTCCCTCCCTCTCTCTGTCTCTCTGTATGTCTGTCTCTCTCATTCCCTCTCTCTCTCAGTCTGTCTGTCTGTCTGTCTGTCTCTCTCATTCCCTCCCTCTCTCAGTCTTTCTGCTGTGTCTCTCACTCTCTCTGTCTCTCTCTGTCTGTCTCTCAGTCTCTATCTGTGTGTCTCTCTCTCTCTGCCTCTCTTTTTGCCTCTTTCTTTTCTGTCTCTTGCTCTCTGTCTCTCTACCTCTCTCTCTCTGTCTTTCTGCTCTGTCTTTCGCTGTCTTTCTGTCTCTCGCTCTCTCTCTTTCTGCTCTGTGTTTCGCTATCTTTCTGTCTCTCTCTTGCTCTGTCTGTCTTACTCCATGGAGTATGACTTCCCTGCAATCTGGCTGCATTCCAGAATGAGGTTAAATAATTTAAATACCTTAAATCCTTTGGACACCTGTGAAATTCCAACGAGCTGCCAATGTTTAGCTCCAGTTTTTTTGTCATTTTGCTGAACATTTTGTGTTATTAATGTGTTTAGTGTTGAAATTTTGTTCTTTGTTGAAAATTGGTTGGGAAGACACACACACACGCACACACACACACACACACACACAGGAAAGAGGGGAAGTTGCCATGATAAAGTGGGTATCTGTGTGTTGAGCCTGTGACACAGAGTCACACGTGTTGTCAGCACTGCTCAGGGGGATTAGGAGGGTGGGGTAGGGCAGTGGGGGGGGCGTTAAGGTTAGGAGGAAGTGGTAGGATTTTTTTTCGGGCAAAGTGCCAGACACCTCTGAGACCGGGTCCTTAATGATCTTGTGTGCTTCCTGTGGGTCTGAGTGCACTGCTGCTGGGGAGGAAGGAGGGGTGGGGGTGTGTGGTTTTGGGGGGGGGGGGGGTTCTGCACTGGCCACTCCTCAGCCAGTGTCCTTGAACCCCAGTCTTGGAGATAGATACAGCATCTGTTTCTTGGGATCCTGATTTGCCCAGAAATGGGGCTTTTTTAAAACTAACGGGACCTTGACAGTAATATGATATTAGTGCCGAAAGGGAAGTTACAGGTTGTGACATCGGCTTCCACTAACGCCCAGTTAAAAATCAGTTTTAGCTAACATTTTAGTTTTAGCTGATGTTTAGTTGAGCTTGAATCACCACCTCCTGGAGGCCTACCTACACAGGCTTAAATTCAGTAGAACACAAAACTCACCATTGTTTATTAGCAAAGCACATCCAGGAAGTTGGGTGGACTTACCTAACATCAGTCTCGACCTGCTCAGCTACCATAGTACAGGTTATGACGAGCCTGAAGATTTTAGGTGACTAAAATGTTTTACAGTCTTCTGTAACAATTTGTCCTGCTTGTGAAGAGCAGTCTTCCCCCCAGTAGTTATCAAGTTAAGGACAAGCTCTGTAGCTAGCTGTTGTCCGATATTCCGCTCTGTGTCATTTTACTTTGTTACAACATGTTAGCTGCCTACTGAAACTGTGACCTGGTGTTAGCATTACCGAGAGATAATGTGGTTAATAAGTGTTGCTGAGATAATACATGTTCCCGGTTGGGTGTTGGACGTCTGTATTTTCGCGTTTTTCGTCGCTCGAGAGGGTTAAAGGTCGGGGTGTCCCGCTGCCCGCAGCTATCTCGGAGTTCGGCGAGTCCCGGAAGCGCTCCCTGGCCGTGGAGGAAGGCGGCACGGCGCTGATAGAGTGCCGCCTGCCCCACAGTGACCCCCCCGCCCTGCCTCGGCTGCGGGTTCGAGGAGAGTGGCTGGAGCAGTCCGCAGGTATGTACGGAATGGCAGCTCTATTGATTTTTCCACATGGCAAGAATGACAGTTAAGCAATATCTTTCTTCTGTTTTCAGTTAGGTCGAAGGTCACTGGAACTGCACAATGCTTTAAAGTTAACCTGAAACGACTCTCAGTCTGACTGCGTGTAATGTTTTTTTTTTTTTTCCTTTTTCCTCTTCTCTTTTTTCCCGTTTTTTCCTCAGATGAATATTTAATCCTCCCGTCTGGGAACCTTCAGATAGTGTCCGTGTCCCCTCGGCACCAGGGGACGTATAAGTGCGGCGCGTACAACCCCGTCACCAGGGAGGCCAAGGTGGAGGGTCACGGCACGAGGCTGATTGTAAAACGTGAGTCAGGGTGCATTTTGCTGTGACACACAATCCCTCACCCCCCCCCCCCCCCCCCCCCCCCCCCCCCCCCCCCCCCCCCCCCTCGTCCCCACCCAGCCCAATTCTGGGTGTGTCAGCTGTCCCACATTTTCCCCAACTGTAATTTACCTAAATTGGGCATTTAGCTGAGGTAATGTTTTACGCAGTTATGACTTTTTTCGACTCGGATTTATTCATTGCCGCCCAAAGCGGTTTTGACAGCTTGTGAATTTAGCAGTTATTACAGGTGTTTTAAATTCCCCGTGGAATTCACACACAGTGAAAAGGCAGCCGCATTTTATCCACTTTTTTCCATTTCTGTGTCCTCACGTCTGCTTGAAATACAGTTAACTCCACTGACTCTTTAGCCAGATGCTCCTCTCTTCTGATTCATAACATTGAAGGTACTGTCTTCATCTTTGAGGCATCTTCCGAAAATTCACCAAGGGGTGTGACCAAGAACAGTCCTCCTTGGTCACACCCTTTACATAAGGTGTTCTGTGCTGTAATATTGCCATGGAAACCAACCGACACCAACGGAATACAGGAAGAGAAGTTCTACTGATTCAAAAGAACCTCTGCTAAGCTTTGATCTCCCCCACTCCTTACTCTGCAGGTTCAGATGGATCCTCCCAGGTGCGGATTGTGTTCCCCGTCACCCCGCAGACCCTCAACGTGGTACGGTCCAAACCCTTAACCTTGGAGTGCGTCCTGGCAGGGCGTCCCAACCTCATCGCCCGCTGGGTGAAAGATGGACAGGACGTGGTGTTGGGACCCAGCCACACGCTGGTACACAACAACCTCCTGTTGACATCTGTGAAGCAGAGCGATGCTGGGAACTACAGATGCTTGGTCCCGACAGAGAAGAGGGACGTGGTCAGCGCCAACTACACTGTGAACGTGCTCGGTGGGTCACATTCAACATTCTCAGTATGAGAATTCCTTTATGAATCCACCTGTTTCTATGTTAGAATATATATATATAGAAAAAACTAAAGTCAGAAGTGTGCTTGAGAGAGAGATTTTTGATGAAGAAATAAGATGAGTTTATTAGAAATGGATAAGCAATATGATATGAAAGAGGGGTACAGGCGGGTGTCCATTAAATTGTCATCTCAAAACTGGATACCGGTTGCCCTCAAATTTTTAGCATTTGTGTGGATAATTTTTGCCGTGAAATGTTCTCCAGGCGGATGTAGATTTGCATTCTGTGTTTTTAATGGGTAGTGGGTGAAGTTGGTATGTTATTACACGTACATGTACCGTAATATACATGTATACATATTACATGTATGTGTGTGTAAACCCAGCACTGTCCTTCTCTTTTTGTAGAGCCTCCCTCCCTGTTGCGGGGGCTGTTGGATCAGTCCGTCGCCTCCGGCTCCTCCACCCGATTCGTCTGCGCGGCCAAGGGAAGCCCCGCCCCCAACATCACCTGGCTGTTCAACGCCAACCCAGTCGTCCCCTCCAGCCGCCACCAGGTCTCCGGCTCCTCCCTCCGCATCGCCGCGGTGACGTCGCAAGATCAGGGCGTGTACCAGTGCCTGCTGGACAACGGGATTGGCTGGGCCCAGTCTGCCGGCACACTCACCGTCCAATCAGGTACACAGCCTTAACGGTTCAAGGCCAGTGCCGGATGGATACCTGGAAGTGCAAATGAGAGAGACCCCTTTCATTTGGAAGCATTCCAGTACTGAGGCATTCTTCTATCACCAGGCCCATAGGGTCTTCTCATTCAGTTAAATTAGTGGTGTTCAATCTTGCATGAAATGGGCTGGTGTGGGTGCAGGCTTTTGTTGCTGTCCAGCACAAAGGCGACCAATCTGGCAAATGAAGGCATCGATCGAAGTCCGTGATTGGCTGTTTAGTCGGTTAGTTGAGTCAGGTGTTTTAGCGCTGGGCTGGAACAAGCACTTGCACCAACACCAGCCCTTCTCAGCTAAGATGAAACACTTATCCTATAGAGACAGTGAAGCTGCTCAGTCAGTACAGTCAAGGGTTAATGTTTCATGTGTAGGAGAAGCTATACTGACCAGCTCAGGCATGGATTTCTGTTTTGAATGCCAGAGAGGGAGTTGGGGAGGGTGTGGGGGAGGGGGGGGGGGTGCGGACGCTGACCATGAGAGCGCGCTCCGCGCGTTCCGTTTCGGGAGAAGCCCTCGATCGGCGGAATGCTGGGAGCTGTTTCTGCAAGGTTATGATGGAGGACAGACCACCCAGCTGTCAACATCAGACGCTACCCCCCCCCCTCCCCCCCCACTTTGATTTACTAACACATCAGCTCCATCTGCGCTGCTAAGCCCAAACTGCTGTCCTTATCTGGCAAGTGATTAAATAAAGGAATCAGTCAACTGGCCCTTAATCATAGAAGATTCTGGAAAGAACATGCTGTTTTTTTTCCCATGTCTGTGGGCTACTTTTTTCCCCCTACCATGCAGTAGAAAAGCACTGGCATGCCCTTGTAATTAAAACCAGCTAAATATACCCAGGATCGCCGTATTGGTTGCTATTCAACGTTTGTGTACTTGACGGTGCATTCGTTTCTACATCTCCGACTCTACTCCTCCGTGCTTATTTTACAATGTTTAATGCACAAAATATAAACTGTTCAAATAAAACAGGAGAAATCTGCCATAGGAGTATTAAAACAGATCAGGAATCATGACTTACATTACTGTAGTGGTTTAAAATCAGCTGCTCTCTTTTTGTAGCTATAATAAACCTTTCAGTTAGTAACCAATATTGAAGCCAGATTCTCATTAAAAATGATTTTGTTTTGATTTCTCTGTGTGATTGACTCGTGTTCTGAGGTTCAGATTTTTAATCTGACTGAGGACCTGCTGGAGTAGCATCAAAAATTATTGAGATGGGAAAAAAACTGAATGGTGTGTCTGCCTGTGTCTGTTTGTCCATCTGTGTTGGTCCCTCAGGTCCAAGTTCCAGACCCGTCATCCTGTCCCCACCTTTAAGCGGCAGTTTTCAGGAGGGGGACGACGTGTTCCTGTCCTGTAACGCCAGCGGCCAGCCCCTGCCGGTTATCCGCTGGTACAACGCCGCCGGCCCCATCGCCACGCATCCCGCCCGCCTGCTCCAGCCCCCGCAGGCCGCAGCCAGGGCCCCCGGTGACAGCCCTCCCCACCTCACCATGTCTCGGCCTGGGAGCAGCTCACTCTACATCCAGGCTGTAACCCCGGCCCATGCCGGGAAGTACATTTGCGAAGCCTCCAACGAGCTGGGCTCCGTGAAGGTTGAGGCAATCCTCACCGTTGGTAAGTCAACTCCAAACTGCCGTTTATTAGTTATATTATTTGTTGGTCTATCTAATAACTGCCTTTAAGCCTTCTGGCCCTGTTAGCGTTTGCGCTGACTGAATATTCAGCAACGATGCAGCGTGTTAATACAATTAGCTAATATAATTAGCTAGTTGCTAACATAATAAATATATTAGCTAAATGGCTAATATTTTTAGCTTGTGTGTGCCTGTCGTACCCTTCTCCCTGTGGGGGAAAAAATAAAAAATAGCTGAGCCTCGAGTTTGGCAGGAGGTGAAGGAGAGGAGGATGAGATGAAGGCTGGGGAGGAAGGAGAGGAGGAGGAGGGGAAGGGCGAGGAAGAGGGTGCGTAGGGAGTTGGAGATGGAGAGGTTGTGGTGTGTGTGTGTGTGTGTGTGTGTGTGGGGGGGTGGAGGTTGCGCAGCGGTCTGGGTCCCTCTGGTATTTTAATGGCCGGTGTGTGGAATGCGTGGCAGCTGGACGTAGGCCCGAGGCCTGGTTTAGAGTTACCGGCTCCGGGGCTGTTTGTTTTGTAAAATAAACCCCGGCGGCGCGCACCGAAAAACGGCCCGAAAAGCCAGGGCCCCGGGGCCCTCGCGCCGAACGGCAAGGCCCGGCCACTCTGATCTCCTCTTCCGTCTGCTTACGGTGAGAAATTACATATTCGCGCTCGTAGCTGGTAAGACTGCAGCAAGGAACCATAAGTACCCCCTACCCCAACCCCCCCACCGTGAGGCCCGCACGTATACTATCTCCTAAGTGCCTCGGAAAAATTCCACTTCTCCACTGCCAGCAAGCCAGTGTCAGACATAATATAGTTCCCATCTTGCAAAATTTCCCTGGTGTACCGTTCCAGCTCTGGCGTATTTATAATGAGAAAAGCAAACAAAAGCGTTATTATGCTCTATCCACTGCCGTATGAACCCGGGTTTTTTTTTTTTTTTTTACGATTTTTTAATTTTATGTTTTACGTTCCTCGAATGTCGTGCTCCCCGCTCTGGAAATTCGGGGAAGCTGGGAAGCGGGCTGATTCATGGACTCGTGGTCCGTTTCCGTGACCCGAACGAATAACCTTGGCGGGGCTTGAGCCGAGCACTCCGTCATAATCCGGAGATTTTCTGCAGACTTTTCCGGAGTAGTGTTCGCAGAGCGCACACAAAAAAACACATCTCCTTACATTCACATTCATCATCTGTTTTTTTTTTTTTTCAAGGTCCACTGTGGTTAAAAAATGAAAAAAAAAAAAAAAAAAAAACGAGAGTAATGCGTCTCTAGTGAGAATGTTTGCTTTTCAGTGTCGTTGCATTTGGAAAGAAATAAAGTTGGTTGCTGTCTGCGCTTTTGTTTAAGCTTTTGATTCCAATTACTGAAAAGTAATTGGATTGAAACATTTGAGTAATTGTATTCACTTCTCTCTAATCGAATAAGATTTCTTCTTCTCTGTTTTTCGCTGACAGAACCTCTGGAGAGCACCTCTGCGGGCACCTCTACGGACTCCACGCTGTCAATACACCCGATCCAGAATGACGAGGGGGAGGAGCCGTTTTTACAAGAGGAGGAGCCGGGAGAGGGCCACGCCCTGCCCAGCGAGAGAACCAGCGACCTGCCCCCTCCGGAGGCTCCAATCATCACCAGCCCTCCCCAGACCCACAAGCCCGACGTCTACGACCTGGAGTGGAGACCGGGGAGGGACTGGAGCAGTCCCATCAACGCCTACTTCGTGAAATACCGCAAGGTGAGCGACACACGCAGCTCATCTGTTAAAACCTGCTTTTGAGTGGCTGAATCTTGGCCCGTCTACCTAGGTCCCTTACTGTAGTATAATGGTCAGAGAACTGGCCTTTATAACTAAAGAGGTTGCGGGTTTGATGCTTGATCGCTGTGTCTGTTCAGTGTCTAAATGTAAATGTGCATCTGTAGGGCTGAATTAGGGCAGTGGGCTGAAGTGGAAGTAGACTTTGAAGGGGGTGGGGTCTTGGGGGGGGGGGGGGTTGGTACAAAATGAGGCAAACAAGAAAAAACCACCAAAAAAAGTAATAAAAAAGTGTAATTACTAAAGCCAGTTGAAGTGTCTGTATGCGATTGCACCGAATGTTGAATTAGAACAGCTTTCGCCAAGGACCAGCTGTCCTGGCTCACTAAATGAATTAAACGTGTTCTGTATATTTATGGTACGCATCAGTGAGAATCAACTTCCATTCGTCTTTGACAAAATAATTGTGTCGTAATAACAGAAATCACAAAGCTAACGTCGGCAGTGCACCCCTCGATTTTGATCTCGCAAAGCACTTAAAGCCCATTGATTTTGCAAAAGCATATAAACACAGTAGCCAACCACAATAGCCTGCTAGTTCATCTAGTTTAAACAAATCTATTGTTAAGCATTCTGTTAAAATGTTACTTCCTTACGGCGTTAGGTGAGTAAAAAAACATACTTTTCAAACGTGCAGAGTTTATATTCCGACTGTAATTGATTCATTAGACCTTAAAAGCGAGTTGCACAGTGACTACATTGTTGCATGGGAACTGCAGAGTGGCGCAGAGGGAGCTACAGTGCGTAACCGTAAGCATAGCTTCAGTTAAACATCTAGCCTTTAAAAGTGAAAAATACAGTCGGTCAGGTTATAGGCGGAAAACAAACAGGGGGAAAGGAGGGCTGTAGTGAATGAAGCAGTGCTTGTAAAAGGCATACTCGGAGACAAAAATGGATCCTTAGGGCAGAGCGTGGCGTATTAGTTACACTGCAATGTGAAACAGAGGGTCACGGGTTCAGATCCCAGGTGGGACATAGCTGTTCTGCCGCGGACGAGAGGCGCTTCGCCGGCGTAAATTCCAGAAAGCCGTAAGTCCTGCCGCGCTCCAGAATGCGCAGTATGCGAAAAACAATTGCGCTTTGAGTCGCTCCGGATAAAGAGGTCTTCGAGTGAGTAATAATGTAACAGGGGCAGCCATCGGTCAGCAGTGTGGACTTCTGAGAGCACCCCAGAGGAAAAAAAAAGTTTGTCCAGTCTGGTCATTAATGGGAGGGGTGCAGTTTTGGGGGTGGGGGGGTCAGGGGGGTGGTTTTTGGGGGGGGCCTCTGGGGGCGGAGTTGGCTGTCTCTAGGCCTGTTTACTCCAGAAGCGCGTGGAGCGTGACCGAAGTTATTATTCTCGTTTACGTTCCGCTCGAACAGCGGGCCCCATTGTGCGGGAAGGCCGGGGAAGGCCGGGGAATGCCGCGAGCGCTCGCGGGCCTTTGTTTTCGGACGCCGCCGCCGCCTCCTCGCGCGCCTTCCTCTGTCCGAGCCGGCGAGAGACAACGGGGATTCTAACGCTCCCCTCGTCTGTCCTCCCTGTTCGCTGTTTCCTGGGCCCCGGCCCACGCCGCACCAGCTGGACGACGCGGGCAACGTGGCGGGAGGCTGGCACACGGTGCGCGTGCCGGGCAGCGAGAAGACGCTGCGCCTGTCGGAGCTGGAGCCCTCCAGCCTGTACGAGGTGCTGATGGTGGCCCGCAGCTCGGCCGGCGAGGGGCAGCCCGCCATGCTCACCTTCCGCACCGGCAAGGGTGAGTGAGTGAGTGAGTGAGTGAGTGAGTGAGTGAGTGAGTGAGTGAGTGAGTGAGGTGAGTGGGTGAGTGGGTGAGTGAGTGAGTGAGTGGAGTGAGTGAGTGAGTGAGTGAGTGAGTGAGTGAGTGAGTGAGTGAGTGAGTGATTGGGTGGGTGAGTGGGTGGGTGGGTGAATGAGTGATTGGGTGGGTGAGTGAGTGAGTGAGTGAGTGGGTGAGTGAGTGAGTGATTGAGTGGGTGGGTGGGTGGGTGAGTGAGTGAGTGAGTGAGTGAGTGAGTGAGTGAGTGAGTGAGTGAGTGAGTGAGTGGGTGGGTGGGTGAGTGAGTGAGTGAGTGAGTGAGTGATGAGTGAGTGAGTGAGTGAGTGAGTGAGTGAGTGAGTGAGTGAGTGAGGAGCCACGCCTGTAACCTGAAGGTCACAGGTTCGATTCCCGGGTAGGACACTGCCGTTGTAGCCTTGAGCAAGGTACTTAACCTGATTTGCTTTAGTATACTGTATATCCAGCTGTATAAATGGATGCAATGTAAATGCTATGTGAAAAGTTGTGTAAGTCGCTCTGGATAAGAGCACCTGCTGAATGCCAGTAATGTAATGTAATATAATGTAATGACAGCCCTGCGGAATGAGCCAGAATGGCCGCCATGTAGCTTCAGTTTTTTAAACGTCTTTGAGCCGGTCCGTGGCGGTCGACGCTCGAGGCGGGGGGACGGCCAGCCGGCTTCTGAAGGTTCGAAATTCCTGCGGGGTCTAAATCAAACGCGTGTTTACAGATCGCGGCTGAGTTGGTGTCATTTTTTTTTTTCGTCTCTGGGAGCTACGCTCCAAACTAATCTTGTGTGCCCCCTCCCTCTCTGCCTCCCTGTCTCTCCCCAGAGAGGATCTCCCCCAGCAAGAACCCCTCCAAGCCCCCGATTTTGTCCCTCCCGGACAGCTCCAACACTCACTTTGGGGTGGTTGTGCACGACACCGGTAAGGACCTGGTTACCCAACAAAGCTCTCTCATGCCCCGCAATCCTCTCCTCTAATTCCAGTCTCACAAAAACTTGTCAAAAGCTTATGTTTGCTGAAAATTCACTGTGTCTCCATGGGAAAGAAAATTAGGTAATGAGCAGAAAGTTTGCCTTCCAGACCCCTGTCAGCTGATCAATCTCGGCTCAGTCTTAAGCTGTATCAGTGTGAATGGCAGCTTCCTCCTACCTTCAAGAGATGTATTAATGTATTAATGGGCAGGAGACCACAATAAGCCAAACTGCATGTAGGACAATCCTAGTTAAAGGTCATACTGTGATTATGTTACTTACATGCTCGAGAGATGGCTTTATCCAGATTTGTACAGCTCATATTCTCTATGCTGTGCATTGTATTTCCTGAAGTATGCACCTTTCTTAAGGTTTCCACGGAAACGCCTTCATGGAGTTTGAGCCTACAACCTTCTGATTGTCCACACTGCAAAAGCAACAAATAAGTCAACTCTTAGCAAGTATTTTAGTTATACGTTTAGACTTAATATCTTATTACTTATTACTTTTTTGCTAAATAAGACAGAAAGATTGCCAATTTTTTACTGTTTTTCAAGATTTGCCGACGGGGTAAGACAATATCGCTCGTCAAGCAAAAAAAAGGAACTTAAAACAAGCTAATATTTTCTACCTGAGAGGGGAAAAAAAAAAGATTTGAAGCCTCATTACAAGACTAAGACACTTGTTAAGACAGGCTGTTTTTTTTTGTGTGCGGTGTAACAGCTACCCTACACTGCCGCCCCAGGTGCAGCCGTTCGCCCGTACATCACATCGCGCTGACAGAATAAGGTTAAGATGAGCGGTTGCCTAGCTGCGCGTTCCCGTACGAAATATTAAGGTGCCAGGGAGTTTGCTTCTTCCCCTGGAATTTGGCCCCGGGTCCCCCGCCGGCTCTGCCAGCTCCTCTCGAGCGGGTGGTACGGTGCGAAATGTTTAGACAGCGTCTGTTTCGTCTCTCGCCCCTGCCGGAATGTTCCGCCGAGCGAAAGCTTCGCTTCGGGTTTTTTGTGCGCGCTTAGGCTGACCGGCAGCGAGAGAGAGAGCTGATTGGACGTGCTCATGTAGTAAGGGGAAATGCATGCGCACACAGGATGTACAGCACTGGCACAGACTATGGAAATACTGTCCTTAAAGAATAAGTAGCACTCTTAAAAAACTTTTTATTTGGGCCAAGTTGTGTCTCTGAGCCATTTTTCGTCTGGAAAAAAAATGTATTCAAGACAGTTATCTTCTTCATCACCAGTGGTAACGACATTATGTGACCGTCAGTAATTTTAAATAAAGTATACAAGCTAAAATATTGCTTGACTATTACCATTTATGTTGAAAAATATTGGACAAAGAACTACATGCGCAAGCTGATTATAACATTTCCAACAGCAAGATACATTCAGCTGCTCAATTATGTAGGTATGAATAATACATATAGGAAGGTGTGATGATTATTACTTGCTTAACGCAAATGCTGAATATATCTTCATTTTTAATTTTATGTTGATTTTACTTTTATTACATATACCATTTATTATGTCAAAAATATTGCATTAATCATCAAAATCTGTTTATAAATGCAGCGTTTTCGTGATTCGTGCCAGTACTGTATGCATGCTAGTCTCTTTGTTGTAGTGTGTGTTTGTCTGCGTGATCGTGTGTTGTGTCGTGGGCTGGTATCTTGATGCCCATGTTGCTAATCTTCTCACTAACCCTTTCTCTCTTATCTCTCACACTCTCTCTCCCTGCCCCTCTCTGTGACTCAGAGCTTGGACAGTAAGTACACTTGCGGTGTCGCGGTGCTATACCGCTATACCGTTATACCGCTATACCGTTCTGCATGCGGCCTTCTCTTCTCTGGCCCTGCGTCGGTGAGACTGAGATTTCTACGCGGAATTAGCGTGATTATTTTTCTTTCCCGCATAACGGGGTTCGAACATTACTCAGGGCGATTTTAGGATTGGGCTGACAGGCAGCTGCTGGCGTTCAGTAAAAGCAAACCCTTATTATTTCACGAGGTATGCGAGAATAAGTGTTACAGCGGATACTGTTATCCATTAGAGGCAGCAATGGGGGTGGGGGGGACGTTTCTGGTCTGTGACTGCAAGTCATCAAACTACATGAGGGTTGTCCTTTATGTATGAAATATCAGTATTTCTGAAACAAAAAAAGGGAGCAGTTTTGTCTTTAAGTCACAGATGTTCCCCGTTGTATGGAGCAAATGAGAGGCAAGTGACACTTGAATTGGTGTCTTGGGGGAGATGCAGAAAAACTGAATGCATCGCTAGACTTCCTTAAACCCTCAACAACTTAAAGAGGGACCACAGCTGCTTTAAATAGCCAGGAAGGAATGCAGACATAGCCTCTTCAGCTAGCATCAAACTGACCTGGGTCAAATATGTATATGAATTTTCTAATGTCTTAACTCTTTCTGGATTTTCTATGCTATATACGCACAGTATATCCAAGATTTTTATGCTACAAGTAATGCAGTGTAGTAGTAATTCTGGGTAAGGTGCATTTCCATAGATTTGGTTGACATGTCACAATGGAGTTGAAGGTGGGGCCCCGATTGATTGATTAGATTAGATGAAAGGTCAGTTTCTGATTGGTTCTGGTCTTGATGTGTCACAATGAATCTGAAGCTCAGTTTCTGATTGGTTCTGGTTTTTATGCGTCACAATGAGTCTGAAGCTCAGTGTCTGATTGGTTCAGATTTTATGTGTCTCACTGGGTGAGAAGCTCAGATTCCAAATGCTTCTGTCCCCAGTTCCAGAGGCTCCTGACCGGCCCACGATCTCCATGGCGACGGAGAGCTCGGTGTACGTCACGTGGATTCCCCGGGCCAATGGGGGCTCTCCCATCACCGCCTTCCGCGTGGAGTACCGGCGGCAGGGCCGGAGCGCAGAGTGGGCCACCGCCGCCGACAACATCTCCCCCCTCAAGCTGTCTGTGGAGGTGCGCAACCTGGAGCCAGGTGAGAAGGCCCTGCCCACCAAACCCACCTCTCCTCCTGGCCCTGCCCACCAGACCTGCCCCTCCTCCTGGCCCCGCCCACCAGACCTGCCCCTCCTCCTGACCTCACCCACCAGACCTGCCCCTCCTCCGGGCCCCGCCCCTCAGACCCACCTCTCCTCCAGGCTACCTACCTCACCTGCTCATGCTCTCTCTCTCTCTCTCTCTCTCTCCCACTCGCTCTCTCTCCGTCTCTCTATCTGTCTCTCTCTCTCGCTTGCTGTCTCGCTCGCTTTCTCTCTGTCTCTTTCTCTTGCTTTCTCTCACTCCATCTCTCTCTCTCTGTCTCGTCAGGCTCCACGTACCGGTTTCCGCGTCATCGCCGTGAACATGTACGGCGAGAGCCCCCACAGCACCCCCTCCAGGCCGTACCCGGTGTCGGCGGTCAGCCCGCCCTTCTCCAACCGCCCCGTGGCCGGCCCCCACATCTCGTCCACGGACGCGGTCAGCGACACGCAGATCATGCTCCGGTGGACCGTGAGTTGCAATGCCAATATCCACCACTAGGTGGACAGGGGTGGGGAATCAAGGGCTGTGTACTAGACTTGATAAGGTTATTTGAACCCTTTAGATGCTGGTAAAATCCCTGCAGAGCACCAGTACTTCTAAAATTAACACTTCTAAAATTTTCACTAATATTCAGAATAATTTTTTTTTCATATGAGTGTATGTATGTGCTCAGTAATAACATGTTTACCTGAAGATTCTCAAAGCAGGAGTATTTTTGAACATTTCTGGCAGTTAAAGTGTTGGAAGTGCCTGTTTGACCCAGGTCTGTGAGTAGCACTGGCAGACGGGCTAGCAGTGTTATCCAGCCACTCTTTTTCCACGCCGGTCTGATTCTGGTCTCGATGATGCAGTCGATTACGCGACCGTTAAGAACGCGCTCACGCGGACCGGGGGGAAAAATCGCGCCCAATTAGGCGTCCCGATTGCTCCGGCCTGCGGTGATTACGGTCGCGTCCCGGGAGATTAGCCGGCTCGGCGGCGGGACACGGCCGGGGCTAAATTTAGCCCGCGGGAGAACAGGGGAAGCGGAGGCACTTTTTTATACCTTATCGGCTCTCTTAAACGCAGCCTCCGCAGTTAGCATTCTTTAGCCCTCTGATGCTGTTTACCCACAGACCTCATACTTGGTCTTGTGATCGCTACTATCACACGCTATTATAGCATGCTAGCCCTTATTCGTCATCCCGTAACCTGATATGGGTTTATGGCTAAACTCTCCCCCCCCCCCCCCCACTTCTCCCCCCAGTACACCCCCTCGAGTAACAACAACACCCCCATCCAGGGATTCTACATCTACTACAGGCCCACGGACAGCGACAACGACAGCGACTACAAGAGGGACGTTGTGGAAGGTGAGCTTCTCCAAACACTCGGAGGGGGGCAGAGTTCACTGGGACACCTTGTAAATTGGGACAGCTTTTTTTAGCGGACCGCAAAAAATTAGCGAGGCTGTCATTTGTGCCCAATTTCTGGAGAGCAGGTGTGTTTTGAAATCTGTGGGTTTTTTTTTTTTTTTTTTGGTGAGTGCGGTTTTTTTTTGTTGTTGCAACAGGGGTAATCCCACAGGGCGAGCCCAGCCGGGACGGGTGTCCGCTTGGGGGGGGGGGGGGGGGGGCGGGTGGGTGGGGGGTCGCCCTGGCGATTGATGTGCGGCAACCGCTGTTGCCGGGGAAGTGAGACCCGCGTAAAATGTGTCTTTAATAAGCGGTGGGCTCGCTAATGGCCCCTGAGCTGAAACCCTAGACCGGGGCGGGTGAAGGGGCTCGGGTTTCCGGCAGGAATGCTAAGAACTGCTTCCCAGCCGGGTCTCCGCCCTCTCGCTGTCAGGGAGCTACGGGTTACGGGCATCTCCCGGAGAAGAGTTACAGGAAGTGATGTCAGAACCCTTTGAATTATGTGTGTGTGTGTGTGTATGTGTGAGTGTGTGTGTGTGTCTGTCGTGTATGCGTGTGTATGTGTATGCGTGTATGTGTGTGTATGCGTGTGTCTGTGTGCGTGTGTGTGTGTATGTGTGATTTCAGAACCCTTTGAATTATGTGCATGTGTGTGTGTGTTTCTGCCTGTATGTCTCTCTGTTTACATTTGTCTGTGTGTGTGTGTTGTGCATGTTGAGGGATTTGTTACCTGCTGAGCCCCCTGGCTTACTGTGCTGCAGCAGACAGCGGTTGCGTTGCTGGGGGAAGGAGGCGGGTCTGAGGTAATCAGGTGATGTGGTGTGTAATCCGCGGATGACCCGTAGCGTTCTAATCGTCCCGCGCTCGCTGAGCCCCGGATCCCACTTCTTAGAGAGCGCTCTAACGCAAACTTTCGGGAGACGGATACCGAGACTCATCCGCTGTCTAGCTGTCCCCCGCGCTTACATCCTAACGCTGGTTTTAAACCCGTGTCTGCAGATACAAAAGGGGCCTGTTTCAGGTACAGCAGTGGAAGTGTCGGGTCTGGTAAGAGACGAGGAGGGGCGAGGAGGTGTCATGTGACCTTGAAGGGGTCCCGCTGACGTGCGGATGTCTGGCCGTGTCTCACGCGACGTTCGGTTTGGGTGTCTCGGCGGCGGCGACTCGGAGCGGTTCTGCCGCTCGCCGTTCTTTGTGTCTCGGGGGCCGCGGTGTCGGCGCGAGCGTGTGAGCGTGTGAGCGCGCTCAGTGGCGCCGCTGGAACCGGGCCAGGACAAACGCTCGGCGGCCATATAAGGAGGCCGTCTGGTGCGAGAGTGTGAGAGAGGGATGGAGAGAGAGAGAGAGACTGAGAGAGAGATGGAGAGAGACACAGAAAGACTTAGAGAGAAGGAGAGAGAAAGAAAGAGGGAGATGAAGAGAGAAAGACAGAGACAGAAGGCGAGAGAAACAGGGAGACTTAGAGAGAAAGAGAGAGAAAGAAAGAGGGAGATGACGAAGAGAGAAAGACAGAGAGAGAGAAGGAGAGAGACAGTGAGAGAGATGGAGAGAGAGACAGACAGTGAGTATTCGGGGGAGTGACTGCTCTAGAGCAGTAAGGGTTAAATTCAGGATGGTTTGGTTAAGGGACGGGTTTGGAATGTTGAGATGATGTCACAATCTACTTTGCCCTGCCCCCTCCTCCCCCCCCCCTCCAACAGGCATCAAGCAGTGGCATCTGATTGGCCAGCTCCAGCCAGAGACCTCCTACGACATCAAGATGCAGTGCTTCAACGACGGGGGGGAAAGCGAGTACAGCAACGTCATGATCTGCGAGACTAAAGGTGAGAGAGAGAGGTGCTGCACTTCAGGTAAAAAAAAAAAAAAAAAACCCAAACAAAACAGACCAGGGAAGCAGCAGACAACCATGGCAACTATTAGCTCCCAACTGTCAGAATGTACTTGAATCCAGGCCCAAATGTGTCAGTGTGAGTTGAAAATCTTGGTAAACCTTTTATCTCTTTCCACGCTGATGAAGCTTATCTCCTTGTATGGGGAGCATGTAAGACAGGCCTTGTTATGTGAGCGTAACGTTCTCTGCTGAGTTTAGAGTTGCCTTAAGCCTTCCCCCCCCACACCTGTCCCCCCAGCTCGCCTCGCTCCGGGCGCGCCCCCCCAGAGCCCGGTCACGCCCCCCGGGCCCTACCCGCCGGACCCCCCCTCGGCGCCGGGGGGCCTGCTGTACCTGATCGTGGGCAGCGTGCTGGGCGTGATGGTGCTCATCCTGCTCGTCTTCATCGCCATGTGCCTGTGGAGGAACCGCCAGCAGAGCGGGCTGCACAGTGAGTCCCGGGGTGAGCCCCGCCCCCTGCCCCATGCCACGCCCCCTGCCCCGCCCTTTGCCCCGCCCCCCTCAGGGTGGGGGCGTGTTCCACAGATCCATGTTAGTGTCGCAGACCTATCAGTATTTCCTGGAGGGCTGGAACAATTTGTCTGGATCATGAAAGCTATCCATGCTGTTCATGACTCGTTCAGACCCGTGTTAAGTAATTGTTTGAGATTCTGTAGCTCTTTGTTTGGCGGAACAAACACTGAAAATGCACCTGCAGATCCATACAAATTTTCAGCTAAACATGTTAACTAACAATGTAGAAATCACAACCGAAAGAAGTTCTGATGCTGGTGAAAATCTGAATATTTTTCTTTTTAAATTATCGGTATCCTGTGCAGTTTTATTGATGTCTAAAGTGATGATGTATTTCAAATAAAGCACCTGACCCAGGTCTGTCCCAGTTCTGTCCTTCAGTTAATTAGTTTCAGTTAATTGAGCTCACAGTGCTAAACTGTCGGATTCACTGAGTGAGTGGATGCGTTATTAAGGATTTTTGAGCATTTCACTGCTGTCCTGACTGCCTTGCACAGTAGTGACCTGATGTTGGCTTACAGCAGTAATGTACTTGATTCCGGTCCCATATTGACAGAATTTGAATGGAATCGACTCCAAATCCCAATCTGAGCATCCCCTCTGTTGCCCCCCCCCCCCCCCTCCCCCTCAGAGTACGACCCCCCCGGGTACCTGTACCAGCCTGCGGAGATGAACGGGCACGTCCTGGAGTACACCACCCTGCCGGGCACCAGCCGGGTCAACGGGGGGGTCCACGGCGGGTACGGGCACGGCGGCGGCGGCATGGCGCCCCCCGGCTGCCCCCACCTGCACCACAAGCTGCCCAACGGCCTGGCGCTGCTCAACGGGACGGGGGGGCTCTACGCCCCCGCCCACAACCACGGCCACGACGGCGCCCTGCCCCACGCCGCCGTGGACTACGAGCACCCCCACCCGCACCCCCACCCTCACAACGTGAGCCCCTCCTCCTCTGCTTCACTTTTATGCTGGGGGTCCCCCCTGGGCCCCCCCCCCCCCAAGGGGTCCCCTGCCCCCTCCAGGAGGGGCTTGAGTTGGGTTAGGAGAGAAAATGTGGGCAAAATATTACTTATTATATAACGGTAAAATATGCAGTGTTAAATCAACTCTTACAGAGTACATACGGTCACTACTGGACTCATACAGTATGTACTCTGGTCAAGTTGAATTAACACTGTAACACTGGAAATTGTACTGTGTATATAACAGGAAACTTTGTGCTGATATGTACACCTGTCCAATTAAGCACTGCCTCTGTTACATTAACTCCAATTGTTATAGAGCAGAACAGTGTTCTTTTGACGTGTGTCAGAAGCATTTGTTTAATATTTATGGACTCAGCAAGTTTGGGTATCATTAATTATAACGTGTCTTCATTGGCCAGAATTTGAAAAGGGGTGTTGCCAACCGTTTTTACCTTCTTTTCATTGGCAGGGGGGTGGAATGTACACTGCGTTACCCCAATCAGATCCCTCTGACTGTATGAGCTGCCAGAACTTCTGCAACAATAACAGGTGAGATGGGAGAGCACCTGCATTCTGAAACTGCACATTGGATATGATGTTGCATTATGGGAAAAAACCTTCCACATCATTTCATAACATTTAAAAAAATTCTACTCTAGGCTTCTTCTCTAAAAAAAATGACACCGAGAAATGACACCAAGTTTTTTGCTTGGACATGCTTAGCAAGTGTATATTTATACAGTAAAGGCGGTCTACAGACTGTACCTGTAAATTTAACAAGGTTATTTTATCATGGTGAATTGTTAAACAGAACTTTTTAAACCGTTCTTGACCGAGTGATGTAAAATGGTGACGCATTAGTCATCTAAGAGACATCCTTATGTATGTATGCTTTTTACAGGGTACAGTGGTCTGCCATTGATTTGCACACAGTCCTGATTGTAGTGTGGTTCTGATTGCAATGGTCTGATTATATGGTGCAATTCTGATTGCACATTGGTTCTGATTGTGCAGTGTGATTCTGATTATAGACTGCGTGCTTCTGATTGTAATGTTGTTCTGATTACATGGTGCAATTCTGATTGCTTAGTGGTTCTGATTGTGCAGTGTGATTCTGATTATAGACAGTGTGGTTCTCATTGTAGTGTGGTTCTGATTATATAGTGAGATTCTGATTGCACAGTGATTTTGGTTGTGTTGTGTGGTTCTGATTATAGACAGTGTGATTCTGATTGCAGTGTGGTTCTGACTATACGCAGTGCTGTTCTGATTATTCAGTGTGGTTCTGATTGTGAATGACTCTCCAAAAGGGGATGAATTCATATATGATAATATGGTAACAGGAATCATGACGTTAACAGGAATCTTAAGTTCATGCAAAACAACATATCACTTTCACACGCAGCAGTTCAAATCATTTTGGTTCCCACTTGCACAGTGTTGGTTCTATTCCTCGACACATTAGGGCTACTGTACAAAGCGTTATGTAAGCGCACTTAATCAAGTCCTGCGGACACTGTAAATAAAAGTGTGTTAAATGTAATTACGCACGCGCACGTCGGTGTTTACACAGCACTTAGGCGTGTAATTACACGGTCACAGGGCTGCCCGAAATGCGGTCCGAAGCGTGACCGGCTCCTGTGCTCAATCCCGGGTTTCGCGCTCGCAGTGACCAGCTCGTTATTCATCAGCTGAGCAAACACGCTCCACGAGCTTGGCAGACCCCTCTCTCCTCGCGTCCCGGAACGGCTCGTCTGTCCCGGGCCAGGGGTCTGTCGGCTGGTCCCCTTTTCCGCCAATTCCGTCTCCGCTTTTTCTCCCCTGCCCCCCCCCCCCCCCCCCACTTCTCTCTCTTTTTTTCTCTTTCTCTCCCCCTTACCCACTTTCCCCCCCTCACTCTTTGTCTCTCCCTCTGTCTCCCTCTCTCTCTCTCCTCTTTCTCTTCCCCTCTACCACTTCCCCCTCTCTGTCTCCGTCTCCCTCTCTCTCTCACTCTCTCTCCTCTGTCTCCCCCCTTCTCTTGCTCTCCCCCTCTCCCCCTTCTTTGATTCTCCCTCTCCGTCTCTCTCTCTGTCTTTCTCTCTCTCCCTCTCTCTCTCTCCCCTCTCCCCCTCTCTTCCCTGTCTTTCACTCTCCCTCTCTGTCTTTCTCTCTCTCCCTCTCTCTCTCTCCCCTCTCCCCCTCTCTTCCCTGTCTTTCACTCTCCCTCTCTGTCTCTCTCTCCAGTCTGCCAGGTTTGTTTATGTACTCTAGTGGCTCGGGCCCTAACAGTTTACTCTGCGTGCAGCCAGCCGGAGGCCTAAACGAGCCCTGTGTTTATTTACCTCATGGAGTAGTTTGGTAGGGGGGTGGGAGGGGTGGGGGGTGGTGTCTGAATGTTTGATTAGACCAGAGGGGGGCGGGGCTCTAACTTGCTTCTGGGTTTAGATGTTCCCTTTTTTATGAATGGAAAATTTTCGAGGCCTGTCTGTAAGTGTTTGTGTGTGTGCGTGCGTGTGTGTGCGTGTGTGTGTGTGTGTGTGTGTTTGAAACAGCTGGCTGTTGCCAGCTGCTGAACGCAGTCGAGTGCGGTGGAGAACTCACACAGACTCGGCTGACTCACGCCAGGTTCCATTGTGCTTTCCCAGATTAGCTTGGAATGCTAGTTTTTTTTTTTTTCTTCTCCTTCCTCTCTCTACTTTGATGGGATTCCATGTCAGATGATGTGGCAGTGTCCCACTGAAGTGTCAATCAACTGTGGCCGCAAGAACCAAAGCCCTGTTGAGAAATTTGTTGCACATACACTGTGTGGAAAATCATCTAATAAATCTGTTTAAAATCTGAAGTTTTCTGTGTGCGACTTGGATTATAAATTAAAATATCTATTTTTGCTCATATTTAATGATGTACATAATTTTAACCCCTTAATTTCCGCATTTACTGATGTGTTCTAACATCTGTGCAAGTGGTTTCAATGTACTTTGTAATGTTAACTAGCATGTACAGTAACATTGATTATTACAACTGACGTACTCGGTATGAATATCTTATAGATAAGGAGTAAGTCCTTATTCCTTGAGAAAGATGACTGCATTTATTGGTTTAATTTCAGGTAATTTTGTGTATCCAGTGTGTAATTACATAAAATGGATCTTAAGGTAAAGTGTGTGTTGACTAATCAGAGGGTTTGATTCTCAGCACATTTTAAATGAGTTTTAAGCAGTAAAATGCTCACTGTTAAATCGGCTTTTACAGAGTCCACTATGGCCAGAGTGGTCCCATATACACTGTGTTAGAGTTGAATTAACATTGGACTGGAGTGTTAAAATATCTGTTTTTCCTCTCAGGTGTTTCACAAAGGCCAACGCCAGTTTTTCGAACGGGAGCCTTCCCATGATGCACCGCGGAGCGCCCTGCCAGCCAGACGGGTTAGAGATGGTGCCCCTGGGTCACATGACCCCGCGCTGCCACACCCCCAGCGTCCAGCAGTGCGTGGGGGAGGAGTCTGCCAAGCAAGGGGAGGAGTCAGAAGAGGACAAAGCCCTGCCCCTTTCCCAGCATTCCTGCTGTCAAGCAGGGGAATGCCAGCACTACCAATCAGAGGAAAGAGGTGTGATAATCAGCTGATTTCTATTGGCTCCCACCCCTGAAGTAAAATGTTTTTGCAGTACAGTGATTCAGTATTAATAACTTTTTCAGTGCTGCTTCCCACAGTGTAGCAGATTGCAGATATGTCCTGATTTCTGATTCTTAGACAAATCATAAGACCTATAATTATTAGAATTATATAGGGCCTGTAATTAGTTTCTTTTTTCCTGCCAGCTTTTATTTTTTATAAATTTTTTTATTGTGGGGGAAATTGTTACCACTGTTACTCTGTAAGTTTGGAGGTTTCTGCCGTTTTCCTTCCTATTGTTTCATTTCAAATCATTCTGAGTGTGCCGATTTAATTATTAATTAATTTAATTTAAGTAACTCAATATAGTTTGCATAGAATTTTACTCTGCGACTTTGCAATATGCAACTTCCTCTAACTGGCCCAAACGGGTTATGCTATCCATCTGAACACAACAGCAGCAGGCTCTCGATAAATATTATTTGCCTGCTTCGGTAATCGTCGTTTGTTGATGAATATCTTCTATTTCTGCATGTTTGTCACTCATTAGACAAATAGAGGGACGTGGTGTTCAGTGACGGGGATGAAATCTATTAACACCTTAGTCCCATTGTACTGACCGATACGTTAGGCGAGGAGTTGCGTCAGAAGCGATTTATTGGCGGTGTGAGAAACGCGAGGAGGACCGAGGAGGAGAGCTGAGTAACGAGGGTGCGCCTCCTCTCCCCTGTCCCGCAGACGAGGAGCCGCCGCAGCAGGAGGAGCAGGAGGAGGAGGAGGAGGAGGAGGAGCAGGAGGAGCCGGAGCCCGTGTCCTGCTGGGAGCGGCTGAGTCTGTCGGACCTGGACTGTAACGGGAAGGCGGGGTGGGTCTCCACGGCGATCCCCGCAGGGGGTCTGATACAGACGCCGCTGCAAGAGACCTGAGCGCCCCCCCGCAAACCCCCAACACGCGCACGTACACACACACACACACACACACACACACATACACACACACACACGCACACGCACGTACATGTACACACACAGACATACACACACACACACACACGCACACACACGTACATGTACACACACACACACACACACACACACACACACACGTACATGTACACACACACACACACACACACGTACATGTACACACACACACACACACACACAAACACATGCACTACACACACACACACACAAACGCACGTACATGTACACACACACATACACACACATGCACATACATCCACATGTACACACACGCACACACACTCATACACACACACACGCGCATGTACACACACAGACCCATGCACACACAGACACATAGACACACAAGCACATATACATACATACATGCACACACCCACCTTACACATTCTCATGTACTGTACATGGGTATACATTCACACTTTATCACTCAAAAGTGAGTAAACACACACACACACACACACACACACACACACACACGCTGTGAGCGAGCGAAGGCAAAGGGCAAGGAGCAGCGGACGCGTGCGAAGAAGAAGAAGAAGGCCGGCCCGGCGCAGTCAGAGACGATTTATGGCAGAGTGACAAAGGACACAAAGCTGCCTGTGGTCTGAGCTGGGAGGAGAACGCCACTCCAAGGGAGAGAGAGAGAGAGAGAGAGAGAGAGACGAGAGAACAAGAGGACGAAAGGACGAGAGAGAGAGAGAGAGAGAAAGCGAACTGCAACCTCAGCCCACAAACCGGGGGGAAAATGAGGATCTAAAAAAAGAACAAAAAAACTCTTTAGACAACTTATTTATTTTTTGTAGTAGTAAAATATTATTTCATATGAATGTATCTTGTTTTAAGAAAAAAAAGTTTGTCTTATATTATTTATGCTTTTTTTGATGAGAAATACTTTTTTATTTTTATTTTTGTCGTTTCCTTTATTGTGCTTTCCACGCTGTGTGGAGTTTAGCCCTTTTTATGTAAAAAGTTTTGTAATAATATAAAGAGAAATTATGGAAGATGCGATGCCTTCTATTCGTTTGTCCTCGTTTGGTGACTTTTCCCAGAAACATATGCTAGTCTGCATGGCAGTCTGTTTACTGAATTTACTCATTTGAAATGAAGTGAAGCAGCTAAGAATCCATGTTTAATTGGTTTATGTAAAAAAGCCTATGTTCGTAACCTTCGCTGTGATTGGTTCGTCTTATGCTATGACCAATGGCGATGGAGGTGACCCTCCCAGCAAATGTGACGTGATTCTTAACTCTGCTGGGCTTTTGTGCATACAGATGGGGCTCGGGGGCAAGTGAGGCTTCCAGGATATGCTTCATGAGAGAAGCTGCCATGTATTTACTATAGATTATTGACTGCCGTGAAACCAATCAGTTCCTCTCTAGCAAATAGCTTAAAATGATTGACAAGACAAGCGGCCAATAGCATCCCTCATTGAGTGTTCCCTGAAGCCTCACCCCGGCCATGCTTGTTCCTGATTGGAGCGTTGGAGCTCTGGCGATCAGGACCTCATCCAATGAATGTTGTCCTGATCTGCTGAGGTCACGTCTCCGATGGTAATAACTTACTGTATCTCTTGGGGAGCACTTAGCTTCGATATGTGACATTGTCTCCAAATGATTTATGCTTAAGGAAATGGCACTAAGTGTAATAAAATAGTAAACATAACATAACGTGCATACCTGTGTGGTAACTTTTGTAGGTGTTTGTACATCTGTCACTCTGCTTTTAACAGATCTGTGTGTCTGTGGAGGGGTTTCCGAAGACTTGCATGGTCTGATTTGTGGATGAGAGTAAAGTACAGAGCCATGCTGGAACAGGATTTACTCAGATCATGCCAGGGAAAGGGTGTGGGATCACTGTCTTGAAAGGAAGTTTTGTATCCCCCCCCCCCCCCCAAAAAAAAAAAAAACAAACAAAAAAATCAAGGTGAATGGAGGAATCCAAGATATACGCTACAACAGCTATCGTTCCGTTTTTTCACGAGTAAACAAACATTTCTGCGAGCTCCAGTTGAGCTCAAAGGACTGGAGATGCAATCCTGCAAAGGAAGTCTTATCGGGTTTCACTGCGGCCTTTGGAACGGCAGCCGGGTTTTCCGAACGTGGTGCTTTTGAAGTCGGGCTTTTGTGTGCCGCGGTCGCTGGAGTTTACAGAATCACAGAGATCAGATTGGCAGGGGGAGGACTAGCTCAGCTTGGTAGTGGATCAGACCTGGCTCGCGTACATATGTGAAATACTTCCGTTTGGATGCCGGTGGCATTTGAAAACACTTCTGCAGAGACCTGAGGGTTTTCAGCAAGAAAAAAACAATCACCAGTCTAAATGAATAGTCATGAAATGGGAATTGTTCTGATTATTGGTGGGAAATTTGTTTCTTTTTAACTTGTCAGCAATCTGCAAGAATATTACTGATGTCAAATGTTCAGAGGTGGAAAATCCAGGATGCAAAAGTAAAAGTCCTCCCCAGTAATTTACTGGATTTGCTAATCAGCACAATTCCTCAGCCAGGAGGTAGAACTAGTTAGTGAAATCAGCAGGCTGAGTTTGTGGGTGGAAGAAGCTCATGGCAGGACTTTTACTTTCTGACCCCTGGACTGTCCACCTTTGTGAAGTATTTAAGTGAAGCATTTGACTCGAGCCTTGCAGTGTGTTCGGGAAGCTGCTGTGATTCTCAGTGCATGGTGTCGGTGTGTGACTATGCCAGGCTGGTGTTTTGGTCTGTCCAGTGTTCTGCTGCTTGGTGATGCTCAAGCTGTTCCTGGTCGTCCCTGCCTCGCTGCCTGTCACTCACCTGTCACGTTCATCTTCATCTGATATATATGTTTTTTTTTTAGTTTGGAGCCCCCCCCCCCTCCCCCCAAAGGCTTTGGTGCGTCTGTCCTGCCTGCATCTTTGTCCCACATTTCCCCATGTCTGTCTGTCTGTCTGTCTGTCTGTTTTGGCAGGAGCACGGCCTGTCTGTCTGTCTGAAGCCCTGCCGGTCGGTTCCCGCCCCTCCCGGCTGCACCGCGCCGTCGTCAGGGAGGCGTTGAGATGCCAGATTATCCGCGGCCCTCGTCTGTTGTCGTTGGCTTGGGGAGGTTCAGCGGCCGCGGTCTCGTTCGCGGGGAGATCGGCTGATAGCCGCCGGTAGGAATGCCCGGCCGGGCGTTAGCTGTCCCGCCGCTGAAGGGGAAGAGGATTAAGGGGATTTAAAAGGAGACCTTTGTGCGTTAGATATGGCTTGGATTACGGAGCTACCGGACAAGGGGGGGGGGGGGGGGGGGGAAATGAAAGGAGGAGGGGGAATAAGAAAAAGAAATGAAAGAGGGGAAAAAAAAAACGACGGGCACAGAAAAGAAGTGCCAAAATACTTTTTAAAGAAAGGGGGGCGGGGACGATGACAGAGGGCCGCGGCTGCTGACGGTGACGGGGGCAGATACGATCGGGACCGTCTCTAAAAGATCTGATTCTTCTCCTTTCGTCTGTCAGCCCCGAGTGTCCCCCGCCCCGCGTGATCTCTGCCTCTGTGTGTCCCACCCCCCACCCCCCCCTTCATTAAGAACTTACAGGAAACAAGCAGGCCCTTTGTCCATCCCGAAATTCTTCCCCTGAATGGACCTGTTAACACCATTCCTCCCCCTTTGTCAGTCCTCTTCGCCCACACTCTATTCTTCCCTCTCTTTCTCTCCATATTTCCCAGCAGGCACGGGAATGATGGGCCATCACACAGACGCTCTTATGAATGATGCGGCTTTGTCGGTCCGTAATGACGGCCATTTAAAATGGGCGTTCTTCATTCTCGCTGTAGCGAGAGGGGACCGGATTGTGTTCCCGCTGTTGCCCCCGAGTCTGAAAGCAAGTGTTGAACTGATGAACCCGTGGAAAGAGAGATGAAGAGGAGGCTCTTCGACAACTCTAGCGCAGTGGTAACCAATCCTGCTCCTGAAGATCTGCCATCCTATAGGTTTTCATTTCAACCCTAATTTGGCACATCTGACTCCACTAATTAGCAGCTCTCTAGCTGCTGTGTGCTTTGTAAGAGTTGAAAACCGACAGGACGGTAAATCTTCTACATCATACCCATAGTCTGACCATAAATCCATTTGAAAAATGAGAAATAGCTGATGTGCTAGTTTTGATGGAAATGGTCAGAACGTACCTCACTGGGTCTTCATGTAAGTAAGATGCAGTAATAAAACACTGATTTATTTTATCACGGGTTTGAGGCATTTTAATAATTCCAGGACTATACGTAACAGTTACACAACAGCTTTCAGAAACGTGTACCAATATCTATCTCTAAATTCAAATAGCGAGTGCGCAAAAGGAATGCAAATATAAAGTCACTTGATTGGACGTTGGGCTACCATGTGACGGCCAATGTGGCCAGTGAGGGCTGCGATTTCCTGTGATATACACCCAGTGCCTGGAGAAAATCATTCAACTTGCGTGTAATTGGTGGAATTGGAAAACGCTGTCTAGGGCGAGGTTCCAGGATATCCCATAAAACGCCTGACTGGGTTTGGGTCTGTTGACCGAGGAGGCCGTGATATCTGGATAATGTTGGTGTCATACACCGTATCCCTTCGCTCTGAGGATGTCGACGTTGGCGTCTTGAAAGACTTCCCTCTGTGGTGACGATGATGATGATTGATGTGAACCTTCACGCTTTCAAGGGGTATGAGGTCCCCATGCCAGGGCTGTGCACCCTGAAACTACTGTTTGAAGCTCACTGTTGGAAGCATTCCCATTTTTTGTTCCCTACCTACAGTATGTCAAGATTAAATCAATGTTTATAGTTAGCCAATAGTCAACTATGTAGCTTATTTCCTAATAACATCATGTTTCTGCAAGCTTGCTAACCAACAATACTATATAGACTATAGTCTTGCTTGAGGAAATCTGTTGAGTAATAACGTTAAGTAATCACTTCTGAAGCAGGTGTACATAAATGAAGTGAAACTGAAGTTTTAAGTTTGATTGTGAGGCAAAAGTTTGAAATGTAAATTTGAACATTATGTTGTTCTTTATCCAGTCTTCCTCCATTATGACCTCTTTCTGACAGACCTGGATCAAATGCTATTTTAAATAAGTTTAACCCTTTAGACACCTGTGGAGATCCTGAAAATTGTTGAACATTTGAATATAATCTAGTTCCACCATTATTCAGAACGAAATTCTTTTCAACATTGCATATGTTTAATTGAAAATATCAAGGGATCTGCAGGAGTAAATTTCACCAGCATATGAAATGTATTTTGAATACATTGACCCAGTTCTTATGGTAATGAGGACTGCTCTTTCATCCACTATGTTCAGTCAAGATGTACACTTATAATAGCTTGGATAAAATTCCTAATAAATCATCCTCTGTGTCACCTGCTGTGATGTTAGCTTCCGTTTTCAACACCCGAGTCTTCACTGTGCATTTTCCAGGACAGTTGGATGCCTTTGTCAGGGTCTTAGCAGACCTGAGCATGCATACACATCTCTTGTGCCAGCCCTCGACCTCCCCCCCCCACAGTGCCCCCGTAAAACAGACTCAAAAGCCCACACACAACAGACGCGTATCGGTAAGAACGGGAGTCGGGTTCCGGTGCAAACGGCGTATCGGAGAGGTTAACAAACTGGAGGTCGAGTTTGCCGGTTCGGCTGGTTCTTCCTCCCCACCTATCTCCCGCGTGTCTTATTTTAAAGGGTCATGGCACGTCTTTAAACAAATCAAAGAGATCACACGGTTTATTCATGCCCTAGATAAACTCCACATTTATAAAAAAAACACAAAAAAAAAAACAAAGCAACTCTTTCATCTCGAGATAAGCAGTTTCCTTAACGTTACACACCCCATTGACAAGGCTGAATTGGGCTTATGCAAGTGCATTGTAGTGTTACAGCCAGTGCTCAGAGAGGTGTCATATTCAATTCAAAGTAGCTATCTGAAATCCTACCATGGAAATGGCGTCCTGAACAAAAGGGTTATATGAAATGTTACAGAATCATATTAAAAAAGAGTTAGTGTACTTCAGTGTTGTCCAATTTTTCCCTAAAACATTATTTTCATTTTGTAAATAAATATATTTGTATTTAAAAATTCTCAGAGAAATGAAGTGAAAATATATTGTTGTAGTGTGATGGGAGACTGGCATTTCATTGTGGAAACAGCCAATGAAATGCGTGTAATCTGTAAAGCAGATTTTTTGCAGGACCAATGTTCATTCAGTCTTCCTCTGAGCATCCCAAACCAAACACAAGTCTGTGAGGGGGCGGGTCCTCAGCTGGTAGCCGTGACGGTAATGGTGACGTTGACGGGTTCGTCTCCATCTCCAGGGGGCAGGCCTTCTGAAATGGAGGCGGGGCTTGCCGATGACGCTGCTGGTCCTGGAAAAGATAGCACAGTGCATCTCAAAGGAGACTGAGGTAGATTTGACGGTTTTAAATTTTAAAAAGTAATTAATGAAGTGAGCTATGAAAGATTTCCCAAGTTGAATCCTGTCAGTAGAACAGTAGAATGGGTAGAAACGAGCTAAAGGTGAATCTGGCACGGTTAACTGGATGTATTTTTTTAACACAGTGAGTTGTCAGTTCTTGAAACACTTTGCCTGGTAGAGGCAGAGACCCTTCAAGTCCAGGCTTGACACATTGATACTGGATACTCTCCATACTGTACTTAAATGACAAACCTAAATGGGCAGAACACCCTTGTTTCATTATTATGTGTCTGATGTGCTTATGACAGCTCTACTCCTGCTAAGTTTGATGACTCGTATGTATTAATGAACTGGTGGTGTCAGATCACCTCTTTGTTGGCAGATACTGTATGAGGGTTGTATGTGGTAAGACTGTAGAGGGGACATCAGAGGATGTGGAGAGAGAGTCAGGGGTGCAGGTTCTGTCAAGAGTGCAGACGGGTCCAGTCAGGGACGTAGACGGGTTCTGTCAGAGTTATAGACAAGTTCTGTCAGGGGTACAGATGGTTTCAGTCAGGGATGCAGACAGGTTCTGTCAGAGTTATAGACGGGTTCTACTGGGGATGGAGACGGATTCTGTCAAGAACACTGATGGGTTCTGTCAGGGATGCAGATGGGTTCTGTTAGAGTTATAGACGGGTTCTGTCAGGGACACAGGCAGGTTCTGTCAGAGTTACAGACGGGTTCTACTGGGGATGGAGACAGGTTCTGTCAGGGACATAGACGGGTTCTGTCACGGATTCAGACGGGTTCTGTTAGGCACACAGGTGGGTTCTGTCAGAGATGCAGGTGGGTTCCGTACCTGTGCTGGCATGAGGGCTGGGTCTCGTGGCTCGGGGGCTCTGCCCGGCCACTGGGGGACCCCCTTCCCCCGCACCCTCATCTCCCTCTATCCCCCCAGCAGCCTCGTCCTCCGGGAAGTTGATGTTCTCCCTGGACTGGCTGTGTTGCCTGGAAGCAGGTATTTATCTGTGATGGAACTCAGGGTGGAGTATAATTTACTCTAAAAATCAACCGTTCTTGTTTGTTATGACTATTCCTGCATATACTGTATGTGTGATTATAAATAAATGTGGGCTATCTACAGGCCCATTCTTGCTATTGTGTATTTTTTGTTGATGTCATTGTTACATTTTGTATTAACAAATCTCTAATTCTAATACAAGTGGCCATGCTCCAAGCAAATGACCTTTACGTTTGCAAAAGGTCAGGTAAGGTAGTGTGCTTTTTCAGACTTGGTGTGCAGTCGTTGCTTACTGTTCACTTGTAATAATTGAATTTGTTGTTAAGAGACTGTCCATGAAAGTTCTGATTATGATATTTAATCACATACGAATGTTACTACATGCAAAGGCAGTGAATAAAACTGAATATTCCCTTTTCAAAAATTGAAAAGCAGAGAAAACTGAAGATAGTTACTAACTGAAGATAGCAACTATATTCTATCAGTGTGTTATGATAGTTTTATTTCTTTTTTGATTAAATAAGTATATAACAGGATACTCGTTAAAAATAATAGTTCATACTTACATTCCAAAGATCAAGTCGTGAAGGCCTAAAAGAACAAGCATAAGCAATAGGTCTGCAATCTTGTACAACATGCATATGTCCAAGTTTGAGAATTTGCATTGTTTTTGTTTTTGTAGTTCTGCATATGGCTGACTCAAAATGCATCACTCTTTCAGGAACCCAGACATTTGACCGGTCTAAAATCCTTTCATCAAGAGCCCAGGTGTCTCTTTAACGCTACAGAATTATTTTATTCCTGCTAACATGGGTTTATTTGTTCTTTGAGTATGAGTGTTTGATAGCGTAGCAGCATTTTGCGTGAATGTGAATAGGAAAAAAATTACAGACTGTGATACTTTTCACCCACCAACTCAAAGTATTAGTCCAGACCAGCCTGACAGACATTTAAAAAATTGTTTATTGATTTACAAAACTGAATTTGCAAAGCCATGTTTGCATTTGGCATATATTTCTAATAATATTTTGAAGCAGATCATTATTTGTATGTTTGATCCATACAAATTATTCTGGGCTGAGATCGCTTAACTGGCATTTTTAAAACTCCCCATTTTAAAAATCCCTAAAATCCTATGATTGAGTGGGGTTTGAGTAAAAATGTTGACAGTCTGAATGAGAGATTTTTTTTTGTTGTCGATCCAGCCCAGCGCTGAGGCGCAGTGAAACCGCAACCATGGCGATCATCGTGTGGCTCCAGAGAGCTGGGAGCGTGCGTAGGCATGTCCGCCCCGCTCCTGTGCCAACCCTGATCTCATAGGCCCATAGGGGCATACCCGAACGGTAGCAGCGTTGGCGCGGGGGACGGGGCGGGTCGGCGGGGGTTTATGACGGGGTAAGGGAGGGTGGAGGGGGGGGGGGGGGTGGAGGGGGCGGGGACTCGGGAGGAGCGGGGGGGGGGAGAGAGGGGCCACACTCACGTCTGTTGTTGTTGCGGTTCCTCACGATGTAGACGAACAGTAGCATGGTGCCGATCATGGCCACCAGCATGCCCCCGATGGCGGCTCCGATGACCGCTGGGTAGGCGCTGAAGGGCGGGTCCGCTGAAAGAGAGCACAGCCACTTCAGCCCACCCCCTCCGGGCTCGCGGCGCGGCGACGGGCGCGCTCGCTCGCCGCTAGCTTATCATAGCGACGCTCGCCGCTAGCTTATCACAGCCCTGCTGGGCGGGCCTGTCATCCTGGCATTGTGCAGCTAGCTATTAATTTCATTCGTTTCCTCCCCTCCCCTGCCCCTCCTCCTATACTGCTCTAGTGCTGGTCTTGACCCCCCCTCCCCCCTTTGCTGAGCTTTGATTTATTAGCTCTGTGAATGTTTGGGAGGTTCAAGCCTTTGCTGGCTATCTGTCGAAGGTACCACCTCTTTAGGTGACTCATTCTGTCAGTGCTGTCAATCATTCCCGAAGACAAAGCAGGCCCATTTTTTTTCTCTAGCTGCTGTGCTGTCTGTCTACTTTGAGGAATGGGGCTACAGACAAATTGCTCTCCTCCATTACGTGACCAGAAGCACAATATGTGCCAGGAGACTGTTGCCCAAACTGTCAATAAGCACTTCCTGCTTAGCAAGAGCAGGTAGGCACAATGGCTAAGAGAAGACTCTAAAGAGGAAAGATTGTACGAAGACCCTGTTTACAGTTCTCTGTATTTCGCTGTAATTAAGGTTGATGTTTCATATGGCAATAACAACTGTCAGGAAAGGTCAAAGGTCAGATGAAGGTCAGGGGACAGGAAGATCATGAGAGGAGACAGGGAGGGAGGTCACGTGACATGGTGGAGCGAAGGCACAAGTTAATTAAGAGGTGGCATGAAATGAGGTGGAGGTGTGTGCTTGTGGGGGGAGGGGTTAGGTTTGGGGGGGTGTCAGATTGTGTCGACTGTGCTTTTTCACCTGAATGGAGTGAAAAACAGAAAAAAAACATCACAGTTAGAAATCTGGCAATCAATAGACCATTGATTCTTAAAGCAGCTGCAATAATCCTTCTGAAATGGGAAACGACAGAGATCACTTTGCTTTCATTTTGTCGTTAGTAATAACATTATCCTCACCATACCACAATGCATTATGAAATGATAAAGTATTCACTTTAACATATTAAGACTAGAATAACTCATGTGTTAGACAATACAGGTCAAAAGAGTCTTAATGTACAGCACAGTGGGTTCATTTTACTTATGATTGTTCTCAGAAGCATCATGTTTCAAGAGCATGTACTTTCAAGTGAGTCATAAATAGTTCTCTCCACGTAAAGTTAATTCTAATCATAAACTTAGCTTCATCTACTTCAGTTCTCAACGTCTCCATGTGAAAGAACTGAAATAAAAGTGAAGCATGCTGGAAAAACAGGAAGTTAGCCGTGAAAGCTCACAGCCCTGAAGCCACTTCTCTCACTGGTTTAAATTTTGCTCGGAGACGTACGCTAATGCTCTTCCGAATAGCTATAATACACGTAGCTATAAAACGAGGAAACCAGCTGCTGCTTCCTCCGTGACAAAACAGATCGACCGCCAGTCTCAGCCGGAGGGAATGACTCACTTCGAGTTACCTCATCCCAACCGCGTGTTTGGGGAACACACGCGTGTGTCTCTCCGTGCGCGTGTGGACAACGGTGCTAGCCGTTCCCTGCGCCGCAGGTGTGTTTTTTGTACCTGTTCTCGTATGTGTTTCTAAACACTTCTGTGTTCTGTGCAGCCTGCTGGTCTGGAGTTAGAGTAACAAAGTTAGAGTTCAGAGATTTGGCTGGGTTTGAGGTGGGGTTTTGAACCCGGGCCTCGCACTCGTCCATAGATTTCTTAGGCAAACACGTTACAGCTAAAGGCAAAAATCGCTCCTAGCCAATGGAAACGTTGTTATGTTTCAATTTGAGGGTTACGCCACCAAAGGGCGTTGTCAAGGTAACCTGTTACGAGACCTTCGCTTTACCGCACCTTTACTGTGCTTCGCTAGCGAACTAGCCGAGCTACGCCTGCTACACTAGCACGTCTCCCTGTTCCGCGTCTGCTCCTCCCACCGAAACGTCACTGTCCCCCCCGCGACCCCCCCCCCCCGCCTCTCTCACCTGGGGTCCTGACCTCGGACGGGTAGCCGACGGTGCGGCGGTTGACGGCGGTGATGCGGAAGGCGTAGGTGGCGGCGGGGTCCAGGCCGGGGAACGTGTGGCTGCGGGCGTCCGGCTGGAGGTCGGCCACCATCTGCCAGAGCGCGGGGGCGGCGGTGGCGGCGCCGGCGGCGCCGCCCAATTTGCCACCCGGGGCTTGAGACCGCTGACGCTCCACGTAGAACCCGGTCAGGTCCCCCTCGGTCTGGGTCTGCCACTCCAGGTCCACCTCGGTCCGCTGCCGGCTGTTGTACACGATCTTGCTGATGGTCACGTTGGGCGGGATTGGGTACTCTGGGTCCAACACAATGAGACAACTTCGGGTGAGTTCAGCTTAGAAGGCATATCCCATAATTTCTGTCCCTGAAA
Organism: Anguilla japonica; assembly: GCA_025169545.1. Taxonomy (NCBI): domain Eukaryota; kingdom Metazoa; phylum Chordata; class Actinopteri; order Anguilliformes; family Anguillidae; genus Anguilla; species Anguilla japonica. The sequence continues at coordinate 48,660,527 of CM045891.1, forward strand.
CCAACGCCTCAGTGGGTTTAAAGTCCAGTTTTCAGTGTATTTCGAAATTTAAACAAACACTATCTCTCTTGCATTTTCTTAAGATAAGGTTCTGTTGAGTGGTATAACCACTATTTTTTCAGCATTATGTTACTGCTTGTAGAATATGTCCACAATGCGCTCTGTGCTCTTTCCAGCACATATTATGTAAGTTCACAGATGGCTTAGAAATGGTTTTGCATTTATCATTCTGGAGAAACAGATATTTTCCGAAATTATATCTTCAATAAAGGATGTTTCTAGAGAATGACACATCCTTTATTGAAGATATAAAATATATGGACAAATAACTGTGTATTAATAAGGACAATAATATGTGTATTAATTACATTGTTTATGCAATACTTAATACACATGTTTTGCGATGCAGTTAGTAATCTAAAACACAAGCAAATAACTATTTCTAAGTGTATAGAATGTTAACTAAATTTTACAACAGGATAATTACAATGGAACTAACATTTATAAATGTCTTATTACACATTTACTAATGTAGAACATGACCTAGTAACTGACATATTATGTTTCTGAATACAATTCACACTTATCCTTAATCTACGATTAAGCTACTCTTTGATGACATCTGTTGCTGTTTTCTGACCTATCCTACTCTTTTGTCTATGGTCCTCCTGAGCTGCTCTTCTCTCTGTGACTTATCTAGCTGTGTATGACTGTAGCTACTCTCTTATGATCAACAATGTTTTCTACAGCCTATGTTGTTTTTAATCCTATGAGCTGTGCATTTCTGTTAGCGTCCGGCGCGCGCGTCTCGTACTCCTGACGTAGAGCATGATGGGAATCTCAGCCCCCCCGACGGCGTTGGTGGCGGAGCACCAGTACTGGCCGCTGTCGCGCAGCCCGTCCGCCTCGCGCACCGTCAGGTTGGACCAGGCGGCCTCGCTGTGCAGCAGGTACTTCCTGGGCGTGTCCCACACCTGGTCCCGCAGGTTGTTGTACCAGGTGATCTCGGTGGCCGGGTAGTTGGCCTTGAGGACGCAGGTGAGCTGCACGTCGCTGCCCTCGTACGCGGACACCACGCTGCGCTGGGTCACCAGGACCGGGGCCTCTGGAAGGGAAGTTTAATCCGTCAGCCCCGCGATCCCCCCCCCCCACGCCAGGGGCCCTCACCCCTGTCTGAGAGAGCTGCAGGGTCTGAACCCTCGAATAAAAGGGGCGGACAGGGTAGTGTAATGGGTAAGGAGTTGGTCTGGTAACCTAAAGGTCACAGGTCGATTCTCCATTCGGACACTGCCGTTGTAACTCTGAGCAAAGTACTTAACCTGTATTGTTCCAGTGTATATCCAGTTTATATGAATGGATGCAATATTAACGCTATGTAAAAAGTGGTGTAAGAGCGTCTGCTATATGCCTGTAATGTGATGTAAAGGTACAAACGCTTGTCACCAGGCTGGTGCCCTATAGGTCAGGGCTGCCCAACCCTGGTCCTGGAGATCTACTATCCTGTAGGTTTTCACTCCAGTCCTAATTTGGCATAACTGGTGCTACTGATTAGCAACTGATTAGCCAGATCCCTAGCTGTTGAATGAGGTGTGTTTTGTTAGAACTGGAGTGAAACCCCAGAGGTAAGTACATCTTCAGGAACAGGATTGGGAAGCCCTGCTATGGGTACTTAAAATTGTACTGCTAGCAGCAATACATAATTCATTTCTATCCTTTTTGCTTGTAAAAGGTACTTATTAGTACCCAAATGGAACATTATTGCACTTTCAGGGAACACTTGGCAAATTTGCTCCCTAAAGAACAAAAATATGCCTCCACTGCACCTTTAGTGTGTTTTTCTCTGGTGTTTTCATCTATCAATCAAAAACCAACTCAGGTGCAAGAAACCAGGGCGAGGCTAACTGTGTAATAATAAAGCACTTTATTGATAAATTAAGTGCTGAGTAACAAGGAAATATGCAGAGCCCGTGGCTCCTTCTGGCCTTAGGTTACCTCAAGCCAATCTGCTGCTAGGTAAACATGCCAGCTCTCCTAGCAACAGGACCGATCCTCGAATCACACCGGGTTTACAGCCGTATCTTGATGGGCCGCTTATTTAAGGAATGTTATTTTGGGGTAGCGCAGGAAGGTTTACATTTCGTCATATTCAGACGCATTTACTGTATTGCGATATTCTGGCTCTTCTCCAGAAAACTGAGGTGGAGTACAGTTTTTTTTTATTTTCATAATAGCGCGCCCTGTCCGCAGGTCACTTCACACTTGTAGCCGAGCACCGTCCAGCTGTAATGTACAACCTGCGTTTGCACATGGGACCATGGCACTGTATGCACCATTAAACACCATACGTTTACCATATCACCTCAATCCTCGTGAGGATTCAACTTCAAGCGCTTCATTTTCATGTTATTTCATTTTTCAGATGTTAATATGAATGGAAAATTCCTACGTCAAACTCGTTTAAGTTTTCTCTGTTGTCTTTTATTATGCAATAACGCATATCGACATTTCTGTTGATTTGTGTTATTTTGTAAGATTATTTTTTACAAGGTTCCCTTACAGTATTGAATTTAAAAAAATCTTGATAGAAACGTTGATTTGCGTTTTTGCATAATAAAAGTCAACAGAGGGAAGTCAGGCATGTTTGCCACAGGAGTTTTTAAACCATTTGCATGTTTATCTACTGTTTCCTACACGGGCAAGTTTCCTTCAGTCTCCACATCTGTAATTATGCAGCTGAAATTATATAAAGATGTGAAATATCACATGTGAGTTACTGCTGAAATTCTGCTGTTTTTTGTTGTTACTCAGTTGATAAGTAAAGCAGCCCGTACACAGTAAAACGTCCAGTGTAAATTCAACTCTAACAGTGTTTATTCAACTCGATGAGTGGGACCAAATGTTACCTGTTAAGACGTTCTGCTGTTTTTTGTTGTTTTTTGTTGTTACTCAGTTGATAAGTAAAGCACCCGATTACACAGGTATCACATCTCACCTGGTTTCTTGCGGCTGAACTGGTTACCGATTTTTAGGTGAAAATGAAAACTAGCAGTGGCTGCGGCCCGTAAAAAGTAAAATGTCTAGTGTCAATTTAACTCTTAACATTTCGTCCCACATTCCGGAGTGGGACCAAATGGTATCTGTTACAGTAAGAGTTGAATTAACATTGTTAGAGTCCGATTACAGTAACGCAGGACATTTTACTGTATAGGGATCAGGGTTGGGAACCAATGACCTCCAGGGACAAAACCACTGCTGACTCTGCTCTTTAACTTTGTTTCCAGGTCTGATGTCCGTATAGGTGTGACGTAAGAGCCTCACCCAGCTTTAAGGTGCACTGTTTGTTGGGGCGGCCAGCGGGTGCTTGGCGTTGCAGGCGAAGGCCTTCCCGCTGTAGGTGGCGCTGGAGCGGAGGACCAGGATGTTGGCGTTCTCCTCGGAGCTGCCCTCCGGCGCCCCGTTGCTGGACGCCCACCACAGGAGGGCGCGGGGGGTGCCCCCCTCCCAGGAGCAGGACAGCATCAGGTACATGTTGTTGCGAGTGGCGTACGCGAAGCACTGCGGCTCACCAGGGGGCAGCACTGAGCAGGCGGGAAAAACAGGCGCGCCGGGACAGATAATCAGCACCTTCAAATTCTGTGCCGTACACCATAGA